>JAPMLY010000126.1:267500-324786 GCA_026401115.1 Tetraselmis chui
ATGATCCTCAAGACCTCCGTCGCCATACCGTGCCGCTCCTCCGGCTGCGACTTTCCTCCAGCCTGCGTAGCTTTGGGCCCCGCCCCCAAGGGAGACCTAAAAATCATAAGGCTTGCGACGGCTAGCGAGCGCCGTTCCGTAGCGCTACTTCCAAGCTGTCCGCCGCGAGCTCCAACACCCTCGCCCCACCGTTGATCCGTCCGTACCGCCCTTCTTCGCCAAAAAACACTCCGCAGACATCGTTCCCGCCATGACGGGAGATTATCTGTGAGTATTTAGTCGCGGAAGAAACATATCGGACTGGCCGAGCGGGAGATCCCTAAGCTGTTGTACGGATATTGTGCTTTTCCAAAACCCTCCGTACATGGCTTCCCGACAGTTGCTGATCATGCGGATCACAACTGTCGGTACCTCGTTCAGCCCTCTACCGTGCCAAGCCTGACACGGCTACGGGGTTACCAGCGCCCACTACGTGGAGGTAGAGGTAGGTGCCGACGGGCATGCGGGCGCACCCCCCTCCGCGGCTGCCGCCTGTGCGCCGCCGGCGGGCGCCTCCCAGCCTCTCTCTTACCGTTGCGGAGGTCACACAACAAATTCTCCGCCAGGCCGACCACTTGGACACACCTTTGACATTCACTAACAGTTCGGCGACGCTAGGCCTCTAGGCTTGACCACACACCCTCATCCCACAAGCCCTAGTGGAACCCATACCCTACAAATGCACAAACCTGAAAACTGACGCTCACATAAACATCACCAAACACGCTCACACACCCCTCTCACAAACATGCAAACACAGTGCCCTCCTCGCCCGCGCCGCGGAGGATGGCGCCGATTTCACTTTCCACATTTAAGCTGTGTTGGGCTCACTTATGCCAAAGATGTGGATCACTTACAAAATTTGGTATTTGTGGATCTTGGGCCACCCTACACGCAATGTGAGAGGGAATCTGGTGGGTAGGTTTGCGTGAGCAATAGCTCTCGCAAAATGCAGAAGGTGGACACACAATCGCTGCTTGTGCGTCATATAGTGTGTGGACATTTTACTGTCCGTGCGTGCGTGGGCGCTTGAACTGTTAGGGGAGATGTAACGTCGGAGGTAACGCATGTTACTGCGTAATTCTAGCCATGTAATTCAAACCTCTTTATTAACAATATTACCATTTAAGTTGTGTTGGGGCTCACTGATGCCATTTGTCGTCGACAGGCATGTGACGTTGGGTGGGGCGCCGCCAGGGGTCATCCAACCAAATAGCTGCCAAGCTCCCGGGCACGGGAGTATTATTGGGTCGATGTAGTCGAGGACTCCGTCCGATTCTCGCGCCCAACCGCCAAAGAACTTGATCTTTTGCATCGGGGTACGCTACAGTAGCTGCACCCTTTCGTAAGGAGTGCGAAGTCCACGCGAAACCGTCCGGGGGTTGTTCGTGTACAACACGAAGTACCCGATGTAGCCATGCCGTCAAGGTGTCCGCCGTCCAATTCGTCGTAGGTTCGTGTAGACTAATGGCCCACCGCTTGTCCGGAATCTTCCCGGCGGAGAACTTGGTACGGGCAGCATCGAAGTTCTTTAGTAGTTCCGCTATGTCCAATTCGTCGTAGGTTCGTGTAGACTAATAGCCCACCGCTGGTCCGGAATCTTCCCGGCGGAGAACTTGGTACGGGCAGCATCGAAGTACTTTAGTAGTTCCGGTATGTCAGGGTGGACTGAGTCCGATAGCTCACATAGGAGTTTTCACTCCGTGGAAGTACCCCGTTGACCTTTTCTCGTTCCGTGGTAGAGGAGGATTCCACCGGTTGGAGTACACAATAGGTCTCCAGACCGGCTCTCAGCTATCGCTCCCCCGCGACAAAAAAATGTGGACATGAGCACCGTCGCAAGACACGCTCTAAATAGTAGAATGAGGTCCGTCGGAGCGTGAGTTCAAGTTTCTGCCAGCTGCGTGCGGAGGTCCTTGGCCATGCGTAGCGATGACACCATAATTCTGGCTGGCAAGTACATGCGTGTGCGGCTGGGATGGAGGGAAACTTGGGACGACGCTGCGAAACCTTGCCGGACCTTGGCTACCAAGTCGCCTTGTGCGACTGGCTCGGCGCCGTGATCCTTGAAGAAGCCGTTCACATCTGAGAGGTAAGGCTGCAGACTAGTTACTTTGATGGTGCCACGTTCCCCTATCCATGCGATGTAGCGGGCCATGGTAGCGGCTTTTGCGGTTGGCGGTGGTAGGCCTTGCTCCTCGCAGAACTGGAAGTATGGTTTGGTCGCGCTGCTGTACGTGTCGGACGTGCTTTTCGCCCAAGCGGCGGTAAGTAACTCGAGCGTTTTAGCTCCAAGGCTGTCAGTGCCCAATAGGCGTTGCATGTAGGGGCGCATCGAGGCGGCCCCTCGGTTGTTGCAGCCGACCACCTCTACCTTGTAGCGTACTTTTGCTGCTCTAGTGGGGTACGCCTGGACTGGTGGCCTGATTTGTCGTGTGTTGAACATGATCAAGGTAGCGTTGACTGCGCCCCGGCGGAGGTAAAACCAGGCCGGGAAGGAATTCGGAAGACATGGACGGGCAAGTGAGCCTTGCCGACTGTACCGCGTCCGTGCCGCCGCCCGGGACGGAACAAGTGCGTGCGGGCGGCGCCCGCCGGCGGCGCAGCGGCGGCGGCCCCGGAGGGGGGTGCGCTCGCAGGCCCGTCGGCATCCCCTCACCTCCCCGCGGTGGGCGCTGGAGCCCCGTAGCCGTGCTAGGCTTGGCACGGTAGGGTGCTAAGAGGGCCGACAGCGCGATCCGTATAATCAGTAGCTGTCGCGAAAGCCCTGTACATAGGGCTTTTGAAAATAATAATTTCTGTGCGATACCGGTACCAAGATCTCCCGCTCGGGCCGTCCGATATGTTTTTTCACATACAGATACTCCTGAATACAGTCCTACTTTGAGGGGTGGGGCATGTACTACGGCAGCGTTTGATGGCGAGGAGGGTACGGCCGGATCAGCGGTGGGAGGCGGGTGTTGGAGCTGGTGGTGGCCAGCCGGGAAGCAGCGCTAGGAAAGGGCGCTCGCTAGCCGTCGACCAGCCATGTGCATGTCGAACCTTCCCGAGGGGTGAGGCAAGAAAGGGCATAGGCCGGTGGCTAGTCGCAGACGGAGGAGCGGCTATGTGAGGCGGCGGCGATCCTCAGGATCAGCCGCCGCCGGAAAGCCTTGTACGGAGGGCTTTTTCGGAAATTAAAATAATGTCTGCACCCGGCGTCGAGCTAGTTGGGGAGCAGCACCAGGGCAGGGCGCTCACTAGCGAGCCGCTACGTCGACAAGCTTCATCTCCCGGGGGGAGGAGTTAGCTTGGGCGGCAAGGAGGACGGTCGCGACGGGAGGAGCGACACGATCTGGCGGCGACGACCCTCTGGGTCGGCACGGAGGGTTTTGTATAATTTCCGGGCGCCCGCGGCCCGCCGGATCCGGTTACGGTGGCCTGCCCCCCCCCCCTCTTCGACACGCACTGCCCCGACAGATCTACATAATCCTATGAATCCTTGAGCGTGGGCCCGGGTGAGCGCGGAGGTCCCCGCTCAAGCAAAGGCTGCTCGGTGGACGCGCGATTATAGGGGAGGGTACGGCCACATGCCGGACTAACTGACAGGTACCCGGGTTCAAGACAAAAAAAAAACCGAGGAAATGAGCGGAGAAAATTCAGGCGCGGAAGCAGGAGCGCCCATTTTTTCTATGTCGGTGTGTCTCGGTCCCCCCACTTGTCTTCCAGGTGACGGGGGACCGAGACAAGGAGGGCCGTTGCGTCGGTGGACGCGGCAAGACCTTGGGGCGGGGTTTACGGGATGGAGCGGCGGGATCGACGAGCGACCGCGCGAGGAGGGTTTTTTTGCCAGCCTTTCCCCTCCTACCTTGGGCAAGACCGAAGTCACGCGGGAGCTAAATTAGGCTGGCCCGTCGTCCCTCCCGAACGCCGACCGGCCTAGGCCGGTCGGCACCCCGGTTCGGTGGGAGCGGGCCGTGCATCGTGAAGATCGAGCAGTAGTTTAGTTTTGCATTTCTCGATCGAGCAGTAGTTTATTTTTAGATGTGTTTTTCTTGATTATAAATTATTACGTTGTTAGTGCTTAGGCGGGGGGACCGGGGTAATTTCTGCGGTTGCTTACAGTTTTTTACTCTTGAGGAACGTTGACACACCGTGAAGCTTGGTGTGTCGATAGGTGTACCTGATCGAAGAGACCCGGGCTAAACTTGCTTATAAGTCATGTATGGCTTGGTATAGAGGCCCGAGAGACAGCAGTCGGTCTAGCTTGCCGGCACATGTTGTAAACAATTTCAATTTCAATTTTAATTTGCGTGTGGGCCGGCAAGACTGTCTCGTGGCACGCCAACTCGGTAAGGGCATGGTGCCACGCTTTGCTTTGCCTACGGGGGGCAACCACTGTGGTTGCTGCGCCGCTCTGCTGTAGTGTTTGGGCGAGGTCGGGTATTGAAATTGAAATTGCTTACAACATGTACCGTATGCGCCGGTTTACACCAAAAACCGTATGCGCCGGTTGCTGTCTCTGGGCTCTCCCAACTATGCCATACATGAACTTACAAGTCCAGGCTAGACCGTTAACCACCTAATCCAATATCTCCTGGGAAGTTCGGGAGTTTTACTCCCCCCCGGGGAGTATGCAATGCGGGGTGAGGGCAGCGTGCGTTCAGTGGCGTGCGAAGGTGCGACGTGTGGAGGCGCGGCGGGAGGAAGTGCGGGACTTGATGCGGTATATGAGGAGGAGATGATGAAGCCATTGGACTATATGCGTGTGTAGTTGTGTAAGGATGCGAGACGTGTCGAGTTGCGCTTTGGAGATGATTTTGTCAGGGGGGTCAGTGCGGGCGGTAAGTTAGGAGGTGAGACTTGCGATGTTGGATGAGTGCGGTGTACCCGTGCGGCTCATGACGATGGGGCGGATGTCGACCTCGGTACCTGGCCAATGGTTGCGGATGGCATTTGCTAGGGGTGTGTATTTTGCTCGAATGAGGTGGGCTGTTTTAGAGAGGTTGTGGTCGGTGCAATACTTCCACTCCCCTGTTTGAATCTTTTTGATAGACGAGCAACGGCGGCGACCGTTTGTGTGGCCGATGAATCAAGGTTCGAGGAGGCGGATGAAATCGGGTTTGTGTGCCGGGGGTCGTAGCGAAGGGAAGAGAATCTCAGGTGGGAGGATGGCGGGACACGAGGTTAGGGAGTCGGGCGAGAGACCTTCGTCAGCAGCGACAAGGCGGGTGGGCATATGGGTGGGGTGAGGTGCGTGACAGTCAAGTGGAGTGTTGGCAAGAGTGGGGGAGGCAAATGATTTTATGGGTTGATTACCGAAATCTGCAGTGATGGTTTCCCAGCGGCCTCCGTTGTTGCGTTCTAGGAGGGAGAGTAGGAGTTGCACCGCGCTGTTGTGTCCGTCCTGTCTTAGGCCATACATGGTGGGGCAGTTACGGGCCATGTGTCCATTGCTAGTGAATTGGCCACACAGGGAGCAGCGCAGGGTGGGGTTGTGTGTGAGGAGGCGGGTGATCTGAAGCCCCCACATGAATTCTTGTTTGTGGGTGAATTGTATGTTGGTGAGTGATGTATTTTTTGTGGAAAGAGAAATCGGCGCCGGCCTCCGCGGCGCGGGGTAGTAGGGCACCGTGCTTGGATGTATGTGGGAGGGGTGTGTGTGTGTGTGTGTGTGTGTGTGTGTGTGTGTGTGTGTGTGTGTGTGTGTGTGTGTGTGTGTGTGTGTGTGTGTGTGTGTGTGTGTGTGCGTGTTTGGTGCTGTAGGTGTGGGCATCGGCATTGAGGTTGGTGTATATGTGGGCTACGGGTTGCCCTAGGGTATGTGGAATGAGGGTGTATGGCGAGGTCAAGTGGCCGATTGACACTTCCGAATATGTGGTGTATGTTGTGTCGGGTGGGTGTCCATCTGCAACTTGGTTGGCTAATGTGTCTACAAGCTCGTTACCTAGGGAGTTGTTGTGCGCTTTAATTTTTCCTATGTGTGTGCGGAAGCCTGCGTCGCAGCGGGTTTTGAGGGTGTGTGTGGTAGAGAGGAGTGTGTCGCGATGGGTGTTGTTCCATAGGCGGATAGGCAGTTTAAGTGGCCTTGTATGAGGCGGAGGGAGCACGCACTGTGTGTAAGGAGATGGATATGGCCAAGTTGGAGGCCTATGTCAATGCCGGCTAATTCGGCGCGATTGATAGTGTGGGAGGGAGGGGTAGAGGTCACCAGAATTTTGATGCGGGTGTCCGCGGCGGGGTGTGTGGCGGCTGCTCCGAGGGGGGAGTTGCCTCCCTTTTTGGAGCCGTCTGTGTAAACGAAGTCATGCCAAGAGTACCTCTGGTGGGGGGGGGGGGGGGGGGGTATGTTAGTTGCATGCGTTCATGGAGTGGGTAGGTAAGTGGGTGAGTGGGGTTGGGGGGGAGATGGTAGATGCCGGAGGAGTGAGGTGAGTAGGTGTCGAAGAGGTGCGGAGGAGGGATGGTGATGGTGGGGTTGGGGAGGTGAGTGTCGTAGATAGACTCGAGAGTGTTGTGTAGTGCGGTCATGGCCGCGTGTGAGGGAAGGGTGGAGAGTGCGAGGGGGTTAGAGACGAGGCAGATGTCGACCATCCAACGTGTGCCGAATGGGGTGGGGGTGGGGTGGCCTGTGGGTTGGTCGGGGGGTAGGAAGGTGTTTGCGTCATTGGGAAGGGTGTAGAGGTGGTGAGTGTATGGGGAGTAAATGTATTTGGAGTGGCGGTAGGGTGTGTGTTCCCATCGGGGAAGTATGAGTATGGTTGCACTGGGTGTGTGAGAGGTTGTGAGGTGTGCGTTAGTGATGGCGTGTTCCATGGCGCGGCGCATGCATTCGTGGTCGTATTCTGGGTTGGCGATGTTGCTGCCGTGCAATGTGTGTGGGGCATTGCTGCCGCTAGATGAGAAGACTATGTCTTCGGGGTATAGGGAGTGGTAGGTGTGGGAGTGAAGGGATTTATTGAGGGGGTCGGAGTAGAGTTCTGTATGTGTCGGAGTAGAGTTCTGTCTGTATGTGGAATGTGTGGCGGAGAGCTGTGAGGAGGTCCTCTCTTGTGGCCCATCTATTACGGGTGGTGGTGGCGGGTGTGGGTGAGTGGATTTCTGAGCGGGAGCCTAGGCGAGTGAGGAAGTGGTAGACCTCCTCTTCGAACTTGTGCTGCGAGAGGTCGGGGCGGAATAGTTGAAAGTGGTGGCGGACGCGGGGGCCGTTAAGGGTAGTGACCGCGCGGGAGTCGGGAGTGCATAGTACGGTGGTGTCGTGTAGTGATGGGTGTGTGTGGATGGCAAATTTACCGGTAGGGAGCATGTCGAGGTCGGGATGGATGGGGTCGTGGTTGAAAGTGATTAGTGGGTGTGACCAGGGAGGGGGTCCGGGTTCTGGCAGAATGGGTGTGGGGAAGGGGACAAAGCCGGAGTTAAATGCGGTGAGGGCGGTGGGGCCGGAGGGGGTCTCATTGATGGTGTCGTGCAGTTGTAGGCATGGAGCCCACTGGACCTCGTGGAGGCGGGTGAGGTCGTGTTGTTGGCCGCGAGCACACCAATCGCACTTCCATGTGGCGGGTCCCTGAGTTGGGCGGTATTGGGAATGGACGGCAAAGTGCGGGCATGTGCAACATGTGGAGGTGGGTTCTGTGTGCAGTGGGTCATGACACATGGAGCAGGCGGCGGGGGAGGGGGTGGGGAGGCATACCGATGTGGGGGTGGAGGAGACGAGGCGGAAGCCGTCGTCGAGTTGGAGTTGTATGTCCCATTCCGTGAGGCGCTCCGGGGCCCATTCAACCATGTACTGTGTTTGGCCATATTCTGTGTACTTGTGTTTGGAAATGATGCGCGTGACGTCGCATGGGGGGTAGTGGTGGTCTGAGGGGGTGAGGTATTCTGTGTCTATGTTTGTGGTGGGTGCAGTGGGGGGGGGGGGGGGGGGGGGGGGGGGGGGGGGGGAGGTTCGGGTGCGGGAGGTGTGGATGCCGGAAGAGAGGGTGGGGGGAGAGCGAGGGAGGTGTTGGGAGAGGAGGGGAATCCAGGAGGGGTGGATAGTGGTGGGGGGGGGGGGATGCTTGTTTGGGAGTGAGGCTTGTGATGGGGAGGCGGTTGTGGATAGTATTGGAGGGTCCGGTAAGGATTGCTGCGAGGAGGCGGATGGGGACTGAAATTGGGGTGGTGGTCCCCGTGAGTTTGGAGATGGATTTTCATAATTTGAGTAGGAAGGAGGAGGGGGAGGCGCGGAGGAGGACTTGGGGCCATGTGGTTATGTTATTTTTCTAGAGCGGAGTGAGACGGGGGAGGAGGGAGGGGTGTTTTTTGCGGGGGGAGAATTCGCAGTATGCCTGTTTGTATGTGTGGGGGTGTGTGATGGGTGTGCTTCTCTCTCTCTTAGTGATGCGAGGAGGGTGTTGTCTTGTCTAGTGAAGTGGGCGCGGATTGTGGAAGCAATAGGGTTGGTGAGGGAGAGAGGAGGGATGTTGTGAAACATAGTGCCGGCGTCGCGTTGAGCTCTTACTAAGCATTTGAGTTTGGGTGGGGTCTAGCGGGCTGACATGATGGATTCAGTGGGCCAGTGGGAGTATGTGGTGGAGATGGTGTGGATGTGTGCGCGGACCATGTTGCCTCGATATCCTGAGTTGTTCATGATTTTATGAAGGTGACATACAGTGAGTTGGGCTGCGTGAGCTTTGAGGGAGGGGAGGCCGTATCCTAGGTCTGAGGTAGGGCGGTGGAGGGCGGTGCGGGGGAGGTTACGTACCGAGGAGACGGTGGAGCGGCGTGCGCGGCATGTTTGTCCTTCGAGGGTGTCGAGTTGGGAGTCGGTGAAGAGGCCGAGCTGGAGGGTGAAGTGCTTGCCGATGAGGAGTCCACGGATGACCCTGATTCTGCGGGATTGTGTTAGTGGGGAGGTGGATAAGGCGGTGATGAGGGATGCGGTAGTACGTTTTAGTTCGTTCCAGTGTTTGGTGAAGGTGAGGGAGGTGTTGAGTTCGACCCCGAGGACGCAGTATGTGTCCGAGGGGCCTATGGAGGGGATGGGGGCCGGGTCGGAGTCGATGCTGATGAACTGAGTTTGGAGACGGGATGCAAGGAGGGCAATGTTGGCAAGGGAGAGGGCGTTGCCAGTGCGCCAAAGAGCGCCGGTGATGCAGCGTTTGCGGATGATGACGGTCATACCTGTGTAGGCGCTGAAGAGGGAGAGTTTCCTGAGCTGTATGGCCCTGTTGGGTGTCGAGCCCGTGGCAAGGCTGAGGTCGTCGGCGAAGCCGTGTCACGGGTAAGTGGCTGTGGGTTCTGTGGGGTCAACGTTAGTGGCGGGGGGGGGGGGGGGCTGGGCGATAGCCCCGGCTGCCCACCGTGAGCCACCGAAGGAAGGGTTCAAGGAAGAGGGTGAATGAAAATGGAGAGAGGGTGTCGCCCTTTAAGGTTCCGCGATTTATGTCGATGGAGGGGGTGGGGCCGTGAGGGGTAATGTAGTCGGTGGTTTAGACCCCGTAGAGGTGTTCGCATGTGTCGACAAAGGTGGAGGGCATACCGAGCTGACGCATGTGTTTGAACATGATGCGGTGGTCCGCGGCATTGAACGCGCCTGTGAAGTCCGCGTACATGACGTAGATGTCTTTGTTGTGGAGTTTCGCTTCCTCCACCGTCATGATGATGGATGAAGGTGCGTCGTGGATGCTGCAGTGTTGTCGGGATCCATGTTGTTGGTCGCTGAGAATGCCGTGGGTTTCGGCGTATTTCGAGCCTGCATCTTTGATTAGTGCGGTCCATAGCTTAAGAAGGTTATTCATGAGGGCGATAGGGCGGTAGTTGTCGAGGAGGGTGCGGTCACTTTTTTTATGTAGCATGCATGTTGTGCTGTGGCACCATTCAGGAGGGGTGTAGGACTTGTGGGCGAGGAGGGAGAGGAGGGAGAAGACGGCGGAGCGGGTCGCCGGTGGCAAGAATTTGATTATTTCGTTGGGGATGCCGTTGGGGCCGGGGGCTTTGCCCATGCCTAGTGAGTTTAGGGTTTTATCGAACGTATCGCGGGTAATCATGTCGGCGAGGGTGAGAGAGGGGTCCCCGTGGGGTTCGATGGTAAAGTTGTCGGGGTTGTCGGGGAGTTCCCACGGGGGGTAGGGCAGTTCGTGTGGGGTGGCGCGGCTGAGCTCGGTGGCGAAGTGAGAGTGTACCGCTTCTAGGACGGCGGAGGGAGAGGATACGGTAGTTTTATCGGGTTTGGTGATGCGGTGGAGGGTCGAGGTGGCGCTCTTGGGGGGAGGAGGCCGCTTTTCATTTTCAATAGGCGGTGTGAAGATTTAGGGCATGTGTCGTAGGCCGTATTGGCGCGGGTTTTTATTTTCCTCAGTTTATCTGTGGTGGTGGCGCGTAGTAGGTGGTGTATGCGTGCTTGGCACCGTTGTCTGATGGCGATATTCGGTCATATTTAAGAGGGCATGGGCGAGGGGGAAGGGGCCGTTGTTCGTACTACATTTGCGGAGTCTCAGAGTGTGTTTGCGGGTTTTTAAAGTAAGCCAAGTGGGGTCGAGGGACACCTGGCGGGGTGGGCGGGGGTTTCTTGCCGGGAGGAGAGGCCATACTGTGGCAGCGTGGTCCATGTGAAGAGAGAAGAGTGTAGTGAATTGCGAGACGAGGATGTCAAGGGTGTCGGGGGAGGCCGAGGTGTGTGGGGTGTTGAGTATTGCTGCGTGGAGGGAGGCCGTTTGGTTGATTAGGTCGGGTGTGCTGGTTTGATATGTTTGTATGTGGTCGGGTGTGAGGGAAAGTTTAAAGTTGAGCTTGCGTGTGGTGTGGTGTGTGTGGGGGTGGGTATGGGGTGAGGGGGGGTGGGCTATGAGAGAGAAGGGGGCAAGGAGTATGAGGTGGATTGCAGATTGGTCAGTGAAGTGTGAGGGGGAGAGGAAGACCGAGCAAGAGGACGGTGGAACGACAAGAGGAGACGGGGGCGTGGTGAGCCAAGGGTCGAGGCAGCCTCCACTGCGGGGGAAGGTAGGGATGGGGCTGTGGAGGGGATGGAGGTGGGATTCGATTAGTGAGGCGGTGAAGGCGGGGTTACCGATTCCTTTGGTGGTGGTCCCCTCCCCAAAGGATGCGGTGGTTCGGGTGGTCGTCAGCCAGGCGGAGGCCCCACGCTGCAACTTCAGCGTATAAGCGGGTAAGCTCGGGGGTGTGGAGCTGGGGCATATATGCTCCGAGGAGGAGATAGGGGGTGCCTGAGTGTGGGACGAGGGTTAGGCCGGCGATGTTGGGGATGAGGTGGGGGGGTGGGGTTAGGACACTGGCATATGGGTTAAGTGGAGGAGGCCAAAGTGGGAGTGCTGCCAAGTGAGGACGAGCAGGGAGTGGTTGGGCGTGCCCGGGTGGGGGGGTGCGCCTCTGTTAGAGAAGATAGTCCAGTGGCTAGGGTATTGCGAGTAGTGGTGGTAATTATCAACCTCGTTATTGGTGATGACAGTGTAAGAGGCAGAGGTGGTGGAGTGGAGTCTCGCTAGTGAGTTAGCAATGCAGTATAGGTTCGAAAGGTCCTGGTAGTGCCCCCATTAAAAGGAGAGCACCGCCGAGTAGTCGAGGTAGCCTATGGTGGTGGGTAGGCCATGTTCGATATTTAAGTCAAAGAGGTAGTTATGTAGCTTGATGCTGCATGAGTGTGAGTTAAAGTAGGCCGGGAGAACTATCTGAAGCGAGGTGTTTACAGTGTGGCTGCGGATATCTAGTTGGGGGGTAGGGTGGTCTAATCTCCGGGTTGTCGTGGGTGGAGTTAGGGGTGATGGTGGGCCTTATCGGCCGGAGATAACATGTGGGGTCTGTCAGGACGGTCAAAGAGGGGGCGGGACTGGGGAGGCGGTGTGGGTTCCCTCTAGGTCGTCCTCCAGCAAGTCTTCAAGGTCGTCCAGCGTGTAGTCGGCATATGTTTGTGAGTTTGGCGGAAAGGGGAACGAGGGTGGGGTGAAGAGGGGGGCTGGTGTGGGGGGAAGAAGACATGGGGGGGTGTAGGGGGGGTGGGGAGGGAGGAGGGTGGTCGGGATGTAGGGTGGTAGAGTGGTGGGGTGGCCGGCGGAGGGGGGGAGATGGGAAGGTCTTCTTTCTGGAGTGACGTGAGGGTTTGGTGACGCCGGCGGGTGGCACCTGTTTGAGAGAGAGGTGAGTGGGTTGTATTTCGGATGGGAAGGTGTCCATGTGTTCAAGCTGAGGGGCGGAGGGGGAGTGGGTGGGAGGGTCGGGGGGGAGAGGGGGTGGGCCGGGGTGGGGGCGAGTGGGTCAGGGGAGGGGTGGAGAGGGGTTGGGGAGGGTGGTGGTCGATGTGAGGAAGAAGAGTCCATTGGGTCGGAGGAGTTTTCGGTGACAGTGGGGGTGAGCGGGGGTGGGCCCGGTCGGGATGTGGTGCGGTGGAGAGGCCGGCTGAGGTGGTGGGGGGGGGTCGTGTGGGGAGGGAAGATGAAGGATAAGCGGCGATTTTTGGAGTGGTGGGAGGTGTCGTGTTGAGGGTGGTGTGGAGGGGAGGAGGCTGAGGAGAGCTGGATATCGGGCAGGGTGTCGAGGTCGAGAGGAGAGTCATCCTCGGCGTCTTGCATGAGGAAATCGGAAGACTCGAGTGGCCACTGGTCGGACACGCTGCAAACCTGGATATGATGGGTCCATTGAAGGAGGAGGGCGGGGGGGTTGCGGTAGAGGGTAAAGTTTTTGGTGTGAGTGAGAGGTGGTGGGGAGGGGGTCGTGGCGAAGACAAGATCCGTGAGTCGGGCTCTGCCAAAGGTCGAGTAGTGGCGGGGGGTGATGGTGAGGGTGCACGTGGATTGGGTAGGTGTACCTCTGTGGCTGAATGTGTGATTCAGGGGGATTGTGATTGTGCCGTTGGTGGATATGAGTATGCAGTACATTTCGATGCTGAGGGAGACTTGTATGTTGGTGGTGACGGTGGGGGAGGTGGAGGGGTGGGAGCGGAAGTATGAGCCATATGGAAAGAAATTGAGGGTTGTGTAGTGAGAGGGGCCGAATGGGGTGAGGGGTGGGGAGGATGTTGAGGTGGTGTGATGTGTTGTGTACTCATTTGTTGTTTGGTGTAACATGGTGTATAACCAGTGGGTGGGTGGAATGGTGCCGTCAACGTTGATGCAAGGGAAGGAGAGGGAGTGGCGAGACTGGATGAGGACTATAGTGAGGCAAGTGGCCGCCCAGGAGGTGCATGGGACGTGTCGAATGACTAGGGGGGGAGTGATGATGATGGTGTGAAGATGGTGGTTGGGGGGTACTGGTTCGTGAAGTGAATATGAAAGTATGTAAATTGATACTGGGCCATATTGTAAATTAATAGGGTTATTGGGCAGGTGGAGGATATTCAACCATAGGGAGGAGGGGTCTCCCTCGATCGGGGTGGGGACGTCTACAGGGTGGAGGGCGTCCGCGAATTGGAGGATGAATTGGGCAGGTTCCGGGAGGTCCTCTATCCGACTTGGGGGAGGGGTCGAGGGGGCTTGTCCGGCTGATGTGAGCGCGATCGCGAGGTTGTACGTGAGTATGTCATGTAAGAGGGCGACAGTTTCTTGGCCGGTGATATCAGTAAAGAGGGGGGGTAAGATCTTTACCCTACGGCTTGAGATTGCGGGGGCCGGCGCAGCTCGTAAGAACTCGACCTTTTGCTGTCGTAGTTTGGCCAATAGGGAGGGAGAGGAAGCAGCGAAGGAGGGTGATGGACCGGCCGATCGGAGTTCACGCTGGCGTGATGCGAGTTGGTACATGAGGCCAACCGCTATGCAGGAGGTGGGGATATCCAGTCGAATCTCCTGGAAACTCGACGTGAGGTCGACCGGCAAGGGAGTGGAGTCGGAGGTTGGCGGTGCTGTCGGATGGTGGGTGCGGGTGGCGTTCGTAGTCCATCGGGAGTGGTGGACGACTTCTCGGCCGATTATATTTTTGACACGGGTGGTAAGGTCGTCGAGTTGGTTAATGCTTTCGAGCAGCCAGCGGCGGGCAATCGAGCAAGCAGAGATCACCGAGGTCGAGGAGTGAGTCGTTTCCGGGAGGAAGACCCCGTGTATTCAGAATCGAGCGAGGTGGGAGGGGGTGGTGGAGTATTGGCATGTGAAAAGGAATGAGTCGATCCTACGAGTAGAGAAGTCGTCGGTCGACCCGAGGTCTGTGGTTGACCGAGGGGCCGCTAGGACCAGTGGTGTGTGGAGTCCACGTCGAATGGGGAAGGGGTCCGTAGCGGTGCCCAAGATCTGTGCAACAGGGGGCGGTTGCGGGACAGTGAGGAACGGGGCTAACGGGTGTCCCACGAGTTGGTTTCTGGGGCTGGAGAGGTCCACATGTCGCGCATGCTCCGGGCGGTCCCGCAGGAGCACCTGCCTGTGTGTGGGGGGGGGTAGGGTTGAGTTCGAGGACATGTTGACCGCGCGTGGATTGCAGTGGGGGAAAGATACAAAGGGTTTGAGGAGAGTTTTCGGTTTGGATTTCGAGTGGATGGGGTGTGTTGGCGGCACACGACTAGGCCCGATGGGACCTGGGGTTGGTGGAGGTTGGCGGCGAACGGGAACGTCCGGACGCTCGGTGGGGCGCGGTGTTGCGCGCCGTCCCCTAGGAGGGGGGGTTTTTGTAAGCGAGGGGTGTTTTTGTTCATTCGTAGTACTAAGGCGGGGACATGTGTTGAATTCGAAGTGGGTGGCGCGTGAGCTGTCGGAGAGACGAAATTCAGAACTCTGAAAGCTACGCCTTGCTGTGTGTACCGTCTAATGTCGCTACGGATCCATTGACCTGGGTGAGCTAGGCTCGGGTGGGGAGAGGTGGACGGTGCATGTTGTTCAACAAGCCCTATGTCCACCAGTCTATCGCTCAATGGGAGGTCAGGCCCAGAGCAAAGACGATCGGCGTTGCTCATTAGAGCTACCGACCCATCCCCGGAGTGAGTGTCAGTAGTACTTTAGTAGTACTTTGGATCTATTTACTGTCTTTTGTGACGGTAGGATGCGATTTTTATGAGGTCGGGTAGCATGGGCCATGGCGGGTTCCACCAATTGTTTTCTCCGCGAGAGGACGAATCGGCGAGGTGGAGGGAGTCCACTACTTCGCACGACGGGTCGAGTCATTTTGCGTTGTACCGGGGCAGTAGCGTGTTGAGAGCCGACGCAAATCGGTCGATCGTGTGCGGGCCGAATTGAGTGTCCATTTCGTAGAACACGGAGGGGTCTAGCTGCCAATCGTCGCTGTCGAGGTGGCGGCTGAGCTTGTTTGCCCACGTGTTCGCCGCAGAACGGATGCACCGGGGTCTGATGTGAATGTTGTTGGTGTCCAACATGTACCACTCTCGGCGTAATTCGGTCATAATTTCTGGGGAGCGGAAAGTAAGGCCGGCCAGGACGTGGCAGACCGCTTGATTGTCTTCGCGTGGAGGAGGATGTTGCGGCGAACGAGATGTGGCAAGAAGTTGAGGACGGCGAGACGGACGGCCTTCAGTTCCTTCCAAGTAATGTGTTGTTGTTCGTCCTCTAGTCCCCAAAAGCCGCGTGCTTCGAGTCTGCCGTTCAGTACTGCTCCCCAACCATACTTCGAAATGTCGCAATGTATGTACGCTGACTCGACCGGGTGGTGTATGTTCTTGCCATTTGCGTGGCTGGGTACATGTGTCCTCCACTGTAGATCGCGACGGAGCTGAGGGGTGAGGCGAGCTCGGCCTCCCCACTTGTCGCCAAGTACGGAGTGCAGTTCGCGCAGGAAGAATCTTGCCGCCGGGATAGCGAGCAAAAGGTATTGCACTTGACCAGCGAATGATTGGAGTTCCTTGACAAGGAGCCATCTGCTGGCTCGTGTAACATGTTGCAATAGGTGACGGGCTTGTTTTGCGAGCTTCTGAAGCTTTTCTTCTGGGGCGAAGAAGTAACATGTTGCTGTGTCAATGTCGATGCCCAAGTGGTGGCCGTATTGCGTCGGCTCCCAAAAACCTTTGGAGGGGTGGCGGAGAAGGCCGAGATTGGTGAGGAGGCAGTCGACGCGCTGACGGGGCGCTAGAGCGAGAGCCCGGGTGGCGGCAAAGAAGAGGAAGTCGTCCACGTAAGGTAAGATTTCCGCTCCGCGCCACCGCGTGTGTCGTAGGAAGCGCTTGCTTGGTATGTCGCTGTCGGGCTGCGTAGGCCTCTCTTGGTGTGTCGTAAACCCACCCGGGTCGGGTTGTCGGAGGTGTCGTACAAATGTGTCCGTGAACGCGCATAAGTGGTAAGGGCTGAGCGACCAACCCATCGGTAGGCCAGCTACTCGGTACATTTGGCCGCGCACGTTTACTGTTAGGAAGTCGCGTTGCTTTGGCACGATGCCCAGCGCGTAGAACCCGTCCTTTAGGTCGATAGATAACATGTTGTCGCCCTTCCGTGTGAGATGGCGAACGCCTAGCAGAGACTCCATCCGTAGTCGCTTTATGACGCAGAAACTGTTCAGGTGTCGTAAGTCGACGATAAATCGCCACTGATTGTTGCCGGGCTTGGCGACTAAAAACAATCTGGATACGTACTTGTCGCAGGTGGTGCGTTCCCAGGCTCCCGTCTCCACGAAGCGCGCGAGATCGGCCTCGACGAAGGTGAGCTGCTCATGGGTAGCGTCTAGTAGGGATACGCCTTGGTTGAACGGGGGCGGGGGTCGGTTGTTTAGGAAGGGAATAGTAACGCCCTCGCGGATCCACCTCAAGACTTGACCGCTCGCGCCGATATCTTTCCATGCTTGCCAGTTTCGCCGCACGCGATGACGCATGTAGTTTGAATATGGTGTGCAAGAATCGGCGCGGCGGGTCACCCCGTCATTGCTCCTTGTCGGCCTCGGTCTTCTTGTGTGCCTTGTCGGTAGAGAGGAGGGGGCGGCCTCCCGTGCGGTCTTTAGGCTTGCCCTTGTGTTTGTCCGGCTTGTCCGGCTTGTCGTTCGGCTTGTCCGGTCTATCTAGTCGAGGCTTGTCGGCCTTGAACTGTGCAGCTGCTTGCGCTTTTGCAACTGCTGTGATGCTGACTTCGAGTCGCTTGTCCTCAAAGGCTGACATGAGTTCGTCGACGACGTTGCCTCCACTGTCAGAGGCGACGGTGTCGAAGCAACGTGTGTAGACGAGCCGCTCCGCGACACGTTTTTCGCCGGTGAGGATCTTCTTCGCCTTGAAGCGCCTGATGTAGGTGAGTGTGCTTCCCCCGTTGAGGCCACTGCTTGATGTGTACGTAGCGCCGGGTCGACGAGTGAGTAGGCTGTTTCGTCGGGGGTAGAGGTGACCGAGCGAATAGTTTTCATAGCAGTTTCGAGTGCTGAGCTAGCGGCGGCCGTGAATACACCATAGCAGAGCATGTGTCGGTACTCGTCGCGGAAGGAGATTCTCGCGTTATCTATAAAACATTGTCGGCCTCGTCGTGTCGAGGGTTCCACATGCACGGAACTGTTGTGCTGGAGGGGGGTAGGCATTCCGCGAACGTACGGGACGCGAAGTCTGACCACTCTCTAGGGTCGATGTATTCTAGAGGGGTGTTTGTACTATCAGTTGGTAGAGCGTCGAGCTCGCGTCGTCCACCCGCAGCTCTGTCAAAATCGGCTGTGGGGATGGCTGGAGTAGTGTGTTTTGTTGGCGCGGCTGCGACGAATAGAGTTTCGACCCGGGCTGCTAACTGTTGTATAATATTTGTCAGCAATTGCATTTGGTCTGGATGCTGTTCCGGCGCGTCACCAAGCGCAACGGGGTAGAAGTCGGTAGGCAATACCGTGCGGTCTGCCATATGAACTCATGGAGTGTGTTTTCGTGCGTCGTGCAGGAGACTCAAGTGATCAACACCTTGCGTGGCTAGCAAGAGCCACGATGCCGTTTGCGTGAGCGCTAGCTCTCGCAAAAGGCATAAGGTGGACACACAATCGCTGCCGGTGCGTCATATTGTGTGCGGACATTTTTTACGGTCCGTGCGCGCGTGGGCGCTTGAACCGTTAGGGGAGATGTAACGTCGGAGGTAACGCATGTTACTGCGTAATTCTAGCCATGTAATTCAAACCTCTATATTACCAATATGACCAAAAAACACACAAAACTCGCCAACATCCAATTCACCCACAAGCAAGAATTTATGTGGGGAGTCCGCAACACCCGCCTCCTCACACACAACCCCACCCTGCGCTGGACCATACGTGGCCAATTCACTAACAACGGCCACAGGGCCGGTAATTGCCCCACCATGTCGGGGCTAAGACAGAGCAAGCCACAACAACGCACTGTAACTCCTACTCTCCCTCATGGAACGCCACAATGGCGGACGTTGGGAGACCATCACTGCAGACTTCGGTAACAAACCCATCAAATCCTTCACTTCCCCCACACCTACCCACACCCCTCTTGACTGTCACTCCCCTCACCCCACCCACATGCCCACCCGCCTTGTTGTTGCTGACGAAGGTCTCTCGCCCGACTGCCTAACCTCGTGCCCCGCCATCCTCCCCCGGAGATTCTGCCCCCCACGCTACGACCCCCGGCGCACAAACCCGACTTTACCCGCCTCCTCGAACCTCGATTCGTCAGTCACACAAACGGTCGCCGCCGATACTCATCAATTAAAAAGATTTAGATAAGGAAGTGGAAGTGCTGCACGGACCACAACCTCTCCCAAACAACCCAATTGATTCGTGCCATATATACACCCCTCGCAAATACCATCCATAGCCAGTGGCCAAGTACCGAAGTCGACATCCTCCCCATCGTCATGAGCCGCAAGGGACCATTGCACTCATCCACCATCACAAGTATCACCTCTCTACTCACCCTCCGCACCGACCCTCCTGACAAACTCATCTCTAAAGCACGACTTGACACGTATGGCATCCTTGCACAACTCCACACGCACAGTGTTCAATGGCTGCATCATCTCCTACTTGTATACCGCATCAAATCCCGCACGACCTCTCGCCGCGCTTCCACACACTACACCCTCGCACGCCCCTAATTGCACGCCACCATCACCTCGCATCGCACACTCCCCGGGGGGGAGTAAAACCCCCGAAAACCCCTAGAGAGGTTGAATTTATGTGCTTAACGGTCTAGCCCATACTTGTGAGCTTCCTATATGGCATAGTTGGGAGGGCCCAGAGACAACAACCGGCATATACGGTAATTGTTGTAACCGGCGCATACGGTACATGTTGTAAACAATCTCAATTTCAATTTCAATTTCAATTTCAATTTCGGCGACGCATCTTTCAGCTTTTTGGCGGGTAAGCAGCGACACCGCCGCCGTTCCCTTGCGGCTGGTGGTGGGAGCAAGGCAGCCTCCTGATCACCCCCTCAAGCAGTTCAGTGTACGGTGCAACTCATGTAGCGGCGAAGACCATCGTGGTTCGGATTGCAAAGCCACATACGAAGAACTTATCAAGTGGCAACGTCACAAAATCTCTGTCCTTCGCACCTACTTCAACCGCCCCAAGACAGCCACGGCTCACATGAGTGATGTCACCGACGTCACTGACACATGTTCTCCGCTTGAACCCCATTCTGATCCGGACGACATCGAGGAGGGCCACGACTTCGAACACGATTATTTGGCCCGTACCCCCTCGTCATGTCATGCTGCTCTCATCAGCATCCCACACCCAGCCCCGCAGTACTTGTTTGACTCATGGGTTGTTGACGCCGCCTACTCCATTAACCTCGCTGCTCATCACAACGACTTTTTGGTTTTCTCTTTCTCTAAGACCAAGTCCACGGTTGGGGGTGTTGGTGTCGTCATTCAAGGTAGTGACAGTGTTCGCATTCGCATCCCTCGTCAGTCCAGGCGTACCATCTCCCGTGACATCTTTGCACTTTATACTCTAGACCTCATTACACGGTCCTCACATGGCATTAGCCGCCTACTAAGAGTCAGTTTTATACATGCCATTCTCGGTGTCGTCGCTATGCAAACGGTTGGGCGCAACACACCCGGCGGATACTAGTGCAATTGTGCAAACATGCTGAGAACCCAGTGCCGAGTAGTCTCCCGGCGTGTTGCGACAACACGTGTACCGAGCCATGCATAGAGGCGTGCATAACCTGCACATACACGAATTTCGGCCCGCAAAATATGGCCCGCAAATCTAACTTGTGTGCCCACAATAATTGGGGCGTGCCGGAAAAGGCGCCTCCGATAGTGAACAACGCGCCGTGGTGTGTTGTTCGAAAATCAGTATACTACCCCCCAATCGAGTTGCATGGCCATCGCGGCAGTGTGTGGCGGGTGATTGATTAAATGCGTGCCGCTAGTAACGGACTTTATTATGGGAAGAACGTATTCAAAAAAATCATGGCATAGTAGCATCGTCGTCGTCGTCGTCGTTAGCGCTCAAAACCAAGAATAACATGTATGAACCGTACCCGGTACTGTAATGGTGTAATGGTGTGTGTAAAAGGATTGAGCTTTTGGTAATGAGAGTGAGCTTTTGGTGAGTAGTATCGTCAAAAGCACGATTGGCGGATACGAATGTCATGAAGCGATATCCATGTACTAATATATCCATTTTAGTTACCCCCGTCCTATACAGGAATGATAATTATCATTCCTTAATTTTCTGGGTGACAATTATCATTATCGCGGCCGTGGTCCTATACAGTGCAAATGATAAAATTATCATTCCGTCATCATACAATCTGTACAGGATACCGGATTCGCGCCGGAACCGATTTGCTGCAGCCGCTGCCGCCAGACCATGCGTATGCGGCGCACGTTGGCAGCGCGACCGACCACCTTGAACCCGGCGGGCCACAGCACCACCTCCTCTACGAGACGGTTCCCCGCTTGTGAGTGCATAAGGGGTATCCCCTCCAGCGCGATGGCGGCGACGAGCATCGTCGCTACGACCCTACGCGCGGCGGGCGACACGCGGGGCCGCATCCCGCTACTATTTGAGGGGCTCCGCATATCAGCACGTTCGTGCTGTGGCGCCGTGGCCGCTGTGGGCGTGTAGTTTAGACGCCTGTGGGTCCTTTGGGCGGGGCGGACCGGGTGGTAGAGGCGATTACAGGCGGGCGGCTGCCACAAGTGCGTTAAAAACGTACCGTACGGGACGGAAAAGTTATCATTATTTTTAATGATAACTCTAGCGCTCTTCAATCCCGAGCGGCTTCGGGATTGAAGAGCGCTAGAGTTATCATTAGGAATGATAATTATCAATCGCGATACTAGTTTTACGCGGACCGTCAGATCGGGGCGGGTACAAGTGGACAAGATCTTGACCGTCCACTGTACCCGTACCGGGTACCGTTAAGAGTTGTCATTCCTGTATAGGAAGGGGGTTAGTGTGCCGGGTAATCCTTATTTGGGGTTTCCTTACCTGCTTGTCTCTTACCTCTGCACGGTTTACGGTCAGTTCATAGGTGAACTTTGCCACCATCCGCGAAGGATGTTCTACTGCTTGAGTACAGGTGTTGATTAGTCCCTGCAGTTTATCCTCTCACATTCCATCCCCAGCAAGTGAAGATTCATTATATCAGGTGGACCGTGTATTGGATGTGGATGTAGTCGGAATAGATTTCGCGATCTTGACGTCCCGTCCATCGTGCTTTAATGTAATTAGAGTGTGCTATTGGCTAGTATCGTAAAGAGCACTGTTGGATAGGAATGTCATGGATCGATATAATCATTTTCGTTCAGGGCAGTGCTGATGCTGTGGCAGGCCTTCCCGTTCCTCCGGCTTTAAATTGATGTTTTCCTTTTCTATTCTTATTTTTACTTATTATCGGTGCTCTCCGCTGCTTTTTTTGGTAAGAATACTTACTCCAGAGGAATTTCATGGCGATCGATATCCAGCATGTAGTTATATATATACATATATCCATCAGCACTTATCGTGTACAGGTGTTGATTATTCCCTGCCGAGTTTATCCTCATTAAACGCCCGTAACGGGTACCTGGTATAGTCGTCGCTATCGCTACGTGTCATCGCTGCTACCCGTACGGCCGTACCTACACGACTATGTACTGATGCACGTGGATTGAATTCACCTTGTCACCCCTGTGCCGCTGTGCGCGCGCACTTTCTTGACGACTGCTCAACCCCGTCGTGGTTGGCAACAGCCAAAGCCATACTGAAACGTTTTTGCGCCCCAGATGAAAGTACTTACAGGCACGCCGTCGCCGCCACTTTCGCAACAGCGAGAATAAGTTCTATACTATATACGATGAGGAATGAAAACGAGGAGGATGAGATCCGCCGCCGTCTATCGACATCGTCCGCCCCCGTCGAGGGTTATTCTTTGATTAATGAGCCAAACATGCTTGACGTAATAATGACTTCCGAGCCATTTGATGTGGCTTCTTGGGAACCTATGATGCCATCTCGTGCGGAGATGAACGAGCTTATTAGTTTGTGCGTCGCGGATGAGGACGGCGGTGGTGATAATAATTTGTCCAATTTTATTACTGAACGGGCGTCGAGTAACGGCCACGAATTCACGGCGGCCGCTCGTTTTGCAGCGAACCAGCATCAGCCTGGACATATTTCTATCACCAGCCCCGTTCTCGAGCAAGGAGAACGAGGCCTAGTCACTTCACAACCCACCTCACGCGTAGGACGAACCCTATCCGAGTCTGGCCGTTGGTACGTTAATGGAAGTAGGTCGCGGTCTGCCACTGCTGCTGCTACTAATCACCTCATCGTCACACCAGTCGGCGGTGTGGCGGGCTTTCAGGGATCTGGGGTTGAAGATATCAGGCTGGTTGATGAGCCGCCAGTACACGAAGCTGCTATACACAGTCGGGTCACTGCGCGGCCACCGCTCCTCCGCCGGCAAGCTACTGTAGTACGAATCACTGATTGTGATAGTAGCGAAGCTGCTGATAGAAGCACACCCGGTGAGAACAACAACAACATCAGCAAGACGGACAGTGGCGATGCTGCTGCTGCTTCAGACAGCTTGGTTATTCGGTCCCCGGGCGGCAGAAATACACATGCACTACTGAAGGTTCGCGAGGCCAACCGGTTGGCGGTACGGAAGCACCGGGCGCAAAAAAAGGACGCGTTACAGGCGCAAAAGGAAGAATGCGATCGGCTGATGGCGCTTTTGGCCCAGAAAAACAAAGAGCTGAATCAGCTGAGGCACGGCGTGCCAGCACTGAACCTGGAGGAAAGAAAGGAGCTTGAACAGCTTCGCGCGTTCAGAGCTCGTATCATTGAGGCAGTTAACATCGATTCGACGGTAGATCGTAGTAGTGCCGGTGACGACGAGTAGCCGCGCTATTACAGCGCCCTTACTTATTCCGTCATCATCATCAGGCACGCGCGTGCGTGTATCTATTTGCTTACTGGTAGGTGCGCCACCAGCGATTGTCATGCTTCCTTCCATCCCGCGCGGCGGGACCTGCTGCTTGTTGTTATTGGTCGCTCACTGCGTCAGGTAACATTTCACCGCCCGCTTGCATGTTTCACCCACCCGCCGCGCTCATATGCATGTTCAGCCCACGGCAAAACAAATTGTACATACGAATATAGTAGCATGCAGCTCGTAGCAGCTGTATGAACCAGCGACCGCAGACCACTACAGCGGGACGGATGAATTTAAATCGGTCATTTAGTCGCGATTGGTTACCGACGAGCCACTGAAATAATGAGAGAACGGTCTCTGGCGGTTACAGTAGTAGCGCCGTTTCATTTCATGAACGAGGGAAATGCATGTATCTAGCTATATATACTTGCTCGTGTCGTGCGTAAATCGAGGAAGCAGATACCTCAACCAATACCTAACAAGTACGCTATTTTTCTCTGAACTTCTCGTCAAGTTCATGTCATACTACACGCTCACCACACGGTCATTTTGCTGATGCACTACCAATGCTGCACCATAACCAATATGCATCACAGATTAGCTCCACAACCATATTATGTATATCCACGCACTTACGCCTCGCGGGACAGCTACACTCCCATATCAGACTGGCGTTTCTTTCGTCGCCGCCACCAGTCTCTTCCATTTACTAGAGCACGTGTCCCATTATGTATTCACGCCCTGCCTTGCTCCTCGTCAGGGGCCATTGTTAATCTTGATATGATGTTCAATTCAGCCCTTTCATTATTGATCCATGTGCATATACATGGCTTGCCCACATCCAAAGACCCGAGCAAGTGCTCAGTCGCTGGTCTCCACAAAGGAAATCTGATTCCAAGAACATCAATATTAGCCAGTGTCCCTATTCTATAGCTATGAATTGCCTATTTTGCAATTCATTTTAGTAAATAATTCAATACCACGTCGTGCTGCTTTCCGAATATGCTGAACATCCGTCATGTCTGTCAATCGTCGAATTATAACAATTATAATCGTGCATATGTTGCTGACGTTCCTCACATCATGTCCGCTAGCAGGCAGTTGGTCGTCGTGTACTTCTCTTCTATGCCCATTTAGGACCAGGCCTACGAGCGGGTGGGCAACGGTTTGTGCATATCAGTAGTCGTCGATGTTTGTGAGCATGTATTGATATATGTGTATGTATATGTCATTGTTCACCCTTCCCGCAATCTTCCTCTGTATTATGTGCGCGTGCTTAGATTTTACACGAAAATCCATTTTAAAACTGTGAACGTGGGTGACGATACATGCACGCCGTAATTCACTGCCGAGCGGGTTAGATACCAGCTCCACTGCTACCCCCACACCACTCAATTAACTGGGTGGCGCAAGGAGATGTGAGTTGAATTCACGTGTTGTCAAAGAAGCTGCACATCCCATGTGCAAAACGTCTATATGGGTGGCTTGAAGGGCCATCACTGAAATTATCTAAACAAATAAACATATATGTAGGGGGCGGGGAGTTCATGGCGAAGTCAGCCGAACTTTTAAAGTCGTTTCATGATGTATGTTGTATTGCCGTAGTTGACGAGGTGGACTAAGAACTAAGAACCTCCCGCACACGCTGGGCGCACAGTTTGCCGATGGACAAATAACACAATCGCTGAGCAAGTTTTGTATGAAGTAAGGAGCTCCAAACCACAGCCAATAGCTGAGTGGCGACAACCCCGCTAGCGCAACTTCTCGTCACGTCGTTCATCGCCGGCTCATCGAAAAAGGGGGGTTGGATGGACTACGGCAGCGGACAGTTTAAAGAAAAGTTAAAATAATACAAACCAAATGATACGTAGTATCGGAAATGGCAAGCACGCGAGGCGTCAACGACGGGGGCGAGTGATGGTCTTCATTCAGCCAAGTTCTCAAAAAAATGATTGTGTATCTATGGAGGGTGTTACACAGGAGAAAAGATTTACCTTATTTTAAGTGGTCATACAACTTAATGCATTTCCCGGCATGACACGACTTACTGTCAGAGAATGGAACCATTAATGGCTCAAGCAGTGGTGGAATGAAAATTTGTGATGGACCAAATGAAGATTGAACCTGTGGAGGGTACAGGGGGGGGGGCGTCGTTCGCGACGTCGCAAAAGAGGCAAATATCGAATATGCAGTTGTATGGAGCGCAGTTACCTGTCAGTTCTACGCAATCTGTCGTACTTCACGTGCTCAAGCGTGTGAATAAGACAACATGCATGGTTGAAGTATAACCCGTGCACGCGCGCGCGTGTGAAATTCAGATCGATTCTGCGCGTTTATTCTTATATGTCGGGACGGCGATGAGAAAAGGGTGCACTGCTGTCTCTAGACACGCATACCTCAGATATGGTTGCCGAGGATAAGTATCCGTCGCAGGTACCATGTGACCTTACAAACAATTGGGGGCTGGCGCTCGCGTCGCATGCGGCCTCACTGGCGATTTCAGCGATATTATTGCAAACAACATTAGTATGCAAGCGCGACAACGTGCAGGAAATTCGCTTGTCAGATTTCGTAGCATCACGGACCTAGAAATCACTAATTCGTGAGCGGTTATCTAGTCATACCTCCGCAGCTTTAGCTCTCCATATGCTTAAGAGGACTCGACACCAATTTGTCTCCAACCACCCAAAGTTCGAATTTGTAAGCAGCAAACCTCATTTTAATTTAAAATATACAACAAGACGACTCAAGAGGTAATACATAACAGTGCACATGTTCTGCGCAATGCAGTTGTAATGGGCGGAATGAAAATCAACGGCAGATCCGGTGTATCAGTGCCGCTCATCTATCACCTCACAACTAAAGCATATATACGACAACGGAAGAGAGAGTGACAAGAACAGCGCGTCTCCATACGACAATTTTATACTGAGATGGGGCCATGCGGAGGAACCCGTTCGCACGTGACAGATGCCGGGTAATGAGAAATATGAAAAGGTTATCATAGGACCGTATTCTCGCACACGTCATCGTACACATGCGCGTTCGCCACGGGAGTCTTGGTCCACTGTCATCCGCACCATGCACAAACCCTAAACGCAATATGCATGCAGCAATGGTTGTACACAGCGCCCAAACGGCCGGCCCGTGCATAGAGATTAAAAAAACATTTTGTACATTCTCACTAGTACTTGGTAAAGCCTCGGGTTGCCAACGGGACACTCCGGAAAGAAGGGCACACAACCTTTACATGCAGACAGAGATTTCTTTTCATGAGCTCACGCACGCAACAGACATAAATTGTAAACTGCGTGATGTAGTGTTCATTTTTTGTAGCATGCGTACCTCTCGCGAAACATTCAGAAGCAGCTCCTGCGTTGTTGATTTCAGTAGCAATTCACTTAAATCGGCTTACATTAATGAGTTGAAATTGAGTTGTATTTCTTCCTCAAATTTATTTCCAGGACTGTGGGTTGGTAATTTGGGCATTTGTAGTGAAACTACTCGAGTGAGCCGTCGCTCAAGTCCCTTATTTTGACTACATTATTTTAATCCACGGAGTCACAGGGACAAAAACCAATTTCAACATCGACCAAAAATAGTTGTATCTGGAAAGGCAGCGAAAAAATTCACTGCGACAAATACGGTGGCGGTATGACAGTCGCTATCGGTTTTTTCGTATCGAATTTTATTTCCTGTCGACCGACGGGCATCATAATAGAGCTTGACAACAGCCGGAAACGGGAATATCACTCTGAATTGCACTCCACTTCCAGTACTACCATGAATTGAATATGGCTTGACCTCAAGTTTCCTTTCTTGGTCCCGGGTCTCCGAATTCGTTTTCCCCGGGGGTGCCGTCGTCAAATTGGTTGTAGGTGGAGTATCTATGCCCACGTCAAATTCCAGTCACTCGTCGTCGGAGACAAAATCTTGCTCATAAACATCTCAAAAATCAGCCACGAAACGTTGTACAATTATTACCTGTAACTGCTCGAAGCAGAATACAAAAATAAAAGTCATAAGGGAAAAGAGGAATAAGGGAACAAGAGGGGAAAGTAATACAAGGAAGTGAAGAAAATATACTTTCCTCCTTACTTTTCTCACTTTTCTTTTACATATGTTACGAGTGGCCCGTAGTCCTTTGTGCCTGTCGTTCTTGTATTTTTGTAATCATGTACACACTACCCTTATATCTCTCACTATGCATTTTTGTAATCGTGAAGATAATCCATGGTGGCCCATGGTCGTGATACTTACTTGTCACACACACGCGCGCGCGCACACACACACACACACACACACACACACACACACACAGTCACACACAGACAGATTTCAGCAAATCAATATATAGTAGGATAAGATTTCTTCTCTTTTTGACTTGACATTCATATCGCTCAAAACTTTCTTACCAGAAAAAGTAGCGGAGACCACAAAGCAAGAATAAGAAAAGAGGAAAAACCCTAAGCCCGAGGATCAGGAAGGCATGCCACAGCGTCAGCACTGCCCGCCTGCAAAGCGTCGCGGAGATAGGAACCCAAAAGTACCAGACAGTCATATCCATGGCCACCTTTGCTTCAATTTCAAATCCATAGGTTTTGATGCCTGCCGACGGTGACGCCCATGGTGCTACGACGAATGGATGCTCTAAATAAGGTTTAATTTTCTAACACTGCCTGAAAAAATAGGAGAGTGTGCGTATTTATTATACTTTCAGAGCACTTATTCCTCGGACTTTTGGTCATGTGGATGATAAATGGCATTTTAGCGACAATCGGGCCGTCGTTAAGCGGGCCGTCGTAGTCTTATTGCCTAGTTTACATGTTCACGACAACCGTAATGTTGAGGACAAAATCGCCATTCAGGCTCGACCGAGTTCATGTTCTGGTTTCAGCTCTCAGTTTCATGGAAGCTGAAGGTGAAGAGGGGGGGGGGGGGGGGGGGGGGCTATTCTGGTGGGGAAACTCTACAGAGAACTAAACGGTACTTATATTGTTGCAGAACTGTGCAGTGAACTAAACGGTACTTGCATTCAAACCCCTATACCTACACCCTAAACCCTTTACGCAGAAACATTGCGTATGGTTGCGGAACCTTTGAATATGTGCCCCTTCTGCAGTGCTAACCACAGTACTGGGTTGTCTGCACAAAGAGATTTCGGGGGCTGACAAATGGTTGGGGATGGGGAGGAGCCAGACCAGAACATTAATTCGGGGCAGCTTATATGACATGTATATGACAAGATTCGGCAATAATGACATGATCATGACAAACCGCAACGGTCGAAATGGTAACCGCATATTTAGATTTGGAAAATTGTCTGACCGTCGCGCAAAAATCCGAGGTGGCAGTCGCTATATTATATATGACATATGTGATTCAGATCTATGCGGCTATATTCTGATCTAGTGCTGCCCATCTACTACTAGCTGACGTCTCCTTAATTATATATCGTGAACATGGGATCTTTTTGCGAGTATAATCTATGGCAAAAATCATGAGAACCGTAGTAAGGTTCATATGGACGCTTCGTAGTTAGCTATATCGATACGAAATAATAGAGATCCGCGGAGCGACCTGAATTACTGTTTAAGCTTTCTTACCAAACTAACCTTACTGAGCGCTGACTCGGATAAAACGTACTGCATAACGGCTACTTCGTAGTCCGTAATGGACGGCTCTCAGATTATATCGCTGGATCGCACGGCCACTACCGTATTGCCAGCTATTCCCGTCATGACCACCGTGCATTGATGCCGCACAAGTAGTAGTAGTCCAGCGTGGCAAGGGGTACAGGTCGATATCATGATAAAAATGAACATGACAGGTACCCGTAGGTGAGCCTTGCTCTTAGGCTCATAGCGACATTTATTATTATAGGACATTATGACAAGCGGTACAGGATTTATAAGGCTAGGTCACCTTAACGCTGGTGCTACTCGACAACTCGCCTTGCCTTTGGACGGGCACTAAAAGGAATTCTGCAAACATATTTTATCTACAGGAATGTCACCTTAATGTAGCATTTCCTAAGCACCCTTCCTCGGCATCTACCAGGATACCAGGTTACTGTATGGGTGCCGTCGTCAAGGTTGCTGGACGTAAACACTTTGAGTTCAACTTTATTTTTCGCATCATATTTTGATTACGGAATCACGCTCATCAAGAAATGTAGAATCAGCGACGAGTAAAAGTCGTATGAGTCCTACCAGTAGCGACAACGGATAGCGATGTCTACCTCCTGGTAGCGATGTCGCTAGTCTGGAGCCCAGTACCTGCAACAAGAAAAATGGAGAGCGCTGTGACCTGACATAGCGACGGTCGCCTTCGTTTGCATTTTAACACGCCCATCGACATGGATGCATACCGACGGCGACGGTCACCGTTTGTGTCGGTGGATGCCTACTCTCAATTTCAAATGGATTACAAAGAATTTTAATAACAAGGAAGAAAGCATAGGAAATAATGTAAGACCACGAATAAAAGAGAGAGGGTTAATTGAGGGCAGCATTGTATTAGCCATGCTGAAAATACATTGTACTCAATGTGAAATGGTATCAACTGTCCCGTGAGATTACGCAGCTTCACAGATCTCAGTGATATTTATCGTGCTCAAACATATGGCGATAGAAAGAAGGAGTACAGGTACCCTCAGTGACAATGAATAGTTCCAAAAATTACAATGATTAAGGAGCTCGACGAGGGCCGCAATACTCACGCGACGCTTGGCTGCAGTCTTCATGCTCAAATACTGACCTCGGTGATATACATACTTCATCATCCTTAATAAAATCGGGGGAAGTCTATATATTCATTACATTTTCCCCTTCAGCAATATAGCGCTACTAAGGTCAGTGGCACCTAACTGGGAAAACAAAACCGATGACGCTTTAGCATTGTCGCGGGCAAATACAGACGCGCGCTGTTCCTGTCCTTCTTGTCCTTCGGGTGCTGCTTCGTAAGGTAATCCACACCTGCCTACCTACCTGGTCCCACCTACCCATGCCTGTACCTACGGTGAGCATGATGGTTCGACGGGTATTTTGAAATGACAGCACGGTACACCGTGTCGTAAAACTAATCTTATTTTCGATCGATCAGCACTCGAACTTATTGAGAACGGCCGGTATGGAGACGGAGTGTGAGCGTACGAGTATGGGAGGACTGTTCACGCCGGGGCGTCAACCCTGCAGGGGCTGACGGTCCCAGAGTGATGTCAGCGGAGCACCCGCCTGCGCGGCTGACACCGCCCGGAGCGCCACTTCTCGCGCCTTCTCTGACACAACGTCAATGCTCTGAGTTGCGTCGAGCTCCGCCCACGTGGCGTCCTTCATGGCGGTGCACTGAGTCTTGACCGCCTTCTGCATCTCCATCGTCTCGTATCGCTCCTGCCCGAAGCCACCGCGCTGGGCGGCCGCCTGAACGAACCAAGAGAGGCATAGATCAGGCTGCCAAAAATGAGGGAACAACACTACTGGAAAGTGAACAAGTGAGATTCAAATGACATAAAACACACACACACACACACACACACACACACACACACACACACACACACACACACACACACACACACACACACACACACACACATGACGGGATGTTCAGGTGGAAGTAGTGCAAACGATGGAGAGTGCACCTTTGAGACACCCCCAGAAAGTATAGCCGGGAGGGGGAGGGGACAACATGAAGACGAGGGAGCACAAAACATGAATCAAGATAAACATTGTTGTAAATTTGTAGAAAATGCATGAATAGACAGGAAAAGACGGTGCAAAAAAATACAGAAAAAAACACGCACTATTGCAACCGCAATGCGAATCGCGCACCATGAAAGTAGTTGTGTGTTCGGGTGAGTCAGGATAGAACGAGATGGGGAATAGAGGGGGAGGGGAAGGGGCGATAATATAAAACGAATCAAGTTCAAATAGCAATATGAATAACACATCTAGCTCGAGATGCTATGATCAAATCGGCAAGTATGTTTTTCAGCTGTTTCTATGACAAAAGAGTAAGAAATAAACAAGCAATGCGTTGAGCCGTGCTGTTTGGGCGGGGCACTACCCCACCTCAATGTCCATAGAGAGGTAGATAACGGCGTCCGGGGCAGGCAACCCCACCTCCGGCGCGCGACACCAGGCGAGGTCCAGCCCAGGGGTTCCCTTCGAGGCGGTGAACGCGACGCCGCTGAAGCTGTAGCGGTCCACCACCAGCGTAGTGCCGCCCCTCAGAGCTTCCAGCATCGCGCGCCGCTTCTCCCATCGATTGGCGGAGAAAAGGAGGTGGATGCTGGCGTCGTCCACCTCAACCTTACTCGCCAGATACCCATTAATCATCTCGCCAATAGTGGTGGTGCGGTCAGGAAACCTGCTCATCAACCGCGGCCAACGCAAGCACAGGAATAGTGAGTCGCGGAAAGTTCTCTCCGCTCTGTTCCTATCCGCCGTGCCCAATCAAACGCTCCTTCGCTAAGCAAAGCAATACGCAACTCATATCACACATTTAGGGTCAATGAAAGTAGCAACGTCTGGATAACAAATGCGCCGCTCAGCAGGAGGAGCGGAATGGCACGGATTCTACAATTTCTTTTCTTGTCAGATAAGAACAAATCACCGTGCGTTTTCTGAAGTACTCAGAGACCCAACTGATCTGTATCAGACGTGCGGAGGGGGGGGGAGGGGGGGGGGAGCCGCTGACTTGGCGAGTATGAATGTGTGTCTGATAACTGTAAGGCAAGTGCAACAATTGTGTGAGCACAAGTACAACTGAATGTGTCAGTGGAAATAAAAGGGCGGTGTGCATGTCTCGATATATATGCATGCAGAGGGGTTGGGAGGGGACGAGGTAAGGTGCTCAGGTCCGTACAGCAGAAGAGGTCAGGAAACGCACATGTGCGAATACGGGAGCGCCCGCGCGGTTGTGTGATGGTGGGTGGGTGGTGGGCTCTTTGTGTGCCTCCATGCGTGCGTGTGCGCTTGTGCATGTCGTTGTGTGCGGGTGTGTGTGAGAGAGAGTGTGTGTGTGTGTGTGTGTGTGAGAGAGAGAGAGAGAGAGAGAGAGAGAGAGAGAGAGAGAGTGTGTGTCTCTGTGTGAGTGCGCCTTCGTTGCGTACCTGCGTGTGCATGTGTGTGTATGTGTGTGTATGTTTTTGTGTGTGTTTGCGCGTGAATGTTTCTGAATAGTATGTGTGTGTGTGGTGGTGTAAGGGAAGGGGGGGTACGGGGGGGGGCGTACCCGTGTACTTGTGCCTGTCCCTCTGTGTGGATATGTGGATTCGTCTGCTTGTGTGTGTGTGCGCGCGCGCGTGTGTGTGTGTGTGTGTGTGTGTATGTGTGTGTATGAGTGCGTGCGTGTGTGCCCGTGCGTGCGTATGCATGTATCATGTGCGTGCGCGCGCGTGTGTGTGTATGTGTGTATGAGTGCGTGCGTGTGTGTCCGTGCGTGCGTATGCATGTATCATGTGCGCGCGCGCGCGTGTGTGTGTGTGTGTGTGTCTGTGCGTCTTTGTCTCTGTATTGTATGTGTGTGTGTGTGGGGGGGGGGGGGGGGGGGGGGGGGGATGGACTGTGTGTGTGTGTGTGTGTGTGTGTGTGTGTGTGTGTGTGTGTGTGTGTGTGTGTGTGTGTGTGTGTGTGTGCGTGAGAGAGAGTTCGTGTTGACAGAGATAAGAGCGCGACAGAGACCATATGTAAGTACGGTCAGGATCGCGCACGTGACAACACGTGGAAGGTTGCGGGCGTGAGAGAAGAAGAGATATACACTTGCACCACTGAATGGATCTGGAAGTAAGCCAGAGTTGGATTGATCTGCCTGCGTGCGTCCTCCACAAATACCACACTAAATAGGACACTTGATGCGCATACTCGTGACACTCAGTCAGCCAGCGGTTGCGATGCCCCTGGCCAGCGTGCATCTGACGGAGTGGTAGACAATGGATGCCGAAGGCAGATGACCCTGAGAAGCCTGCACTGATGTCTTCTTCACCCATGGCCATTACTTGGCCCGTGGCCCCCTTAACGTACACTCATACCCAACGGTAGCCATGCCGTCTCTTCTATACAACATTGCCGCGCTCATCAATTTTCTTCTGAATCGACTCTTAGCCAAACTAAGTCACAATTCTGCCCGTCCCCCATAAAACTCACAGAATAGTGACTAGAGCATATCACATGTATTCAGAAGCTGAATCAAAGTAGCCTGTCGCCCAATAACCTGTCCACACCACATAGACTAGCTGCCGCTGCCAACCCTAAATCCCCGTTTTGCCCACAGAGCCACAACCCAGCTCACTCGCCACCGTCTCGCAGGCTTTAAGCGACACCCACGTCCAACAAATCAGTGAGCACCGAAACGCGAAGCTTGTTGTCAAAGCAAAGTAACAGGAACTAACACTAGATTCGATAAGGGAGGTAGGGGAATAGGGGGGGTGGGTGGGCGGCGCACCGCCATAGCTCCGCTTTGTGGCCCTCCTTCCGCAGCGACTCCACCAACAGTCCCGTCTGTGTCGTCTTCCCACAACGGTCCACCCCTTCGAAAACGATCAGTGCACCTCGCGGATGGGTTTGGTCCGCTGCCATTATAGCACTGGAGCGGAAGGATGAGGGGAGGCGCGGTGTGGACTGTACACGGCTGCTGCGGTGGCTGCCGAGGAGCTGCCGCGTGTGATGGCGGTCGGCGGCGGGCAGCGATTGTATTCGTTGACGTGCGATCCCCCTCTTATTAGCCCACGCGGATAACGTCACGCCAATACTCTTGGTACTGCACGTTCTCAACCCAGCGTGCATGAGCTGATGATATGAGGCGACAAGCAGCCACGCTTTGAGGGTGTGACGCTCGTCAACTCTGCGACACCACTGTTCAGAGGACTGCCGTCGCCAGGCGGGGGCGGGGGCGGGGGCTGATGAGGTGGAATAAATTGCAAACGACTGAGTCGCCGCCCAGGGACTTCATTATTTTTTTAATTGCGCCCCCTGGATTTGGGACTGGCAGGTAAGCCCGGGGCCTTAGGCCTGTATTCTAATTAGACATGCGGTACACGGCTCGCGAGCCCCTGTAGTACCGAAAATATCACTTTTACAGGTATTCCAATTACGGTACACGGCTCGCGAGCCGTGTACATGCCCAAAAGGAACACGGCTTGGACAAAAAGGAACACGGCGCTTGAAGGCCAAGCCGTGTTCCTTTTCGGCAGAGCCGTGTACCGGAAACTAGTACATTATACAGTATATCCCGTCGCGCGGGGCTCTTCCCCCTATAGCTGGAAATACTCGTTACGGAGTATCGCTACGCAGTATCCCACCACCCACAGCCCCGGCAAACATCGCTAGCACAGTCCGCCCAATATGCCTCGGCGCAAACGTTCCGAAGAGGGGGGCGCGCAAGCCGGAAGTTGGCATTGGACTAAGGCTGAGAAACAAGTTGCGCTTGAGGCGTCCCTCTCCGCCTCGGAGCTGGGGCCCACGAAGAAGGAGGCGCCCGATGGCGGACTGAAGGGGGTGGAGGTGCCTCTTTGCGAGCGTGCCGCAGTTCTCTTCAAAAAACTTGCGCTCGGCCGCATGAGGTACCTCCAGATGAGCCGTGTAAGGTGTGTGTTCCCATCGGGGGAGGACGAGGATGGTGGCGTTGGGTGTGTGTGTGGCAGTGGAGTGTGCGTTGGTGATTGCATGTTCTATGGAGCGGCGCATGTATTCGTGGTCGTATTCCGGGTTGGCGATGTTAGTGCCGCGCCAGGTGTGTGGCGCGTCGCTGCCGCTGGAAGAGAAGACTGCGCCTTCGGGGTATAGTGAGTGAGTGGTAGGTGTGAGAGTGTAGGGATTTGTTGAGGGGGTTTGAGTGTAGTTCCGTCTAGATGTAGAAAGTGCTGCGGAGTGTTGTGAGGAGGTTGCAGACCTCTTCTTCGAAAGTCCTTGCGTGTGGCCCATGTGTTGCGTGTGGTGGTGGCGGGTGTGGATGAGTGGATTTCTGAGCGGGAACCTAGGCGAGTGATGAGGTGGTAGACCTCTTCTTCGAACGAGCGGTGCGTGAGGTCAGGGCGGAAGAGTTGGAAGAGGTGTCGGACGCGGGGGCATGAGATGGTTGTGACTGCTCGGTCGTCTGGGGTGCTGTGGATGGTGGTGTCATGGAGGGAGGTGTGGGTGTGTATGGTGAATGTGCCGGTTGGGAGCATGTCGAGGTCTGGTTTGATGGGGTCGTGGTTGAATGTGATTAGTGGATGCGTCCATGGGGTGGGTCTTGGGTCGTGTAGGATGGGTTTTGTGGAGGGGACGAAGCCCGAGTTGAATGCGGAGAGGGTGGTGGGGCCGGAGGGGGTCTCACTAATGGTGTCGTGGAGTTGTAGGCAAGGGGCCCACTGGACCTCGTGTAGGCGGGTGAGGTCGTGTTGTTGGCCGCGGTCGCACCAATCGCATTGCCATATGTATGGTCCGTGAGCGGGGTGGCAGTGGGAGTGGACGGCAAAGTGCGGGCATGTGCAACAAGTGGAGGTGGGGTATGTGTTAAGGGGTTCGTGACATATAGAAAAGGCGGTGGGGGAGGGGGTGGGGTGGCATACTGTTGTAAGTAATACCGCATACGTATTAGTTGCAGATAGCTACTGTAAGCTACTCTAGATATGATTAGTACATGTCTAGATCGGACATACCGATAAACTGTTTGACTCGGTACAGAGCTGTCGCTAGGCTACAGCTCTCACACTTCTGTTGTCCCGACACCACGCATGTAGGCTGGTTGTCGCCGTAAATGTTCCGTTTGCGGGACTGTGACTGTAACTGCGTTTGCGTAAGTTATCTTCCACACTAATTGTGTTTGCATGGTTCAATAGGTTATGGGCCCTCGCCTCACGTCACTCACGCGCGACAACCTGGTTCGGCGACCTGCGATCGACAGCTCTCCCGCAGAAGGCAAGTTTCTATAGACAACTAGTACTTTCAACTTGTAGTCGGCGGTATCGCCAGTATAAACTGCGATTTAAAACCCGCCACCACCCCTCTTAAGTCAGCCACTCGACGGCGATAGCCAACCACCCACACCGACGCACTCGTCGTGTGTGGACAGGGTGCACACAGGTCCAAGCTAGAGAACGGGGGGGCGCACCATCGGGTGAATACGCATCCACATGTTGCACGCTAGCCGTAGCTTACCTTTTTTATTTTTATATTATCTTAGCGACTCAGCCGCCAGCGCAGCGCTCCACCTGTCCTGGCCTTGGCCTCGACTTGTGCCCCACATTGGGTGGAGGATACAGAGAAGGTGCTTTGAGACACCCCGGGGCTACAGGCCGAGGGGTCGGCGGGCATCAGGCCGTCTCTCTGAAACCGCTGTTAGGCACGAGTCCGGCTCTTTGTTTTTACCGCTGCCTGTTTTTTATTCAGCTCTTTCTTTTTCGCCCTCTGTCGAAATGGCGCCGAAACTCGCTCTGCCGACTCTCCGCCTGTTTCGCCTCATGATTCCCCTTACCCAGGCTCTCAGCAAAGCAATCTCGCTACCACCCAGGGTATTCTCGCGCTGCTCCTTGAGCAAATGACGCGCCTTGAAGCGTACCTCGACTCGCGGTCGGCCGCCATTGTTGCTCTTCATGCTGCGGGTGCTAATCCGCACCCCCCAGTCGCTCAGCGCCGCCACGATGCTCAGCTCGGACACTTTCGGGACAGCCACGACGTGCACACCCTCCCCCTGCTTGTGCCTCCCCAGCCTGGCTACGCCCCACCGGACGCACAGTCGGCCTTGTCTGCTGCTACCGCTGCAGCTCTTGTTGGCGACCCCGCCGTCGCACAGCGCCGTTCCGATGCGCACCGCGAGCCCTCGCGTCCCGAGCTCATGGTTGAGCACCTCCCACCACCCCCCCCAATACCCCCCCGCTGATTCTGCCCTACACCGCGACCCCTCGCGTCACGACATCGCGGTTGAACAACTCCCGCCACCCCCCCCTACCCCCGCTGGATATGCCCTTCATCACCCCATACCTCTCATCCCGGAGGCGCCCTCTCGCGGCGCCCCCCCCTCCCGTGACCACCCGCATCCGTACGCCCCGCCGCCTTCCATGGCCGGCCGCTCTCCCTTTCCCGGTGGCCCACCTCTTCTCTTCCATGGACAACATTCTTCCCCAGCCCAGCGGGGCGACCATTGTGGCGACCAGCGTGGCGACCACACCCACCGTGGCCGTCGTCGCCCCACCATTGACCCCATAGTCATCGGCCGACCGACACACGCAACCCCCGACTTTGACCCAGACGTCCACCCCAGTCTCTTGGGCAGCCCCCACTACGCCCCCGTCTGCACGCGCCCCGTTGTCTCCACGGTCTTGCGCATCCTTGGCTCCGCCCAAGCCTCACCCACGGAGGCACATTGGCACACTCTGCAAAAGGTCCTCCGCTACCTTCATGGCACCATCGACATGCGCCTGACGTTGGGGGGGGGGGGGGGGGGGAGGGGGGCTGGACCACAATCTCCAACTCACAGGCTTTGCCGACGCTGAGATGCTCACCAAACTCCTCCCAGGACATGCACTGTCAAGACACCGAAGTGCGATCCTTGGAGGACAAGACCCAATGCAACGCTTTATCCCGTAGCTACTTGCAGGCGGAGTGTTGTAAGTAATACCGCATACGTATTAGTTGCAGATAGCTACTGTAAGCTACTCTAGATATGATTAGTACATGTCTAGATCGGACATACCGATAAACTGTTTGACTCGGTACAGAGCTGTCGCTAGGCTACAGCTCTCACACTTCTGTTGTCCCGACACCACGCATGTAGGCTGGTTGTCGCCGTAACTGTTCCGTTTGCGGGACTGTGACTGTAACTACGTTTGCGTAAGTTATCTTCCACACTAACTGTGTTTGCATGGTTCAATACATACCGAAATCGGGTTGGAAGCCATCGTCGAGTTGGAGATGTATTTCCCATTCCGTGAGGTGTTCCGGGGCCCATTCCACCGTGTATTGGGTTTGGTTGTATTCCGTGTCTTTGTGTTTGGAGATTATGCGTGTGACGTCGCAGGGAGGGTAGTGGTGGTTTGAGGGTGAAAGGTAGTCCGTCTCAATGTGTGTGGTGGGGGCCAGGGGAGGTGGGGTTGTGTAGTGAGGTTGCCGGATGCCGGATGTGAGGGTGGTGGGGGAGCGTAGGAGGTGGGGGAGTAAGAGAGGAGTCTAGGAGGGGTGAATGGTGGTGGTGGGGAAGCATGTTTGGTGGTGAGGTATGTGATGGGCAAACGCTTATGTATGGTGTTGTTTGGTTCGGTGAGGACTGCGGCGATAAGGCGGATGAGGATTGAGAGGGAGGTGGTGGATCCCGCGAGACTGGGGTTGGATTTGCATAATTGGAGGGGGATGGCGGTGTCCGTGGTGCGGAGGAGGACTTGTGAACAGGAGGTTATGTTGTGTTGCCAAAAGAGTTTGAGGCGTGGTAGGAGGGATGCGTGTGTGCGGCGGGGTGTGAAGTCGCAGTATGCTTGTTTGTAAGTGTGGGTTCGATTATGTGGGTGGCTTTATCTCGGAGGGAGGCGAGGAGGGTGTTGTCTTGGTGGGTGAAGTGGGCTCGATGGGTGGAGGCGATGGGGTTGGTGAGGGAGAGGGGGGTTTATGGTGGAACACGGTGCCCGCGTCGCGCTGGGCTCGCACGAGGCAGCGTCGTGTGGGTGGGGATGCGGTGCATGTCATGATGGATTATGTGGGCCAGTGGGTGTAGGTGGTGGAGATGGTGTGTATGTGTGTTCTCGCCATGTGGCCTATGTAGCCGGTGGTGTTTATGATTTTGTGTAGGTGGCAGACAGTGAGTTGTGCGGCGTGGGCTTTGAGGGAGGGGAGGCCGTAGCCAAGGTCGGAGGTGGGGCGGCGGAGGGCTGTGCGGGGGAGGTTACGCACTGTGGAGACGGCTGAGCGGAGTGCTCTGCATATTTGCCCTTCCATGATGTCCAGCTAGGAATCGCTGAAGAGGCCGAGCAGGAGGGTGAAGTGCTTGCCGGTGAGGAGGCCTCGGATGACGCGTGTTCTGCGAGATTGCAGCATTTTTTATGTTGACGGTCATACCAGTGTAGGCGCTGAAGAGGGAGAGCTTTCGGAGCTGGATTGTCATGTTGGGGGGTGAGTCCCCAGGCGAGGCTGAGGTCGTCGGCGAAGCCGTGGCCGGGGTAGGTAGCCGTGGGGTTTGTGGGGTCATCGTTAGTGGTGGGGGTGCCCGGGCGGTATCCCCGGCTACCCACAGTGAGCCATCGCAGGAATGTTTCGAGAAAGAGGGTGAAGAGGAAGGGGGGGAGGGTGTCTCCTTGGAGGGTGCCTCGGTTGATGTCGTTGGAGGGTATGAGGCCATAGGGGGTGATATAGTCGGTGGTGGATACACCGTAGAGATTTTCGCAAGTGTCGACAAAGGTAAAGGGCATTCCTTATTGGCGCATGTGTTTCAACATGATGCGGTGGTCTGCGACGTTGAAGGCGCCTTTGAAGTCCGCATACATTACGTAGATGTATTTTGTGGATTTTGGCGTCCTCCATCATCATAGGACATGGCGTCGTGGATACTGCGCTGGTTTCGGAATCCATCATGTTCGTCACTCAGGATGCCGTGGGTTTCTCCGTATTTCGAGCGTGCATCTTTGATTAGTGCGGTCCATAGTTGTTCATAAGGGCGATGGGGCGGTATGAAATGAAATTGAAACGAAATGAAACTGGATATCGATAGTTGGGGCAGTGATTATCGAGGAGGGTCGGGTCACCTTTTTTATGGAGTAGGCATGTGGTGCGGTGGCAACATTCAGGGGAGTATATGCTTTGTGGGCGAGGAGGGAAAGGAAGAAGAAGAGGCCAAAACGGGTCACTAGGGGTAGGAATTTATAATTTCGTTGGGATACCGCATGGGCCGGGGGCCTTGCCTGTGCCGAGCGAGTTAATTGTTTTATCGAATGTATCTCGTGTTATCATGTCGGCGAGCGTGAGGGTGGAGTCCCCGCGGGGCTCAAGGAAGGATTGGTCGGGGTTGTCGGAGTATTCCCACGGAGGGATTGGGAGTTCGGGAGGGGTGGCACTTTGAGTTCGGTGTCGTAGTGTGAGTGGACGGCCGCAAGGACGGCAGTGGGGAAGGTGACGGTTGTTTTGTCGGGTCGAGTCATTTTATGGAGGGTAGAGGTTGTGCGGCTGTGGGGCAGGAGGCCGCTTTTGATTTTGAGGAGGCGGTGGGAGGATTTCGGGTTATCGTCGTAGGCGGTATTAGCGCGGGACTTTATTTTTTAGTTTTTCCGCGGTGGTGGTGTGGAGAAGGTGTCGGATGCGCTCTTGACATTTGTGTTTGATGGTATCGGGGGTTATATAGTCTGTCGTATGTAATAGAGATTGGGCAAGGGAGAGGGGGCCGCGGTTGGTGCTGCAACGGCGGAGTTTTTGAATGAGTTTGCGGGATGAAGTCTGGTGGGGTCCGGGGACGTGTTAGGGGGACGAGGTTTCTTCGGGGGGAGGAGGGGCCATATATTGGCGGCGTGGTCCATGTGGTTGGAGAGGAGGGTAGTGAATTGCGAGGCGAGAGTGCCGAGGGCGTCCGTGGAGGCCGTGGATGAGGGTGTGTTGAGGATTGCGGCGTGGAGGGTGGCAGTCTGGTTGATGACGTTTGGTGTGCTGAGTTCGTACTCTCGAATGTGGTGCTGTGTGGGGGGGAGTTTAAAAGCGAATTTGCGGGTGGTGTGAGGTGTGTGTGAGGGGTCGTTGGGCAGGGGGGCATGAGCAATGAGGGAGAAGGGAGCTGGGATGACGAGGTGGATGGCTGAGTAGTCGGAGAAGTGGGAAGGGGAGGGGGATACCGAGACGGTAGCAGGGAAGAGGGCGAGGAGGGAGGGGGGGTGGAAAGCCAGTTGTCAAGGCAGCCTCCGCTGCGGGGGAAGGTCGGTATGGGGGGTGGAGGGGTTGGAGGTGGGAGGTAAGTAGGGAGGTGAGGGCGGGGTTTCCAATACCTTGGGTGGTGGTCGTTTGGAAGTCTCCGCTCCATAAGACGCGGTAAGATGGGTATTCGCCAGCGAGTCGGAGGCCCCATGCGGCGACTTCTGCGTATTGTCTTGTCAGTTGGGGGGTGTGGAGTTGTGGCATGTAGACACCGAGGAGGAGGTAGGGTGTGCATGAGTGTGGGATGAGGGTTAGGCCGGCGATGTGGGAGGTGAGGTGGGGTGGAGGAGGTACCACAGTGGCTGAGTGGAATGAGGTTTTGCGCACCGCGAAGAGGGGGCCTACGTTGGGTCAGGGCACATGTGAGTGATACGGACGAGAACTTTTGAGGAGATAATGGGGGAGGGCGACACGCCAGCGTGATTTGTTGTTCGCATGATTGGTTTCTTTGAGGATGAGGACGTCGGGGTGGCGGGTGGTTGTGAGGTGTTCAACGTCCATGATGGAGGTGTGGAAGCCGCCGGTGTTGAGGTTGAGAAGGTGGAGTGGTTGGGCGATGTGGTAGGTAAGGGTTGGTGAGGGGAGAGCCGGTAGGAAGGGGTGTGGTGGGGGTCGGGAAGAGGATGGAAGGGATGGTTGGGGGGGCCGGGGGTTGTGGGTGGGGGTGGGTCGGGGGAGGGGGTCGGGGTGGCTGCGGGAGAGGTGGGGGTAAGATGGGCTGAGGGGGGTGGAGGGCCGTGAGGAGTTGGGAGCGCCCGATGGGGAGGAGGGTGGAGCGGAAGGTGTGGTGCCAGAGGAGGGAGTGTAGGGAGTAGACGGTAGAGCGTGGGTCGAAGGTGGGGGGTTCGTATGCTTGGTCGGGAGGAGTGGTGAGGATGTAGCAAGTGTGGAGGAGTACGTGTGTTCCGCACGACCACGTGTGTGTAGTGTCGTTTTGGCGTTGGGGGCTAAGGATGCGGAGGGGGCCGGTGGGCGGTGGGGGTATGGCGTTCCAAGAGGCGAGGAGTCAGAGGGAGCGCGCGAGAAGGGAGGGTGGGGGTTGGTGGTGGAGGGAGTCAATCCATGTGGCTGAGGTGTAGCTGAGGTGGAGGAGACCGAAGTGGGACTGTTGCCAAGTGAAGACGAGTAGACATTGACGGGATATGCATGGGTGTGGGGGTGTGCCTGTGTTAGAGAGGTTAGTCCATTAGCTGGGGTATAACTTATGGTTATGGAAGTTATCGACATCGCTCTTGGTGATTATAGTATATGAGTCACAGGTAGTGGAGTGTAGTCTAGCGAGGGAGGTAGCAATGGAGTAGATGTTGGTGGGTCTTGGTAACGACCCCATTGGAAAGAGAGTACAACTGAGGAATCAAGGTGACTGATGGGGGTGGGGAGGCCGTTTTCAAGGTTAAGGTTAAACATGTAGTTGTGTAGTTTTGTGGTGCACGTTCGGGGGTTGAAGTGAGGTGGGAGCGAGGCCCGATGCGAGTTGGTTACAATGTGTGGACAAATATCAGGAAGGGGGTTTTTTTGGGGGGGGGGTTTGTGGGATCGAACCTCCGGGTCGGGTGGCCCTTCTATTGTTAAGTTAGGGACGGGGGGTCGGTAATGTCGGCTGGTGGGGACTTGGAAGGAAGGTTGGGAGGTCCGGAGGAGTGTGGGAGGTCGTTGGCGGTGGCGGTCTCATCATTGAAGTCCTCGCGAGCATGTCTTCTAGTTCGTAGTCATAGTCTGCTTGGGAAGGGGATGGTAGGAGAAGAAGGGAGGGGTGTGTGGAGAGTGCGGTATTGGGGGTGGGGGATGGGACGGGGGTTTGGGTGGGGAGAAGAGAGGAGGCAAGGGCTGTGTAAGAGCGAGTAGCGAATGTGCGAGAGGATTGGCGGGGGGGGGGGGGGGTGTTAACACTAGCATCCCGTTGCCTAGTACTTATGTACAAGGTAGCTGGCGCCCGCCGGCGGCGCAGCGGCGGCGGCCCTGGAGGGGGGTGCGCTCGCAGGCCCGTCGGCATCCCCTCACCTCCCCGTGGTGGGCGCTGGAAACCCCGTAGCTTAGCCAGGCCTGGCACGGTAGGGGGCTAAGAGGGCTGACAGCTCGATCCGTCGGATCAACAGATGTCGGGAAAGCCATGTACATCGGGCTTTTGAAAAAAAAAATCTGTGCACTACCGGCGCCAAGATCTCCCGCTCGGCCCGTCCGATATGTTTTTTCGCGTACAAATACTACTACATACTGCCTTCCTTTGAGGGGTGGGGCCTGTACTACGGCAGCGTTTGATGGCGAGGAGGGTACGGCCGGATCAGCGGTGGGGGGCGGGTGTTGGAGCTGGTGGTGGCCAACCGGGAAGCAGCGCCAGGAAAGGGCGCTCGCTAGCCGTCGACCAGCCATGTGCCGGTCGAACCTTGCCGAGGGGTGAGGCCAGACATGGCATAGGCCGGTGGCTAGTCGCAGACGGAGGAGCGGCTATATGAAGCGGCGGCGATCCTCAGGATCAGCCGCCGCCGGAAAGCCATGTACGGAGGGCTTTTTCCGGATACAAAAACAATGTCCGTACCCGGCGTCGAGCTAGTTGGGGAGCAGCACCAGGGTAGGGCGCTCACTAGCGCGCCGCTACGTTGTCCAGAGTCATCTCCCGGGGGGAGGAGTTAGCTGGGACGGCAAGGAGGACGGTCGCGACGGGAGGAGCGACACGATCTGGCGGCGACGACCCTTTGGGTCGGCGCCGCCGGAAAACCCGGCACGGAGGGTTTTGTTTAATTCTGGGCGCCCGCGGCCCGCCGGATCCGGCTACGGTGACCTGCCCCCCCCCCCTCTTCGACACCCACTACCCCGACAGACCTTCATACTCCTAGGGGTCCTTGAGCGTGGGCCCGGGTGAGCGCGGAGGCCCCCGCTCAAGAAAAGGCTGCTCGGTGGACGCGCGATCAGAGGGGGGAGGGTACGGCCACAGGCCGGAAACCAACATGTACCCGGGTACCAGACAGAGAAAAAACCGGGGAAATGAGCGGGGAAAATTCAGGCGCGGAGGCAGGAGCGCTAGTTTTTTCTATGACTGTGTGTCTCGGTCCCCCCCACATGTCCTCGAGGTGATGGGGGACCTCGAGACGGAGGACCGCCGCGTCGGTGGACGCGGCAAGACCTTGGGGCGGGGTTTACGGGATGGAGCGGCGGGATCGACGAGCGACCGCGCGAGGAGGGGTTTTTTGCCAGCCTTTCCCCTCCTACCTTCGGCAGGACCGAAGTCACGCGGGAGCTAAACTAGGTTGGCCCGTCCTCCCTCCCGAACGCCGACGGGCCTAGGCCGGTCGACACCCCGGTTCGGCGGGAGCGGGCCGTGCATCGTGAAGGTCGAGCAGCAGTTTAGTTTTGCATTTCTCGGCAGATTTATTTTTATATCTGTTTTTCTTGATTACAAAATTATTACGCTGTTACTACCATTGGAGAGGTTGGGATTAGTGGTTAACGGTCTACCTCACGCTTCTAAGTCCTGTATGGCATAGCAAAAGGGGGGGCCCAGAGACTCCAGCCGGTTTTACTAGTATTGGAGTGTTAAATTTCAATAATTTCAAATTTACAAGGTAGCTATTTGTCAACCTAGTACTTAGTGCTGTGTTATTAGCGGTACTCTATTCCCTATTAGTGGTGGTCGGCCGGCCATGCCGGTGCCTTCGCCGGCCGCCATCTCTCTCCTCACACTTCTCTAGTCACCACAGCCGGCCCCCTTGTGGGGCCGGCCCGACCTCCGTGTAACTATCCGTTCCCAAATCTAACATGTTATGGGCCCTCCACCAAGTTACACTAGAGAAGAGCGTGTGTAAAGCAATCGGCGCCACGCTAGTCCTACCTACCCCCACGTAATACAGAGTAGAGCGTGTGTAAAGCGCTCGGCGCCACGCTAGTAATTCATCGTCCAATCGACACCACGCTTCGCCTTCGAGCTGGTTGTCCGCAATTGTCCTACCATCTCCCACGTAAAAAGGAGAAGAGCGTGTGTAAAGCGCCCGGCGCGACGCGCCCCACCATGCTTCCAGTCTTACCTAGCCTTCAGCCTACCGATGCTCGCGACCGGATCTGGTTTTAAAACCGACCCGCGAAAATTCGGCCCGTGCGTACTTTAATTAGTAATGTTATTGTTTTTTCCCGAGGCAACGCCGCAACGCTCACCTAACTTAGCGAGGAGCTTAACTTTCCCCCGGCGAAAGGGGGAGTCAACACGAGCGCCCGTCTATGTTTTTGAGTGCCTACACGCTCCTAACGGCCTTGTTGGCTTTGCTTCTTCCTTCCGGCGGTCGCTCTCATGCGTCGGCTAATTCGCCCGTGGACAGTTTTTCCCGCTACATGTCAGAATAGTACATTACGCAGTACATTTGGGACCCCTTCTTATCGGTAACTCGCCGGTAGCGGCATGTTCCTGTGAGCGCATGTCGCTACACCTACCCGGCTTGAGACACACGCTACAAGCACTACACCTTCGACCAATATGACACCTTCCTCGACGCAAGCTAGGACGACGTCAAAACCTCGGCTACCTTCACGGACGAGGGTGTTAGCACTAGCATCATGTTGCCTAGTACTTTTGTACAATGTAGCTATTAGTCATCCTTGTACTTAGGGCTGTGCTATTAGCGGTACTCTATTCCCTATTAGTGGCGGTCGGCCGGCCCTGCCGGTGCCTTCGCCGGCCGCCATCTCTCTCTCTTCACACTTCTTTAGTCACCACAGCCGGCCCCCTTGTGGGGCTGGCCCGACCTCCATGTAACTATCCGTTCCCAACTCTAACAGGGGGAGGGGAGGTCTTCTTGTGAGGTAGGCGGGTGTGCTTGGTTACACCGGCCGGTGGGGCGGGTTTGAGGGCGGGGCAGGTTGGGGGTCGGGTGATGGGGGAGGAATCCATTGGGTCGTCGTGAGGAGAGGGGTGGGGGGGGGGGGGGGTGGAGGCGTGGCGATAGCGCGGGTGGGTTCGGGGCGAGGCGGAGGATGGTGTGGGGTGGGGGAAGGTGTCGAGCGGAAGGGGCGGGGTTGGGGTGTGTGAGGGGGTGAAGGAGGAGTCCATGGGGTCGGCTGTGTCCCCAATAATGGTGGGAAGAGGTGAGGAATGGAGGGGTGGTGTGTTGGTTGGGGGAGGGGTCGACCGGGTTGGGGTTGGCGGGGGCGGTGGATGGTTCCTTGGAGGTAGAGCGGCGTTTTCTGGAGGGCTTGGGGATGCATGAGTTGGAGGAGGGGGGGGGCGGGGAGGGTAGGGGCTAATTGGATATCGGGGAGGCAGTCGAGGTCGAGGGGGGTATCAGCGTTTGTATCCAGCAGGGAGCCGTCCGCCGGTTCAAGCTGCCAAGTCATGTTTGTGTCAATCATCTCTAGGTGGCGGGTCCTAGCGAAGAGAAGAGAGGGTGGGTTGCGGAGGAGGATTTTGTGTTTTGTGAGGGTGAGTTGTGGGGGGGAGGTAGTGGTGGTAAAGATAGGGTCCGTGATGCGGGACCTACCAAAGGTGGAGTAGTGGCGAGTAGTGATGTATAGGGAGCAAGTTGTGTGGGTGAGGGTTCCGCGGTGCATGTAGGTGTGGTGGAGGGGGATGGTGGCAGTGCCGTTGGTGGAGATGAGGATGCAGTACATGTCGGTGGTGAGGGAAATTTGGATGCTGGTGGCGATGTGGGGGGAGGGGGAGGGGTGGGAGCGGAAATAGGAACCATCGGAGAATTTATTGAGGGAGGTGTGGTGTGTGAGGTCGAAGGTGGGGGGTGAGGGGCTGTCGGGGTGGGTATGTTGTTGTGCATATTCTTTAGCAGTTTGGTGGAGGAGTGTGGACAACTAGTGTGAGGGGGGAATAGTGCCGTCAACCTTGGGGCAGGGAAGGGAACGTGAGTGTGGGGATTGAATGAGGATAGTGGTGAGGCATGTGTCTGTCCATGAAGTGCGTGGGACATGTCCATTGAGTTGGGGGGAGGGGGGGTAACGGTGATGGTGTGAATTTGGGGGGTGGGGGTAATGCTTATATTGATAAAAGGAGTGTGACGTGAAATTGTACATGACATGATTGTGAAAGGATGGGGTTATTGGATATGTGGAGGATATTTACCAAGAAGGAGGGGGGCTCGTCCTCGACTTGAATTGGCTATCGGACATGTGGGAGGGCGTCAGCGAGATGGAGAAGGAGTTGCGCGGGTTCCGGGAGGTCTTACACGCGGGGGGGGGGGGGGTCTTGGAGCGGGCGCTCCAGTCGGAGGTGAGTTCCGACGCCATGCGATCGAGGAGGAGGGCATGTAGCAGGGGAATGACTTCTCGGCCGGAGAGATGAATGAACACGGGGGAGCTGATTTTGACGCGACGGCCTGAAACTACGGTGATGTGGACAGCTCGGAGGATCTGAATTTTCTGATGTTTCATGGTTGAGGTAAGGTGGAGGGTAGCGGTAGCGCGGGGTGGCGCTCGACCACCCGATGGGAGCTCACGTTGGCGTTAAGCTAGCAAGGTGGTATAACACACCTATCGCTGAGCATGAGGTGGGAATATCCAGGCGTAGCTCCTGGTAGCCAATCGAGAGTTCGGTAGGAAGGGGTTGCGATCGTGTTGAGGAGGTATGGCATGGTGTTGAGTTCGAGTAGCGGAGGCCGTCCAGCGAGTGCGATGGGCGAGTTCCCGACCGATTATACTTTTCTCGCGGGCCGATAGGTCGGTTAGTACGTTGACTTCTTCGAGGAACCGGCGTCGAGCGATCGAGCAAGCAGAAAGGAGCATGTGCGACGAATGCGGCGAATCTGGGAAGAGCACGCCGTGGAGCCAAAAACTGGTAAGTTTAGGGGGGGCGGTGGAGTACCGGCATGTAAGGAGGTAGGAGTCGATCGTGCGGGCGGAGAGGGCAGCGGCCCGTCCTAGGTCAGATGAAGGTTGTGGAGGAGCAAAAACCGGGGGTGCATGGTAACCCCCGTCCGGGGCGGGTTTCAGCGGCGAGCCCATGCCGTGGTCAGCGATGGGGAGTTGCGGAACTATGAGGAAGGGGGCCAGCGGGTGGCCAACAAGCCGGCTCCGGGGGCTGAGGTGGTCGTCGCCAATTTGGGGCGCATGTCGACCCCAGAGTAGGACCTGCTTGTAGGATTCCGGAAGGTTGGAGGGTATAGACATCGTGGTCGACGGGTAATACACGGTGTCTGGGTTATGAAGGTTGTGCGTGTGAGTAGGGGGCATGGTTGGAGTGGTCGGCGTGTGTTGGCGGCACACGACCATGTCGGATGGGACCATGGTTTGTTTCCCGTGGGCATCGGGTGTGAACGTCTTGACGCTCGGAGGGGCCCGTGGTGGTGCGCGGTATCCGTGGGGGGTAATGTTTTGTAAGCGATGGAGCTCGGAGGGGTACCGTATTATCGGGTGTAGTACACTATGTGTATGCGAAATGTTTTTTGGTGAAGATGATTACGGACGGATCGGCGGAGGGATGAGGGTGTTGGAGATGGCGGCGGACATCTGGGAAGCAGCGCTAAGGCACGGCGCTCTCTGGTAGTCGCCAGCCATGCGAGAGCTTTAAGTCTCTCTGGGGGCGAGGCGTTATGCAACGCTGGACGGAGGTGGGTCGCAACCGGAGGAGTGGCACGGTCTGGCGGCGGCGGTCCTTAACATCACCCGCCGCCGGAAAAACCCGGTACGGGGGGTTTTTGGGAAAATATTCCCGTACCCACCATCTCTTGAGGACCGGCGACTCGATCCTTGTGTTCTACCAGCCCCTCCCCTAGTCGATACCCGGTTATCGACATGGTGCCTCAAGCAGTTTGCCTAGGGTTATCGTAACGGCACACTGCGCATAAAGGCGCCCCCCTAACAACGTAAACCGCCGGGGGAGGGTAAAGACGGCCAATGTGCGATTAGGAAGGTGCTGGAAACAGACGGAACAAGGACATGGGACATGAGAATATCAGGCACGGGCGCAGGAGCGCCAGCCGGACACCGTCTGCAGCCTAGTTACTTTCTCTTCTCAGCCCCCGAAGGATGAGGGAAGACTCGGCTAGGGGGCGAGCTGCGTCGGGAGGAGCAACTAATACCTCGGGCGGGGATGAGCACGGATCGAGACAAGACCGACCGACGACCTCAGCGAGGGGGTTTTTCACCTGCCTTCCCCCCCTAGCTCCGGCACGACCGGAGTCGCACATGAGTCGAGGTCACGCAGGTTCGTCCCGACGAGCTCAAGCTGACCAACCATGCTGATCAGCGACCCCGCAGCGGCTGGAGCTAGCCGCGTATCGTGGAGAATAACGACATTTTATATTTCATACTTGTATGCGGACAACACTTGTTTACGTGTGTGTTTTAGACGATATCGCTACTGCCAATGGAGAGGTTGGGATTAGTTGTTCACGGTCTAGCCCAAGCTTATGAGTCCTAGTTTGGCATAGCGCGGAGGGCCTAGAGACAGCATTCGGTTAATTTTGATATTGTTGTAAACAATTTCATTTCATTTCATTTCAAATTCATTTCATTAAGGAAGGGGTGGGTTGCACACAGGGATCGAGTCGCCGCGCCACAAAAGATGTTGGGTACATGAATATTTTTCAGAAACCCCCCGTACCGGGTTTTTCAGGCGGCTGATGATCCTAAGGACCGCCGCCGCCAAACCGTGCCGCTCCTCCGGCTGCGACGTCCTCCATCCTGCGTAGCTTGCCATCTCCTCCCCGGGGGAGGCATAAACTCACAGGGCTGTCGGCAGCTAGCGAGCTCCATACCATGGTGCTCCTTCCCGGCTTCCCGCAGCCAGCTCCAACACCCTCGTCCTATCGCTGATCCGTCCGTACCCTTCTTCGCAAAATTTTTTTCGCAGACATCGTTCCCGCCGTGACGGGAGAGTATGTGTGGGTATTTGGTCGCTGAAAAAACATATCGGACTGGCCAAGCGTGATATCCTTGTGCTGGCGTACGGATATTCTGCTTTTTCAAAACCCTCCGTACAGGGCTTCCCGACAGCTTCTCATCCCGCGGATCGTAATTGTCGGTACCTCGTTCAGCCCCCTACCGTGCCAAGCGTGGCACGGCTACAGGGTTACCAACGCCCACCGCGTGGAGGTAGAGGTAGGTGCCGACGGGCATGCGAGCGCACCCCCCTCCGGGGCCGCCGCCGCTGCGCCGCCGGCTGGCGCCGAATTTATTATTGTCTTTAGTGACGGTAGGATGCGTTTTTAATACTGTCAAAGATGTATCGATGGCTGACCACTAGCCTTAGTGCTTGACCACTTTTGCACCACTAGCACTCCCATGTGGTGGAACATGGAGCGGGGGCGGCAGTGGGAGTGGACAACGAAGTGCGGGCATGTGTTGCAGGTGGTTATGGGGTGGGTTGAAGGGGGGTGTGGCAGATTGAGCAGAGGGGGGGGGGGTAGGTAGTTATACCGAGGTGGGCGTGGAGGAGAGAAGGCAGAAGCCGTGGTCGAGTTGAAGTTGGATTTCACATTCCGTGCGGCGTTCCAAGACCCACTTGACCATGTATTGAGTATGGCCGGACTCAATGTCTTCATGTCTAGAGGAAGCGGGTGGTGTCGCACGGAGGGTAGGGGGCATATGAGGGTGAGATGTATTATGCGTCGATGCGTGTGACGGGGGCGATTTTGAATAAAGCGTTGACGCGGGGTGGGCGGACGCCGGAAGTACGCGTGATGGGGAAGCGTTAAAGGCGGGGAAGTAAGAGTTGGAGCTAGGTTGGGTGGACAATAGTGGGGGGGGGGGGGGTAGAGTGTTTAAGGGCGTCTTGTGTGAAGTAGGGCACCAATTCATGAATGCATCGATTAAATGAGTACTTTTTTCGAGGATGCATCGATTAAGACGATTAAATGGGAAATGAAATGAAATGAAATTGTTTACAACAATACCAGTATAAACCGGCTACTGTCTCTGGGCCCCCCCTTATGCTATGCCATACATGACTTAGTAGACTGAGGTAGACCGTGAACCACTAATCCCAACCTCTCCAATGGCAGTAACGATACCGTCTAAAACATACTCATACACAAGAACTGTCTCCATACAGGTATGAAATATAAAATGTCGCTAGTCTCCACGATACGCGGCCTGCTCCAGCCGCTGCGGGGTCGTTGATCAGCAGAGCTGTCCAGCTTGAGCTGGTCGAGGCGAACCTGCCTGACCTCGGCTCCTGTGCGACTCCGATCGTGCCGGAGCTTGGGGGGAAAGGCAGGTAAAAAACCCCCCTCGCAAAGGTCGTCGTCGGTCCCGCCTCGATCCGTGCTCAACCCCGCCCGAGGTATTAGCCGCTCCTCTCGACGCAGCTCGCCACCTAGCCGAGTCTTCTCTCCTCCTTCGGGGGCTGAGAAGAGAAAAGAACTAGGCTGCAGACGGTGTCCGGCTGGCTCTCCTGCCCCCGAGCCAGATTTTCTCCTGTCCCATGTCCTTTTCCCGTCTGTCTCCAACACCTATCTGATCGCGCTGTGGCCGTCCGTGCCCTCCCCCAATGGTTTACGTTGTTAGGGGGCCGCCTTTACGAGCAGTGTGCCGTTACGATAACCCTAGGCACAGTGCATGAGGCAGCCTATCGATAACTGGGTACCGACTAGGGAAGGGGTAGGAAGAACACAGGGATCGAGTCGCCAGTCCTCAAAAGATGGTGGGTACGGGAATTTTTCCAAAAACCCCCCGTACCGGGCTTTTCCGGCGGCGGGTGATCCTAAGGACCGCCGCCGCCAGACCGTGCCGCTCCTCCGGCTGCGACCAGCCACCGTCCTGCGTAGCCTCAGGCCTCGCCCCAAGGGGAGATCTGAGGCGCTCGCAGGGCTGGCGAGTGCTAGCGAGCGCCGTCCCTAGCGTTGCTTCCCAGCTGTCCGCCGCCAGCTCCAACACCTTCGTCCCTCCGCTGATCCGTCCGTACCCCTCTTCGCCAAAAAATATTTCGCAAACGCCGCCCCCGCCCCATCGTCGGAAGAGTATCTGCGCGTATTTAGTCGCGGAAAGACATATCGGACAGGCCGAGCGGGAGATCCCTGTGTTGGTGGACGGATATTATGTTTTTCCAAAACCCTCCGTACAGGGCTTCCCGACAGCTGCTGATCCCGCGGATCGCAGCTGCCGGTACCTCGTTCAGCCCCCTACCGTGCCAAGCCTGGCACGGCTATGGGGTTACCGGCGCCCACCGCGTGGAGGTAGAGGTAGGTGCCGACGGGCCTGCGAGCGCACCCCCCTCCGGGGCCGCCGCCGCTGCGCCGCCGGCGGGCGCCGATTAAATGGGGCTCTAATTCGCTGACGCGTTGATTATACAAGGCACTAATCCATGGGCGCATCGATGAAGTAGGGCACTAAGGATGCATTGATGCGGGTAATACGGAGCGAATGCACGGACGCATCGACAGCGGTCTCCTCTAGAATGCAATTTGAATGAAATGATGAGCCGGATGGTTATTACCGAATGGTAGTTGTGTCTATGATTAAAAAACCGTATTGCTACATTGACTTCTAAAGTAATGTTAGTTGAGAAATTTCAAAGGAAATGCATCGATGCGACCGATGTCCCGAAGTTGCAAAGTTAGTTCATTGTACACCAATTAAAACATCACTAATTTACTTGTGCATTGATCGATTAGGGTACTAATTCATATATGCATCGACTAAATTTGAGGATAATTCATGGACGCATGAATTAAATAGGGCAATAGTTCGTGGACGCATTTGAGAAATAAGACACTAAAACATGGGTGCATTGATTTGATAGGGCACTAGTTCATAGACACGTTGATAGGGATGATGCGGCAGATGCATAATGATCTTATGAATAGATCGATGTTTGATGCGGAGGTTTAGAACCAAACATTCTAAACCTTCGGCCCCCCCCATTCAACGTCAAGTTGAGTTGGATTATCTTCTCTTGCCCCCCCTCCTTGCCGAACGTGATTGTCACACCGGTCCGCATGATGTCAAAAATCTGAGTGGCTACTGAGCTTTTGGCGCTAGATTGCCGCACTTGCGTACGCTGCAAAGCCCGTGGCATGTGCCGCTATACGCATGCCTAGGTCTGCCTCGACATGGTCGGCAAACCGAGGCATATATGATGCTCTTGACCTGTGCATCATGGTCGGGACACTGTGAGAGTTATCTATCGAAGATATCGTAGTAACTACGAGTCTCCGCCCTCAAAGAGCATACACATCTTACCGTCGCCGTAGACGGAGTTGATGTCCGGGTACACAAGAGAGCCGCGAGCGGCCGCTAGCGCCTTCACCACCTCGATCACACGCTAGACTCCTGTGTTGGCCGTCCCGGCATGGATGACAGTGACAACATCTAGCAAAGGTCTTGTAGCCACCTGGGTGAAGTTGTGGCGTGCTTAATGCTCGGGGTTGCTCATCCATCCGGAGCTGTCAGCTCCGATCTACACATTCATAACGGCACGAATAGTTTTAGCCGGCACATGCACAAACAACACAAGATTTTCAAAACAACAGCGTGCAATGCTTTACATGGGAAGTCAAGATGCCCGGAATGAGCGCAGAATCATTCATCACTTTGTAGGAGTCTATGAAATGCCCGATCCGTGCCTCCATGTCCTGGTCCAACGCAATTGTTGCTGCTTGCCCCTCTCACTGCACACTAACTCCATACTGACTTGAAATGTCTTTCATAAACTGTTGAGTGGCGACCTTGATTGCTAGTGCGGGAACACATGTGCCATACGGGGGTTCATGCGCTTCCATTCGTAGTCCTCCCCATCCGTTGACAATTGATTATGCATGGTGGTAATGTTAATTAAATTCTAATAAGCCCGCTGCGTCATTTTGGAGTAGTGCCGCAGTTGCGCACTCAGCCCCACACTCATGTGATCCCGGAGCCTTTCCTCTACTTGCTTCTTTTAATACTCACCGATCTTTATCTCATCAGCGTTTTTTTCTTGAGAGACCCATGCTAACATCTAGGTGGCGCTCCTTCAACAACGCTAGCAAGCAACTAAAGGCCAACAACGAGCTGGCCGCCTACTCCGGCCTTAAAGCGCTCCTCTGTGTGCTTAGTTCTCTATATCGTCGAAAGCACGCATGACTTGCCTTGCTTTCTCTTTGTGACTTGATGTGTTCGGCTATGCCCCCCCCCCCCCCCCCCCCCCCCCCCCCGCTTGCGATTGCTAGTGGTGTCGATGTCGATATTCAGCCGACCGGCCGCGTTGTTTAGCAATCGGTATTCGTAAGCGCGCCATCGCGCACGGCGCACGGGCTTTAGCCGACTCCATTTGCCTAGTCGGCATGACAATCTACCTCATGCATCCCTTCCACCTCTTTACACAGTTAGCTATATTTCTACTTCTCCATGGCGACACGAATTGCGACGGCTTCGTTTGCATTGTGCTGTGATTGTTCTAGGCGGTGTATGCGCGTACGATGTGACTTCCAATTGGGATCGAGCGCGGCGGGAGTCGGACGACCTAACCGACAATTTCATCGCTTGTGGGGGCCACTATTGGTGGTTTGGGGTGCTTGCTTGTTGCCCCCTACTCATGACGGTTGCAGTTGTCGATAGCTAGAAGTTAGCCTTCGCGGCGCTCGCATATGCGCGCGGTACTAATGTTACCGACAGTGCCGCCCGGCCTACCGCCTGCGCTTTCGACTTTGAAAAAGCCCCCTTTCAAGAATTACCACCACATGCATCAGATTTGACCAAATCACATGATACTAGGGTCATCGTTGAAACCCTCTTTGAATCTAGATTCCAGGGATTATCAACATTGCGCTTGGTTTTACCGTAGCGGGATTTTACAGGTACATAATGAGGCACGGGAGGTCCTTATAATTGTCGCAAAACAATAGGGCCCGGCGGATGAAGATCGCGCTGTGCAATATCCTACTACATTTTATTTGCTAAAATCTGTGTGTGTGTGTGTGTGTGTGTGTGTGTGTGTGTGTGTGTGTGTGTGTGTGTGTGTGTGTGTGTGTGTGTGTGTGTGTGGGTGTGTGGGTGTGTGTGTGTGTGTGTGTGTCTGTGTGTGTGTGTGTCTGTGTGTGTCTGTCTGTCCGTCTGTCGGTGTGTCCCCTTTTCATTAGCTCGATTGGGGTTTGGTACTACAAATGCGATATTTGATATTTGGAAAAAACACCGACGTGGGGTATTGCACTTATTGGGATAAGGATTGGGATACGTCTTTAACTACTGCGCATCGCTACGATGGGTACAGGAGCATTATTGTGTGATTACAAAAATACAGAGTGAGACACACATGATGTGTGCATAATTAAAAAAAGTTACATAATGAGAGAGAAGAAAGTGTGTGTGTGTGTGTATGATGTGTGTGTGTCACTCGTAATCAGTGATGGTTACAAGAAAAACTAGATGAGCACGGACAGGGAAAGTGGGAGGGGAAAGAAAAGGGCAAGAGTGACAAGAGGATCACGGAATCCAAAGCACGGCAAAAGGAAAGCACTACATTGTGCACAAACCTAGCAGATTGAACTAAGGAAACTCCAAGGCCGCGCCGAGAATGCAACACGTGGAGGCGACAAGCGGCGCCTCACGCGCCGCTCGAGGAAACACGAGGACGCTTGCGGCCCATGGCGCGGGTGAAGAGCGCCGTAGCAGGAGAAGGCATCCCGGCCGAGGAAGAAGCGGCCTCGACGCCGTCCGCAGCGGCGGACAAACCGCGCAAGACGTTGTCCGCGTGAGCAACATGGACGGCGAGAGAGACCTTTCGACGCCAGGAGGCCAACAACTTGCCCACATGCATCCCTTTAGATGCGGCTGCCTGCTTGGCTAGCTCCGTCAAGAAAGCCGTGGCGTGGCCGCCGAGAGTACCAAATTCCGTGACAGCAAAGGGAATGAAACGGATGTCGGGCCGACTCCTCACCCCTTCGGAGTACTTCTCGAACTTGGTCTTCTCAGCACGGCGGAGAGCGACTTCGGGTGACGGGGGGCTAGAAACGCCGAACAAACCGGAAACCACGGCATCAAGGGCAAGTTTTGAGCCTCGGATGCCGTGATAGTGCAAGACACCCACATCCGCGGGGAGACCGTCGTTGCCGTTGGGGAGTTGAACTAACATCGTGGGATCTGTGAGAACCTCGACGCCAACCCCGAGTGCGCCACGAACCTCGGAGATAATTTCCGCAAGGGCCGTCACTAACCAAGAGTGAGCGGTGTGGACCGAAGCATCTCCGCCGCATCGAGCCAAATGGTCCGCGAAAGCAGTGGCCCACGCATCGTCCGACATGTCTACACCCGCCGACGAGAACGCACCCCGCATAGCTTGAACCGAGAGATGGCAAGAAGCACAAGCAGTGGGGGAGCGTAGAGTAGAGAGGATGCGGGATGAGGGTAGGCCGAAGATGCGACAGACCGCGACGCGGAAAACTGCGTCGTAGTGCTCAGGGAACTTGTCACGGAGCTCGCCCAAGCGACCGGAAGTAGGCGGGTCCGAAGCCAAAAACGCAAGGGCGCCGTGGCCGAGACGAGATACAAAACGCCTAGACTCCGGCCGAGCGCGGTTGGAAAACGTGGGAGCGAGCTTCGCGAAGCGAAACAAGTTGACGCGCTCACTGATGTCCGCTTGTAGCTTTGGAAAGATGTCCGTGGCAAACGCCGAAAGGGGTACGAGCGAGGGTAGGCCATCAAGGGACCGAGAAGTCTGCTCGTTGTTTGATCGTGCTTCAGCTACGCAGCCTGCGCGAGCCACCGTTGGACGTTGCGGGGGGAGCATCGCTAAGACTGTGGTTATCAAGGGTTCAGACTCGGCGAGAGCGTGAGAACCGCACGCAACATCTAAGCGCGCCCACGACGAAGCGAGTTCTAACGACCACATGGGTGCGTTGTCGCCGTCGTCTCCGTCCGGTGTGCCGGGCCTTCGGGACACCGCTGAGGTCATAGCAGTCGCTAACCGTCCATACATGGTCGGCTCCATCGGAACATCGTCTTGGGAGTCCCCGCGCACGCGAGCATCTTGTGTTGTAAGGAAACGGATAGCTGAGCCCACTGCCAAACCGGCCGCTCCGACATGGGCCGCGTCCGCCAAGGCAGCCAAGTCCCCCACCCCCATGCCTCCGAAACGTATAGGGAGAGACATCTCGGAGCGAGTGTTGCGGGGTAGGCTAGCTGCGGGAAGGCCCAATATCTCAGCCGCCACATCTAGGGTGGCATTGTCAGCGCGCTCGAGGAAGGTCACGACGGTGTCGCCGTAGCCCTCGCCCCTGCCAAGACCTCGGGGGACTGTACGGGCAAAGTGTCCGAAGCGGCGGTTGCAATGTTGATGGATACG
>JAPMLY010000127.1:0-42500 GCA_026401115.1 Tetraselmis chui
GGGGAGGGGGTAGTGGTGAAGATAGGGTCCGAGAGACGGGCTCTACCAAAGGTGGAGTAGTGGTGGGGGTGATGGTGAGGATGCATGTGGATGGGGTGTGTGCTCATGTGTGAATGAATGTGTGATTCAGGGGGATTGTGACTTTGCCGTTGGTGGATATGAGGGTGAAGTACATTTCCGTGCTGAGGAGGATTTGGATGCTTGTGGTGACTGTGGGGGAGGTGGAGGGGTGGGGGCGGAAATATGAGCCATCGGGGAATTTTTGGAGGGTTGTGTAATGAGAGAGGCCGAGGGGGGTGTGGGGTGGGAAGGACGGTGAGGGGGTGTTATGTGTTGTGTACTATTTCGTTGTTTGGTGTAGCAAGGTGTATAACCAATGTGTGGGTGGAATGGCGCCGTTAGCGTCTATGCAAGGTAGGGACATGGATTGGCGGGACTGGATGAGGATTGTAGTGAGGCAAGTGGCCGCCGAGGAGGTGCCTGGGACGTATACGGACTGTCTAGGGGGGGAGTGATGGAGATGGTGTGGAGATGATGGTTGGGGGGTACATGTTCGTGAAGTGAATATGAAAATATGTGTAGTGAAACCGGGCCGGATTGTGAAAGGATGGGGTTATTGGGCAGGTGGAGGATATTTTCCTAGAGGGAGGAGGGGTCCCCCGGCCATTCTGCTAAACATGTAGACATTGTGACGAGTACAGTCATGCAACAGTACATTGCAAAACATTGTACGTGTACTCGTTACTAATTCGAATTCGTGCTTTTACATCGGACGGACGTACAACGTGGGTACGTCGCTACTGCAATATTAGCAAGGGTCATGATGCGTACTATACGACCAGTACCTCCCGGTACGTACAGATACGCACAGTTAACCTAACTAGCCAGATGACGTGCCTAAGCGAGCTTTCCAATGCATAATGAGCCGCGTCGTGATTCTCCATGCTAGTCGAGCCGCGTCGCTAGACTTTTGACGACGGAAAAGCCCTAACGCCTAAGGCGTAAGCTATATGGGCGGAAAGCTATTTATGCCCAGTGCAGTAGAGGGAGGTAACAGAACCATTGAACAATTCCTTTGCTCACTTACAACATGTACTGCTAAAGTACAAGTAGTGAGACATCCTCTCAACATCTCCCATCTTCACCACCACCCTGACATTAAATCAGTGGCAGAACAGAATAGAACAGAACATATTTATGTGTGCAGTTAGCTTTACAAGGCTAACCGCCACACTGGTTTCGGAGCTCGTTGGTCGACGCACGTTTTTGCTTTCGCTTGATTCGTTCGACGTTGCTTGATTGACTCGGAATGGCTTTTGTTGGACCCGGACGTTACGTGGTGGTCGTCCTTTACGTTGGAGGGACTAAGTTTTCCGACATTAAGTAAGTGTTACAACGTGAGCCTCTTTCTGGTGAAACTTGGTTCCCATCTGGCTTAGTGACAGCTAACGAAGAGCATGTCGACGCTGCCGTTCGTGAGTTGCATGAGGAAACTGGCCTTATATTGACTCCGGATGATTTGATGCTATTGAGTGACGCACATGTTCGAGTTGCGTTACCTGTCGGACAACAGCTCGTTTACGTCTATACGGCTTCCGTTCCCGTCCCGTATGTTACGACTCACTTGCGTACCCCTGCTCAGTTCGAGTAGGCTGTGACATCTCAGCCGACGATTAATACAGATGGTTCTTACGTCGTTCCGGAAACAATTGATGTCGGCGGTCTGAATCTTACGCCCGCCAAGACGGGGCTACTACATGCCATGAAGCATAACAGTGAGTTACTTCACTTTGGTTACGTGACTCAGTGGGAGACTTTCCGTCGTGCAGTGTACACGTCCCAACCACTCTTCCATGACAATACATCTATCCCGAGGCAGTTTTTCATGTACCCCCGGTTTTCGTCAGTTGATTCTGGACATGCTTGGCTTCTCATTCTTGGCTATTCAATCAGCTGTGTGGACAGACACCGGCTGATTTACGTGTGGGAACCCCGATGCCTACAACTAATTCAGCTAGCCTACCTCTGACCCTTACTGAGACTCAGCGCAAAGGAGCGGTCAATTCGCCATTTCAGTCTGGCAACGATGCTCGTGAACTGGAGGATTGGCTTGAGGCACAACCGCAACGCTTTCTTTTGCTCGGAATTACGGCTGACTCTTACGACTCAGTTACTTGGGTTACTTCACAGTTTTCTGGACACATGAATGGATGGTGGTTGAACCGGAAACAGCAAGACTCCATCCCTGCTCCGTTTGACCAACTTGTCGCGGAGCTGCGGAAGACATTTTTTCTCCCCAACATACAAGACGACGCGATTAACGCTCTGCTCAACCTTACGCAAGGCAGCATGAGTTACGCTCTCTACACCCAACAGTTCAACGACTTTTGACGTCGATCTCGTCAGAAGCTTACGGCTGATGTTTAGTGTGTTCGCTTTATCAGTGGCCTAGCGAACTTCGAGTTCAAGACTCAAGGTAAGTCACATCGATCTCACAGAGGTTACAACGTTAAGCTAGTGGAGCTACAAAACTTCCTGTATGACGTCGTAACTGATTCGCCGCATCTCGGAGGTGTACGGTCTACAACAGGTCCATCTATAGCACTTGGAGGAGGACAACCAACCAGGAAGCGCAACCTTGATGACCCGTTAGTGAAAGCCTCTAAAATTTGGAAGCGCAATGGTGGTGGTCGTGGCCGTGGACGAGGAGGCGGTCAAGGTGGTGGTCGTGGCCGACCTTCTTCAAACTATGGCCGAATTGATTTCAGCGCAATCGCTAATGCGTTGACTCTAGAGGAGCGTAAGATGCAAATTGAGGAGGACATGTGTTTCAAGTGCCACAAGAAGGGACACCGACTGTTGCAGTTTCCCGACCTGAAGGGTAAAGCGGCTATAAATGTGCCATCCAAGAAGCAATGATGGTGGCAAGGCTGTTCTACTAACGAAATGGAGCAGCCGGCTACATCTATTGTTCGTCCTGAGACATTGTTAGCAAAAGAGGTCGTCGACACACACTCGACATCTCCATCGACTACATTCGCGACACCTGCCCTAGACAAAATCGTAAACATGTAACCAGACGTTCGATTGATTGGAACCTCTCCACGAACGATTTGACTTTACCTTGGAGGGATGTGCTGATGATGAGGGTCTAAATTCGCACCGTGACTTACCTCACTGTTCGCCGAGTGACTCGACTCTTGAGAGGGATTTGCCAAGAGAACGGGTGTTCATAAATCCACCATGGGAGTTGGTTGAACAGATTAGATAGCATTTTAAGAGTTGTCGTCGGACAGCTCCAACATCTACTATGGATGTTTTTGTTATACCGAAATGGGCAAAGTTCAACCAACTCACTAAACACTGGAAACTCTACTAGGAATTCACAGCTCGAACACAATTTTTCACTCGTCAGTCACTGGAGAACCCAACTCAGCACGAGGTGGTTGCTCCATCTCCTTGGCATGTATAGTTGTGGTTAGTCGACTTGATTGTTCTTTTTACGATCAAGCTTCGCCTACAGTACATTATCAACCCACCTCGGTACCTATACCTCCTGTCGACACGGAAGCGTCCATCGCTACGCTACAACAATTTTCTCCGCCAGCTACAACCCTACTGACTGACCTCACGGAAGCTCGACCGTTAATTCGAACCGAGCTGACTGTGAAAACTCATGATGGTGGACACCATATTTCTGGCTTGGTGGATTGCCCAACGACTCTTGACTTCGTTTCTAAGGACTTCGTACGACGATTTGCTTTACAAACTCGGAAGTCTTTAACCAAGACCCATGTTCGACTTGCCAACGGACATCGTGTGACTTCTTCGACAATCTGTGGTGTTACTTTTGAGCTGCCTCGACACGAATTCCAGCGGACTTTTACTTCTTACGTGATGTACGTGCGGCTGATTTAATCGTGGGTTTACCATGGCATGATGACGAACACGCCTTTTTACATTTTGGTTCTACTAGGGTTTTTACTCTTATGGACGGCACATCAGTGGAGATCAGCTGGAGGAACGACGTCTTGAGTGTTTACTTATGTCGTCTACCAAGGTTCAGAAAGTCATGCGCAAGACGCGCGGCAGCAAGGGACGTAAAGCTGAATTCTACGTAATTGAACTTACGCCAACCGCCGACCAACCCACTGAATTTCACACTAGAGAGGAGCTAACCGCAGACCAACGTGAAAGCTTCCGGTCGTTACTCTATGATGACTTCCCGGAGTAACTGAAGCCTGTGGACTCTCCACATGTAAGCCGACAGTGAGATCATCCCATTGAAACAGCTGGTCCGATGAAACTTCAGCGGCTGAACAGATTTCCACCTGCATAGCGCGCTGAGCTGAATCGACAGCTCAAAGGCGCCGTGGACGCAAGTTTAATACGTCCCAGCTACAGTGAGTTCGGCTCGCCAATTCTTTTTGTGCGCAAGGCTGATGGTTCGCTTCGTCTGTGCATTGACTACCGTGGCCTTAATGAATTTACGCGTAAAGATGCTTACCCACTTCCGCGTGTGGACGACACACTTGATGAGCTCAAGGACGCGAACTTCTACACTCACCTCGACTTAGCCTCAGGTTTCTGGCAAGTTCGAGTGCGTGATAAGGACACCCACAAGACGGCGTTTTAGACCCCTGATGGCTTAATGGAATGGGTCGCCATGCCGCTCGGATCGTGCAATGCGCCGGCTATGTTCAAGAGGATGATGAATGATATTCTTCGCGACTTTTTACATAAGTTCGTTATTGTCTACCTCGATGACGTATGTATTTATAGTCGCACTTTGGAGGAACACCTAGAGCACATGCATCTCGTTCTTCAACGATTCAAGAAGGAGGGCTTGAAGTTACGCCTTAAGAAATGCTTCTTCGGACTGCAAGAGATGGCATGTCTAGGCTATACTGTGTCAGTTGGTAAAGTTTTGGTTTCTACAAAGAAAGTCGAGGCCGTTGCACACTGGCCAATGCCTACGACGCAGGAGGTTCGCAGTTTCGTACAATTCTGCAACTTCTACGCCATATTCATACATCATTTCAGCGACCTTACGGCTCCATTGACGGACTTACTGCGGAGGTCCCAGCCACATAAGGTTACGCTGACGCCTGCCTCTTTGGAAGCCTTTGAGACTCTCAAGTTACGGCTCATTTCCGCGCCATGCCTGATCCTTCCGGAGGTCGGCTCGGACGCGACGTTCACCGTAGCTACAAATGCGTAAACAATGGGGATTGTCGCAGTCATGTTGCAAGACCAAGGGGGAGGCCTTCAACCAGTCTCTTATTGGGCGCGTAAGCTGAATCCAGCTGAGCGTGGTAACACTTACTCTGCGTACGACTTAGAAGCTTTGGCCGTATGCGAAGCTGTCAAGCATTGGAGGTGCTATCTTGAAGGATGCCAAAGTTCCTTGTCGTAACAGACCACGACACACTGCCACATCTGCTCATGCAACCGAACAACATGCTGAATAAGCGGCAAGCAAGGTACCTGCGGGATTTGCAACCGTTTGCGGGCTCGATGACACTTGCATATCGCAAGGGAGTTGTGAACGAAGCTGACCCGTTAAGTCGGCGCCCAGACTTCGTACCTCATGCCACAGTTCCATTATGTTGGGATGGCGAGGTTCCGTCAAATCGAGAATTACGACGAAAGTCCCAACCGCTGCTTGAAGACGCACAGTTAAACTTACTGACAGTTAACGCGTTGCAGCTGAGCCTTGAATTCGCTGATCTCATTCGCGAGGGGTACTCCCAAGACTCGTTTTATGGGGACGAGGGTGAGTGGACGAAAGACAGCCGGATAGAAGCCAGAGCATGATGTTTTTGGCGCCTCGATCGCCTCTATATTCCGCGGAACTTTGAGCTCCGACTGAGATTGATCACAGAGCTGCACGAAAGTTTGTCAGTTGGTCACAGAGGAGTTGCTAGCACTCTTGCTAAAGCGCTCGACAGACTATGGTGGAAATGAATTCGCCAAGATGTGAAATATTTTTGTGAGCGCTGCGTCGTATGTCGACGAGCATAGATTCAACCGCATATGGCTGCGCCTCTTTACACATTACATGTTCCACCCAACCCGTGGCACACAGTTGGTCTTGACTACTTGATACACTTGCTTTAAAGCAATGGATTTAACAATGTGCTGATTGTAGTAGACCATCTAACGCGAATGGCCCATTTTCTGCCGTGTACAGAGTTTGTCACTGCCGAAGAAACTGCAACTTTGTTTTTACCGGGAGTCTACCGATTACATGGACTACCCCGTGTGATGATCAGTGACCGCGACCCGAAATTCGTCAGTGGCTTATGGCAGACACTTTGGCGACGCCTTGGAACGCGCTTGAACATGTCTTCCTGTCGACACCTTGAGACCAACGGACTGACGGAGCGAGTGAACCTCACATTCCAGCAGCTTCTTCGTTGTTTCTGCTGCTGTGACGGCTCTGATTGGACAACTTTGCTACCGCAAGTAGAATTTGCGTACAACGCCTCTCGTGCACTCGGAATTGAACACATCCCGTTCGAGGCTAATTTTGGATTCTCTCTCGGGGAGCCTCTAGACTTGTTGTTTAGCATGCGACCGTCAATTCCAGTTTCACAAGACGCAACAGAGCGGTTACGAGTGTTAAAAAATATAGATACCATGGTACGCTTTGTGTTACAGATACACAAGGACGAGATGCAAGCACGCACAGAACCGTCTACAACGCCACACTTCGTCAGAGGAGACAAGGTGTCAGTCGTTACAGCAAAACCTTTTTCTACGCGAACAGCCTAACAGGAAACTCAAAGACCTACAGCTTGGACCCTTTTCAGTGGAGGAGCAAATTGGGAAACACATTTACAGATTGAAACTTCGAGCGACGGTACGCTTACATCATGTGTTCCATGTGAACAATTTACGACCATGCTCTACTGCTCCAGTACGACCAGCTGTCCCAGTGATTGTTCCTGAAGGAGACGACGAGGAGTTCGACGTCTCACAAATTTATGTTGTGTGCATCAAGTCGTTATCTGGACGACGAGGTAAATATTTGCTCTTCATGACGCGCTTCATGAAACTTAAAAGTCAAGGCTAGATTGCGAGCCTCAAAAATTCAACCTCTCCAAAGAGTGTTGGGGGTTTTTACCCGCCCCCCCCCCCCCTCGGGGGGTGTGTCTCGCGTGAGAGAGGTACCTGTCTCTCATGGGCATATGTGGGTGCGGTAGGTGGAATGCGACGTATGGTCGTGCGGGATTTGATGCGATAAACAGATGGTGCAGCCATTGGACAATGTGCATATGGAGTTGTGTTAGGATGCATGTGGTGTCGAGTCGTGTTTTCGAGACAAGTTTGTCAAGGGTCGGTGCGGAGGGTGAGGAGGGAGGTGAGGTTGGCAATGGTGGAGGTGTGAGGGGTATTTCTGCGGCTCATGATGATGGGGAGAATGTCGACGGTGGTACCCGGCCAATGCTTTCGAATATCATTAGCTAGGGGGGTGTATATGTCGCGAATCATTTGAGAGGTGTGGGAGAGGTTGTGTTATGTACATTACTGCCATTTCCCTATTTGAATCTTTTTATCGATGAATATCGTCGTCGGCCGTTCGAGTGTCCAACGAATCTAGGTTCGAGGCGCCGCACGAAGTCGGGTTTGTGAGCGGGGGGACAAAGCGCGGAGGGGAGGATGTCTTCAGGCAGGATGGCATGGGAGGAGGTGAGGGAGTCACGCGAGAGGCCTTCCTCGGCAGCTACTAGGCGGGTGGGCATGTGGGTGGGATGGGGGTGTGGCACTCAACGGGGGTGTGGGTGAGCGGGGGGGAGAGAATGATTTGATGGGCTTGTTACCAAAATCTGCCGTGATGGTCTCCCATCGGCCTCCGTTATTGCGTTTGTGGAGGGAGAGGAGGAGTTGCAGCGCGTTGTTGTGGCGGTCATGTCTAATGATGGACATAGAGGGGCACTTACCGGCCATGTAGCCGTTGCTGGCGAGTTCAGCGCACATAGTGCAACACGAGGTGGGGTTGTGTGAGAGAAGGCGGGTGTTGTGTATTCTCTAGTGAAATGAAATGAAATTAAATTGAAATGAAATGAAATTGCTTACAACAATACCAGTATAAACCGGCTGCTGTCTCTGCCCCCCCCCGTTCAACGCCGAACTGGACTTATATGCGGAGTAGACCGTAAACCACTAATCCCAACCTCTCCATTGGCAGTGACGATACCGTCCAAAACATACACGTTACTAGGTATTTATCATTTTCTGATCTATACGTATTTTTTTGGATACAATATGAAGTATAAAAGTGTCGCTAGTCTCTACGATACGCGGCCTGCTCCAGCCGCTGCGGGGTAGCTGATTAGCAAGGCCGTTTAGCTTGAGCTGGTCGAGTCAAACCTGCCTGACCTCGGCTCATGTGCGACTCCGGTCGTGCCGGAGCTAGGGGGGAAAGGCAGGTGAAAACCCCCCCTCGCATAGGTCGTCGTCGGTCCCGCCTCGATCCGTGCTCAACCCCGCCCGAGGTATTAGCCGCTCCTCCCGACGCAGCTCGCCACCTAGCCGAGTCTTCTCTCCTCCTTCGGGGGCTGAGAAGAGAGAATAACTAGGCTGCAAACGGTGTCCGGCTGGCTCTCCTGCCTCCGAGCCAGATGTTCTCATGTCCCCTGTCCTTTTTCCGTCGGTTTCCGACACCTATTTGATCGCGCTGTGGCCGTCCTTACCCTCCCCCAGTGGTTTACGTTGTTTGGGGGCCGCCTTTACGAGCAGTGTGCCGTTACGATAACCCTAGGCACACTGCCTCAGGCAGCCTATCGATAACCGGGTACCGACTAGGGAAGGGGTTGGAAGAGCACATGGATCGAGTCGCCGGTCCTCAAAAGATGGTGGGTACGGGAATTTTTCCAAAACCTCCCCGTACCGGGTTTTTCCGGCGGCGGGTGATCCAGAGGACCGCCGCCGCCAGATCGTGCCGCTCCTACGGCTGCGACCCACCTCCGTCCTGCGTAGCATCAGGCCTCGCCCCTTGGGGAGACGTAAGGCTCTCGCAGGGCTGGCGACTGCTAGCGAGCGCCGTGCCCTAGCGCTGCTTCCCAGCTGTCCGCCGCCAGCTCCGACACCCTCGTCCCTCCGCCGATCCGTCCGTACCCTTCTTCGCCAAAAAATATTTCGCAAACGCCGCCCCCGCCCCATCGTCGAGAGAGTATCTGCGAGTATTTAGTCGCGGAAAAGACATATCGGACTGGCCGAGCGGGAGATTCATGTGCCGGTGTACGGATATTATATTTTTTCCAAAACCCTCCGTACCGGGCTTCCCGACAGCTGCTGATCCCGCAGATCGCAGCTGTGGGTACCGTGCCAGGCATGGCACGGCTACGGGGTTATCAACGCCCACCGCGTGGAGGTAGAGGTAGGTGCCGACGGGCCTGCGAGCGCACCCCTCTCCGGGGCCGCCGCCGCTGCGCCGCCGGCGGGCGCCGTGTATTCTCCATTTGAACTTTTGTTTGTGTGTGAACTCGGCATTGGTTAGTGTTGTGTGGTTTTGGTGTAGAGCGAAGTGTGCTCCGTCAGCCGCGGCGCGGGCGAGAAGGGCACCATGCTTGATGGTGTGGGAAATAGGCGTTTGTGTGTGTTTGGTGCTGAATTTGTGCGCATCGGTTTTGAGGTTGGTGTACATGTAGGGCGTGGGTCCTCCTTATGTTTAGGGTATGAGTGTGTATGGCCAGGTCCATGTGCCTATCGACACGTTTGAACAAGTGATTTGGTGTAAGTCGTGTCTGTCGGGTAGCCGTCCGCAACGAGATTAGCGAGCGCGTCGGTGAGGTTGTCTCCGATAGAGTCCGGCTGTGTGCTTTGTATTTGCCTAGGTGTGTTCGGATTCCAGATGTGCATCGTGATCTTATGGTGTTTGTTATGGATTCGAGTGTGTCGCGGTGGATGTGGTGACAATAGTTGCTTGGGCAGTTGGCGCCCGCCGGCGGCGCAGCGGCGGCGGCCCCGGAGAGGGGTGCGCTCGCAGGCCCGTCGGCACCTACCTCTACCTCCACGCGGGGGGCGCTGATAACCCCGTGGCCGTGCCATGCCTGGCACGGTAGGGGGCTGAACGAGGTACCCACAGCTGCGATCCGCGGGATCAGCAGCTGTCGGGAAGCCCTTTACGGCGGGTTTTGGAAAAAATATAATATCCGTACACCGGCACATGGATCTCCCGCTCGGCCAGTCCGATATGTCTTTTCCGCGACTAAATACTCGCAGATACTCTCTCGACGATGGGGCGGGGGCGGCGTTTGCGAAATATTTTTTGGCGAAGAAGGGTACGGACGGATCGGCGGAGGGACGAGGGTATCGGAGCTGGCGGCGGACAACTGAGAAGCAGCGCTAGGGACGGCGCTCGCTAGCAGTCGCCAGCCATGCGGGAGCCTTAGGCCTCCCCAGAGGGCGAGGCCCGCTGCTACGCAGGAGGTTGGTTGCAGCCGGAGGAGCGGCACGATCTGGCGGCGGCGGTCATTAGGATCGCCCGCCGCCGGAAAAGCCCGGTACGGGGGGTTTTGGAAAAATTCCCTTACCCACCATCTTTTGAGGACCGGCGACTCGATCCCTGTGCCCTTCCAACCCCTTCCCTAGTCGGTACCCGGTTATCGATAGGCTGCCTCAGGCAATGTGCCTAGGGTTATCGTAACGGCACACTGCTCGTAAAGGCGCCCCCCTAACAACGTAAACCACTGGTGGAGGGTAAGGACGGCCACAGCGCGATCAAATAGGTGTCGGAAACCGACGGAAAAAGGACAGGGGAAAAGAGAAAATCTGGCTCGGAGGCAGGAGAGCCAGCCGGACACCGTTTGCAGCCTAGTTATTCTCTCTTCTCAGCCCCCGAAGGAGGAGAGAAGACTCGGCTAGGTGGCGAGCTGCGTCGGGAGGAGCGGCTAATACCTCGGGCGGGGTTGAGCACGGATCGAGGCGGGACCGACGACGACCTATGCGAGGGGGGGTTTTCACCTGCCTTTCCCCCCAAGCTCCGGCACGACCGGAGTCGCACAGGAGCCGAGGTCAGGCAGGTTCGCCTCGACCAGTTCAAGCTGAACAACCTTGCTGATCAGCGACCCCGCAGCGGCTGGAGCAGGCCGCGTATCGTGGAGACTAGCGACATTTTATACTTCATATTGTATCCAAAAAAATACGTATAGATCAGAAAATAATAAATACCTGGTTACGGGTATGTTTTAGACGGTATCGTCACTGCCAATGGAGAGGTTGGGATTAGTGGTTCACGGTCTACCTCACGCTTCTAAGTCCAGTTAGGCGTAGCAAAAGGGGGGGCCCAGAGACTCCCCCGGTTTTTACTGGTTTTGGAGTGTTTAATTTCAAATTTCAAATTTGCTGGGGCGGTTAATGTATCCTTGGATGAGGCGGAGTGAGCATGTTCTATCCGTGATGTGATGTGTGTGTTCTAATTATAAGCCTATGTCTATGCCCGCGAGTTTCGCACGGTTGATGGTGTTGCAGGGGGGTGGAGGTCACCAGAATTTTGACGCGTGTGTTCGAGGCATGATGGGTGGCAGCCGCTCCAAGGGGGGAGGAGCCTCCTTCTTGGAGCCGTCCGTGACGCTCAAAATGCATGGCGCCGATACTTACGGGGGGGGGGGGTGAGATTCGAGCACTACCTTGCTTGCGTACTTGGGGTTATCGCGCCCGCCCCCGTGCGGCACGCTCTTTCAAACTTGCGCCGTGTTGGTTAGATGAAAATAGTAACGGGATCAAAGCGCCGCAACATGAATGAATGTGAGAAGATCGGACAAATATTATGCATATCTGACGGAGGGGAAAGGTGTTGAGCATGCCGTTGTGGGAGAAACACATGAAATCGCAGATGTAAACTTACCACCGATATGCGCACAACCCAAAGGCAAGCTCGGCTCGGCCACAATGTTCAAACGATCACAACTTACTCAAACTTGATCAATATCTTTCCAATAGGTACCGTTGGCCGCGCCTTTTAAATGCGCACCGAACGCACCTACTCCCGGGCTCAAAAATTTACAAATAAACTTTAGTAAATCATGATAGTTTCCGCAATATTCCGGCAAAACTGAGCCACAAGTGCCAAGCAATACTAGTCGAACTCAACTCACCTGATGAGGCAATTTGTGCGGGGTTTGTCGATATATGTTTACCAATTCCTCATTCCCACTGATTTACAAGCCCAATTCCCGACGTGTGCCACGCGTGGGGCCGGTGTGCCGGTGTGATTGGCCCAAGCACACACCCAAGCATTACAAACACCGCCGTAAGCGTGACGCGTCCAAAACGGCCCAGTTGGACCTCGCACCTCGCCAACGCCACTCGCCCTCGCCCATTTATAGTGTTCATTGTTTACCCAAACCTGCGTCATGTGGTTTTTACTCGCTTGTTTTCCATATACACCACCCGTGTATGCGGCGTGAACCTCCCTTCCACATTCACACACCTACCCGCAAACCAAACCTCGCGCATTGAACACGGCATCCACGCCTTCAACCTACCTCCATAAAGTCCCCCAAATTACGGTTAAGTGGATCACTGAGCAATATGCAGCTTTGTATGAGTGCCTGAGCACCACCCGTGCGTGGCGTTTAAAGCGACGTGTGCAGTTTAGACAAGTTCATAGGAATTCATGGTCGGACCTAGTTCGACAAACTCCACCGTCAACACTTGCGTTAAGCTTAGGTACGACCATACCGAATGACGGTTAACTGCTTCCTTCCCGGCTCTTCTACACTTGGATGGTATCTGATAGTCGTCGTGCTTGACGTGGTGAGAGTGGCGCGTGTTCTTGACTAGCTTATGTTTAACATAATGCATGACTTTTGTGCAAAAGTGTACATGTACGTACATAGTACCGACGTAAGTGGGCGACTATTAGTTAGTTTGTCTATATTGAATTCTATGCTTGTTTCGCCCCCCCCCCCCCCCCGCCCCCCTCCCTCTTGATTTGTTAGCTTCCGCGCTTGGTTCTTAAAGCAAGCTGCTTCTGTATCAAGTACTAAAATGGGACATTTTTACCGGTTCCACAAGCATGGCGGTTTTCTTTTAGGGTTGTTTGTTAGTAATTCAGGGTTAATTTCACCCTAAAACCTTTAACCCGTCACTTGTTTAAAAGCCGCTGCACCATGTGCACGCGGTTGCGCGCTGATTTATAAACAGTAAGGATGATTCGCTGAAGTAATCATTACTTATGCGACGAAACCCTAAAAATGCCATGTGAATGAAATTGCATAATTCAAAGAAACGACTGAAAAACATTATGTGTTGTGGTGTTTCCGCGATGTGGATAAATACTAAATCATGGGGGGGGGGGCTCCCAAGTTGAGGGTGGTGACCAACCCAATTTCTAATCGTGGTTGGTTGTCAATGGTTCAGAAGACTAATAAAGCTGTCTATAATACAGAATAACCCCCCCCCCCTCTCCCCCCCCCCCTACGATATTCATCCGGGAAATCAATACAATTTGTGACAGAGAAAAAGTATATATCGGATTAATCTCTATTAATCGGGACAGCCTAATAAATTTTCATCGCGCCTTTCTACTGGCGGGCCTGGCGGCCAACTGTGCTGTTGGACAGCTTTCTTTGGCTTGCGAGTTTGCAACTATGCATGCTGCACGTGTTTGTGATATTATACATGTTTGACGGAGTTTCTCAACAAAAACGTACCATTTAAAGGTGAAGTCCGCTTCATCTTATTTCTTGCCTGCAAATTTATGCTTGCAGTATGATTGGTTATTAACATCGCAAACCCCCTCTTCCGATGAACGATAGGGGCTGATCGCGCGGCAGATCACTGCGACACTGAAACGACACATCATATGAGCGCTCGGCAACTACGCTTTTCCCTCCAGCACCGTCAGCCTTGAAGTCCACCCAGTAATCAAAATCTGGCAGTCTTCGCGTGACGTGAGAGGTGTGTTCGCTTCCAGTAGTCGTGGGGCAGCGCGGCATGGCGTCGCGCTGGATGGTGGCCCGAAGTCAGGTGGCGGACGGCCTTCCGGGCCCCGCCGGACCGTCGGCCGCTCCGAGGAAGCCCCACCTGACGCCACCTCGGCCCCTCACCTCCTCTAGCTTCTACCGGACCGCCACTCTCGTGACGCTGGTGCTCGTAGTAGCGGCGCTGAACCTGTACCCACACACGCACCTGCCAGGTTTGTCGCTGCGGCCCTCGCCGACTTGTTTGTAACTATTGTTTATTGTATGTTGGTTTAAAACTTTTACTTAGTTTCGGAAAATAATATTAAGCGCGAAACAGTATCGGGAAAGAACACGGCAGGGGCTCGATGTATCCGTGGTGTAAATTGTGATGGTCAAGACTAAGGATTTCGCCATCAAGGGGTTTAAGGGGTCTGCTGGGGTCAAGGGGTCTGCAGACGAGAGGCCGAGGAGCGCAGCGATGATTTCCGCAGTAAACATTACAATATTGATTTGAATAACATTTTTTAATTCTTTATTGAAATTTTGATAATCTTTTAGGGTTGTGGTGGAGTGAGCAGGGTGGGACTGACGGTCCCGCTGGTAACCGTGTTGTTGCCTCACAGAGGCGGCGGACCGCTCGCGGCGCGTGGTGCCCAGATATCTTGAGTGGGAGGGTGTGCACATATGCAAACGTGGCGCTGCCAAAGCTCTGCACTCACTTCGAGCGGGAGTGACAGGGGAGGTGCTGTGCCCAGGGGACGACGGCTTTCTGGACGCCATCCGAGTCTTCAACACCAGGCTAGCCCCCTCTTTTCCACCTCCTCAGCCCAAAAAATAATAAGAGCACTACCTTTGGCAAGTCTGAGCACCGCGCTGAGATAACCAACATGAATTGAGCAAACGGGAATAACAGCGCAGCGAAGGGGGGAGATTCAAGGAGGAGACGTATTTTGAGCTGTAGGCGAAGAGGTGGGGGAGGGTGAGGTGTGGGGTAGAGCGGAGTGCAGTGGCGATGGTGGTGGTGCGTGTGTGTATGTGTGTGTCGGTGTATATGTGCGTGTGTGTGCGTGTGTGTGTGTGTGTGTGTGTGTGTGTGTGTGTGTGCGTGTGTATGTGTGTGTCGGTGTATATGTGCGTGTGTGTGTGAGTGTGTGTGTGTGCGTGTGTGTGTGTGTGTAAGAGAGTAAGCGAGTGTGCGTGTGTGTTTGTCTGCGTAAATTTAGTTTGTATGTGTGTGTGTGTGTGTGTTTTTGAGTGTTTTTTGTGTTTGTATGTGACGTGTGTGTGTATGCGTATGTGTGTTCGTGTGTGTATGTACGTGTATGATTTTCTGTGTTATCTCGTGCTGTATGTGTGTTTGAGTGTGTGTGTGTGTATCGTGTGTGTGTATGTGTTCGTGCGTGGTCGTGTGCGTGGATCTGTGTGTGTATGTGCGCGCCTGTGTGTTCGTTTGTGAGTGTGTGTGTGTGTGTGTGTGCGTGTGTGTGTGTACTTGTATGTGTTTTGCGTGTGTGAATGTATTTGAGTGTGTATGCGTGCGTGTGGATGTGTGAGTGTGATTGAGTGTGTTTTTGTGTGAGCGTATGTGTGCGTGTGTGTGTATGGGGCGACAGGAACCAACAGCAGCCAGCGATTGTGATCCAGCCGCGCGGGGAGGCGGACGTCGCGGCCTCGCTCCGCTTTGCGGCCATCCACGGGCTCCAGGTGTCGGTGAAGGGGGGCGGCCATAACCCTGCAGGTCTCAGCGTCGTCGACGGTACCTCCCCTCTGAAACATCCCATCCATCCCCCCACAAACTCCCAAGCATCCATCCATCTATCCCCTTCCATCATGCTGCCGCCCTCTTTTTCCTCAGCTCTCTTTCACAACATGAAAGTCAGCCATCTCCCAAAACGCAGGGGCTGTCCTTCTCCACATGATCCACATGAAGAGTATCGACTTGGACGACAGCATGACCACCGTCCGCCCCCCTTTCCGCTTCACCTTCACCTTTGCCCTCCTTAACACGTCACCCCTCTCACCACCATCGCTACCCTGCTCCTCCTCTGACGCTCCATTCTTTTCCCCTCACCTTTCGTTGAGTCGCGCAGGTTTGGGTGGGCTCAGGAGTTTTGTGGGAGGATGTGTACAATTCGATTAACGTGAGCTCCATTCTGAATCTCGCATGTGGACCCTCCCACGACCTCCCTGCCAGTGTGGCTGCGTCTCCTGGGCAATGATGGGCAGCAGACTGACGCCTCTCGCGCATGTTGCAACAGGGTACGGGCAGGGCGATCGTGGGTGGGGGTTGCCCGGCGGTGGGGGCGGTGGGACTGGCGCTCAGCGGCGGCATCGGTTGGCTCTCTCGCACGCACGGTCTGGTGGCGGACAACATGTTGGCGGCCAAAGTGGTGCTGGCTAACGGCAGCCTGGTCCACGCGGATGTGCAGGAGAACCGCGAGCTGCTGTGGGGGCTGCGCGGCGCGGGCGGCTCCAACGTGAGCGCCCTCCCCCATTTCTCTTCATTGTGTCCCTTTCGTCTCACGCTTCTTTACAATTATCCTCCATCAGCTCGGCGTCTTCTGATGATCTGGTCGGCGCTGCGTTCAAGTTTTGGTTTGGCTGTGGAAGTACTATGATTGTACTTCAAGATTGTCTTACATCAACGGCCTGCTTTGGGACAAGCCATTCTGTTAAGTTGAGAGGAGGGCGAGAAAGGGGAGGAGTGGAGGAAGGGAGACGGGAGGGGTGCAATTGCAATTTACGGTGCTGTCACTCACTTGAAGCACAGCAGTTGGTAGGGGCTGAGAATGATGGGGCGAGAGCCATAGGGAAGCAAGTTGTGCTGGGCACTGAGCTAACTATTATTGCCATTTGACGTTTCAACTGTCGCGTTCATTTTTTGCGGATGCTATGTTGTACTAGTACAGTAAATTGGTTTTATCAATTGGGAAGTGAAAACGGGATGATTTGTCGTTTGTTCATTCGAAGTGAAAGCTGCGCAGATCTTCCCTTGTGTGTACCGCAGACCCTGGATCACGACTGCACTGCTTCACCCTCTCGCCCCATAGTTATGAACATCAATTAGTGTATTATGGCCGGAAGGGGAGAGGGCTGTGTTAATGTGAGCTGTTTAGCTGTGAACTAGACTCGTGATAACTGAGCTTTACTGCTGGGCTCTGTCTGCACCGTGTTTCACAACACTTCCCTCGAGCTCGCTTAGTGGACATCATTCCCTTCTCGTCTGCGTTTGGAATTTCAATGCCTGAACATTAAAGCCATGCCAGCACCGTTTTCACGTAATCATTTGTATGTATGTATGTATGTATGTATGTATGTATGTATGTATGTATGTATGTATGTATGTATGTATGTATGTATGTATGTATGTATGTTTGTTTGTTTGTTTGTTTGTTTGTTTGTTTGTTTGTTTGTTTGTTTGTTTGTTTGTTTGTTTGTTTGTTTGTTTGTTTGTTTGTTTCTATGATTTTTCTTTATTTGTTTGCTTGTTTATATCCGCCGATTGCCATGTTTCTAGAAAATTATGCGCACTATTTGTATCCATGCTGCATTTTGCTTGGAGCGACGCGCTGCGCTCATTTGTGGGGACGCTGCCCCACTTGTGCAGTTCGGAGTGGTATTAGCAGCCCAACTGGCGCTGCACGAGGCGCAGCCGACTTACTTCGCAGGCACCTACCTCCTCCGCGCCACCAACCGCGAGCAACTCCACACTCTGCTCCGCATTTACACCAGCTTCATCGTTGACCTCAAGGTAGAGCGCCGCCCGCCTGACCCAACACTCACCTCCCACGCCAAAAACATTATTGCACTCACAACGGCGTACTTCGGTAGACGCTTCCATAGTGGCCAATCGGATTGGCGTATTGTATTTGAGCTCATTTCGACGAACAAATCAAAGGCGACGCAAATATGGATCCCATCTTCCACATTCAGAATAATTGACCGTCCTTTTTTCGGAGTCGTGCAATTTTATCAAGCAAAGCCGTCCTCCGTTTCCGTAGTACAAACATTTCATCATAGCATGCCGTTAACCATATATGCACTGTTTTCTTTCCATTTACTTACAGGGCAACAGTATTCGGCCTGTCGTGTCTGAAGGGCACTCTTCACCATAACCCCGCATCCTTTTCACCCACTTCGCGATAGCACACATTCGCCTTGCCTCTTATTCACGACTGACACAGCCACAACTAACGTGCCTGCTCCCACGTTCCGCGCAGGACGACCGCCTGACTGTCGACTTCCTCATCAATCGGTCACCGCAGCCGTTGCGAGTCGTGACAGCTCTCAAAATATCGGTACCCAACCGCCCTCGCAGCCAACCCCACTCTGGTGTTGAACTAGCTTTCACGCCCTTCTTTCTAATGTGTACGTCAATCACTTTTGGATGTCCTGAATGACTTATCATGTATCACATGGCATTGATTCCCAAAAACGGACGAGCTGCTTAATGTATTATTGAAAATTGCACATGTTGTAGGTTTGTTACATTTTGGTACATAGGTAGCAGGTTATTGTGTTGTTTTCATATGTAATGATTGCAATGCTGCGATAACTCAGAGCATCGCGTTCATTAAAAGGACTCGTGTTGTTTCATCCCAAAATTAAGGGCTCGTGAATGTTCGTCGATGGGGGTAGTGTTTTTATGCGGTTGCGTGTGAAGGACTAACAATGCCATTAGACAAGGAGTCGGCGAAATGTTAGTGCATGAGCATGAGGTTGTGAATAAATGAACGAGTGCATGAGTGCGTGGGTTGATATATAAGTAGACAGGGCATTAAAAATACAACGAAAAGCTAAACCATGAACCTCGTACATTAATGAATGCATTGATATATGGAAGATGTAGACAAAAACCTGAATTAGCTAATAACAGACTAAGTAGATGAAACAGTGGCTATGTAGAAAACAGAGTGAACTTATGAGGGAAGGAACGGATGTGTGTATGAATTGATTGATAAATTGATAAACGGGTGTACCAAGGGCTTGGTGAGTGAAAGGACGAGTGAATGAGTGCGTGTGTGATAAATGAAGAGATGATGAATTGCTGAAGCGACATGAGTACACGAATTATGATACCTAGATAATAAACTAGGTCATTGGATACATAAGTGCATGATTATTCACGCCAGTGAATGGACTTGATAATGGATGTGTTTGTGAATCTGTAAATGGCCGAGTGCGAGAATGCCGCGCGATTGAGTTTCATAGTTTTACGTGAAATGGGAGTGAGTGGACGGCTAATGATTGAAGCGGGTAAATGATTGAGAAATACACCAATTATGAATCCGAAATACTGCACAAGCAATGTGACGGTTGCATCGTGATGTGAGATTCTTCTTCGATATACTAAACCGAGCAAGTCACATTTTTGAACGAAAAACTGCCACCCGTTCTATTCTGCCAAATTGTTTCTTAGAAGATCATTGGGGAAGTCATTGTCGATGATACGGGGCGAGTGTCCCATGTTATGCTGGAAAAAGGGGGTTGGTGTTTCTTTCACACCTCAGTTATTGATTCATCTCACTCAGATACGCCCATTTTCGACTGTGTCGCTGCTTTGATTCTCCGCCCCCCCTCCCCCCTCGCCCATTTCCAAAAGGTTTCGTTTCTTGTGTTCTTCAACGGCCCAGTGGAGGAAGGGCCGCTGGTGGCGCGGCCGCTCCTGTTGGCACTGGCCGCCAACCTCGACGTCAACAATGTGAGAATAACGCCCGCCTTTCCGCCCACCTCGAAGTGAAATCCTGCATTTTCCCTACAGCTCGTAACTCATGCCCTTATCGCATGAGTCTCGAATGCACGCCACACCCATTCGATCATGCCGTCAATTGCGTGATTATTTTGGAGATGCGAATGCCCCATTCTTAATCTTGTTGACATGCCGGAATATTGCTCCAGTTAAATTTGTTACTTGTACTTTTTTGTGTGTTTGCACTTCCCATTCATCCTTTTCGAACATTTTTTTTTTCATGTTTGACCGTTGCCATATGCTTGCCCTGCCCCCGACAGTGCAGAATCCTCTATTACTTTCCTTTTACGCCTCTTTTAACTGTGTGTGTGTGTGTGTGTGTGTGTGTGTGTGTGTGTTTGTGTGTGTGTGTGTGTGTGTGTGTGTGTGTGTGTGTGTGTGTGTGTGTGTCTGTGCAGCTGTGCAGCGTGCGGCCCTCAATGTGCCGTGATCAGCAGAGCAGACTAGCACTACTGGAAGCGAAGCGGTTCGAGCTCACCACCGGCCGCGCCTTCCTACAGAATCACACCTTTGTTACCTTCGCCATGGTATGTAACGTTGTCAGCTATCTTTTCAGCGATAAAAACCAATGAACAGATATCCCTTTGTTTCTTGAAGTTGTTATACTAATAGTAGCGGCCCATGGTTGTGATTAATGTTGATTTCACACACACACACACACACACACACACACACACACACACACACACACACACACACACACACACACACACACACACACACACACGCACACACACACACACACGCGCACACACACACACGCACACACACGCACATATACACCGACACACACAAACACACACGCACACTCGCTTACTCTCACACACACACACACACACACACACACACACACACACATACACACACACATTTTAGCAAATTGATACTGCAGGATAAGATAATTCATCATATTTATGTATTAATTTGATTTCGCAAAAACGACGTACTGCTTACTGCTCCACAATGATTTCCTGACGACTGCGTCACTCCACGAAACAGATGTTGAAGCAGAGCTCTGCGACAAAGTTCAGTTTGGAGTGGAAAAGTGCGTTTATGGACTCCTTTCCGGACGACAGCCTGAGCACCATCGCGGCGCTCTTCACAGAGTACCCCACTGCTGTGCCACAGGGCGCCACGCTGCTGGTGCGCCCCGCTGCCATCCCCGGCACATGTTATCACTTTGCAATTACAAAGTGTAGCGTCGTTTCACCGCCACCATCGCCCTTCCTATGCCCACCGCGCAAAGTAACGTTGCAATGTGCATGATCTTTGTATTTGTATTCTATTCGCTGTGCATTTTTCATGAATTCGTATAAAATGTTTTTAATTAGGAATTGGCTTCACTCTCCCACGTCCTCTATTTTTTTGTATTGGATGTGTTTGGAAATTGCACATCAATCAATTACGATTCAAATGGGCGAAATCTGTCAGCAGACAGTATGATCTGACCGGCAACGAACAAACGCGCGCTGTCAGAGTGGTGCAAAACTTGTCCTGAAGGGCTCCATTGCATCAGTTTGAAGCGGCCTCCACGCAATGACCCAAAGTCTATCCGACGAACGACCCAATTTACGTTTTGATGATTTTCTAGAGGCCCATAGTAGTTGTGCTTTAATAAATGTTTTTGCTGACTCCGCTGTAAAACACACACACACACACACACACACACACACACACACACACACACACACACACACACACACACACACACACCAACACCACCAACAACAACAACAACAAAAAACCACACACTCACACACACACACACATACACACACACACACACACACACTTTTGAACTGATGTAGTAGGATGTGCGAATAATTTGCCATTCGTTTTATTCCATGGCAGCAAAGAGGTTATCCGCCAAGGCTATATAGTTAGCTGCAAAGCAACAGCTAAATCTTCATTCTGTCGCCCGCTCAGTTTCCATTTTCCCCTCTAAAATGTTGCAGCTGCAATTAGAGGGACTTGGCGGCATGTTGCGGCGGGAGCCGGAGGGCGGCGCGGTGTGGCCGCATCGCGACAGTACATTCTTGGTCTCCTTTCAGGTGATGGCCTCTTGTATTGGGAGTTGCAGCCGCGGGCGGATGTGAGTGAGTGAGTTCGCAGTGGAAGTCAGGGATCCGCCGCGTTGTGTGGGTAGGACAGATTTTTGGCAGTCGCGTGTTCGCGGGAGAAAATGATTCAGAATTCAATATATTGCAAAGGGTTAAATCGTTCTTTTAAGATAATTGGTGCTTTGCATTTTATGAATATTCTGCATTTGTTTTTTGCAGTTTATGTTACGAAAGAGACGTTTGCCTTTTATTGTTTTGGTCTTCTTTTCATTTTGAAATAGTATGTTTTCTGATTGTGCAATAGAGTGCAAGTTAGAAAATACTGTGCGAAGTATACGTCAAACGAATATTATTCTGAAACGTTTGAATGAATTTGATTTGTTTTGGTTTCCTTTTTTTTTAAACCTCAGCATGTGACATTTTCAAGTTGAATATCCGGTGTATGTATAAAATCCAGAAGTTTGACGCGGCGCTCTTAGTTTTGTGCTGTTCTTTGGAAAGTGGGGTCCCGGCCCGTCATGTTCTGAACAATGCGCGTTCGCAGTCACTCTCGATTTAACAGCGCGAATCCCCGCGATCCTTTGTTTTGTAACTAATTCAACTGCTCCACTCTGCCCGTCCCACGCAGACACTGTTCAAGAGTTCCGCGGAGACGGACGACCCCGAGGTGAGCCCCAGGCACGCAGCGGCATCCCAACGCCGCGAACCCATTTCGGCTCGTATTCAGCATATTATTCGAAGTATTCGAATATTTTCTATCGACGCGCAATGAAATTGGTATTATGAAAGTATGTGACGTGTTTCATTTGCATTTAACTTGGACCCATATATCTAGTAAAGTACGATGGGCGGCTATGTCGCTCCTTCGTGAATTTGACGGATGGCCTTCGTCCGGCCACATCATGTGTTGCTACCATGCATTGTACGGGTTGATGGCTGCCAGTGAGGCATGTCTTGTACGGGTCGATCGCAAATCGATAAATTTAAAATGCTGACTCGTTTTCGTTCTCCGCACTGCACCATGCAATGATACAAGTTTGTACCGCTTACTTCCACTATTCCTTAAATACAGAAAAATCCGCGGTTTGGGACCGCGTGCGCATCAAATTTCTTTGGGTTTTGATTTGATTACAGACGAACCGCGCAGTTTGTAGGCGAGAATCTCAAGAAGCTCCGAAACTTGCTTCCGCGTGTCTCTGTCGGTCCCGTAAGTAATACGTCTTGCTGCAACCTCGCCCCCACCCCGTCGTAGGTGGAACGGGCGCTGCGGGCCTTCAGTCGCCGCTGGGCCAAGGACGCCTACGGCTCGGTGGCCGGTCTGAGCACGGGAGCGTACGCGGGCTACGCGGACCGCGGCGACCCGTCGTGGGCCGATCACTACTATTCGCGCCCACTGTACGAGCGGCTGCGCCGGCTTAAGGTGCAGCTGAGTTCTGGACACTCGAAAGTTCTTCCGAAATTTGCCGCTCGCCGTAGCAGGATGCCCTAAGGAGCTCCACAACTCTATTGTTCGTGCATTCAAAGAACATACAGCAACATAGTCGTTTACGCCGCCAAAACTATCAGCAGTTTATCTTTTATTTATATGCGATGTTTGCGCGCCCCCGCCAAATTGAGAATCAACAGTCATGAAATCACATTATTGATTTTATATACAATACAGCATTTCCTTACTGTTTGCCTTTCGCCGCGTGCGTCCGTAGAGAGCAGTGGGAGCGGAGGACATGTTCACCACCCCACAGCGTGTGGGCTGGCTGGGTGACGGCAATTACAGACACCCCGCCTCGTCGCGTTTTTCACGCAAAGGCGGTACCGCGATGGGCAGAGGTAGCGGTAGCGGCAACAGTAGGGTCGCGATAAGCCGAGGGCGGCGAAGTCCATCCTCTGAAGCGCCCGGGTCGCCATCATTGACGGGAAACTCGCGACGAGTCGGCCTGGAATCGTGGGCGGCTGCGCGGGAAGACGAACCGTCACTGCCTCGTGAAGTGATGCCGCACAGGTCGTCGGAGCGGTGCAGGTCGGCGGCGCCCTACTCTGCGGAGGCGACTCGTACTTTTCAGAGGCAATCGATGGAGTGCTGCCCCGAATGGGCCGTCGAACTGGCGCTGCGCGTCCGTCGAGCCGACGACGCATTTGCTCATCACTCCCCCATCGGTGCGTCAACTGATATTAGAATTATGTATTTCTGGCAGTGCTTTCCATCTGTCGAACCCACTCGAATGATACACATAGCAAAAAAGGTTCAAATATATTTATCATACGATATCTCATCTTTCGCGGATGATGGCTACGATATCCCAGAAACACATATTTATGATTATCGTCTTCCATATTTCACGTTCACGTAAAATGTTTTGCTTGTAATCAACCGTAATGAAAATCAAAATACCCGAATCCGACGATTATATTTTATTGCACATAGCTGCTTATTGTCTGATTATTGCTTCAATGCAGTACCCGTACGAAATTCGATATTAAGAATGCTGTTTTGGTTTCATATTTGATTACAAATTTATATTCAGTTGCACCAAATGAGTAGAAAAATGCACTGAAGCATCGCGTACTTACAACAGTGTGGACATGCAACCAGTGCCGGCGTCTTTTGTCCCAGACTCGCTCTGAGTCGCCCCCGTCACGCTCGTGCCGTTTTCGTGAGTTTTCTCGTGATCCCTGCTATTATCCAACTCGAATGGCTAATAATTGCACTACTCGGCTCCAAACGATACCATAAGAAACAAGGATGTTATGAAGACATTTTGAAATAGTTTCCAACGCAGTTGTCCAATGTGAGCAATAAAAACGCGCGCACCGCGTAGTCCGAGCTCTGTCTTTGCATTTCGTAGGTACATTATGCGTACTTGAACGGTGCACATACGTAAACAATCAAATGCGCTTAAAACAGTTTTATCGGGATTTTTCAACACCCCGTTTCTTACACGCTCGTCCGCTTATTTTCAATGCTTGACTAGTGAAACAGCAGTCTGCACAGGCACTATGACGGTATAATACCGAGATGTAGTACTTTTTCAATTGTTTCACTCAGTTTGCGGATTTACATAACTTTGGAAGTGGCTCACCCACTGATATTTGAGTCAGCGAACTGTATTTTCGACCGTCCCCCACATGAAACCACAACCCAACGACAATACGTTTTACTGCAAATCCTGAGAGCCGCACAAAAAAATTTACTCCTCTCATAACAATTTTCCATTTATGTCCGCATTCATCCGAATTGACCCTTTTCTTCGCTAATTGAAAACTATTTTGGTGGGCATGTTGCCGCAGCGCACGGGACGCCTAGCCTAGCCGGCACGCGCATGCTGGTGGTGGGTGCCACCAGTGGCATCGGGAATGCCGTCGCGCGGATGCTGGCGACGATGGGGGCGACCGTCCTCATGGCGCAGCGAGGCACTCAGGCCTGCGCGACGGAGGCCGCCCGAGCCGCGAAGGAGCTCAGACTACGAGGTGGGGGCCTTCACACTTATTCCCCCCACCCCCCCTTTTTCTTCAGACGGAGTAAGTTCGTACCAGTTCATACCCCCACCTGACGATTTGTTTGTGGAATTATCTTTCTTGAGCTTTGGGGGGGACAAATATCAATTTGTCGTATATTGGGCAATTCTTCGCCATTTGCTTTTCTTTGTGCATCTATTGTACATTTCAAACGCCGGCAAAAAGAAGCGCTGTCCATTATTTCTGCTGCGCACAACAGTGTCACATCACTTTTAATGCCCAGCTGCTTCGGCACATCAGCCATCTGTCGATGGAGCACCTTATCTTGAATTTGATTTTGCTCCGTATATTTTTAGGTTTCTCCTCTTCCAGCTGTCCGCTCTGCCTCCCCCACCAACTACACTAGATTCTTCACTCAGCCGTTTCTTTCTTGTTGACATTGTCTCCCGCCCAAATCAACAGACGGCGCGCTGGTGTGCGTCCATTTGGACCTCTCCGACTTTGCGGGGATACAGGACGCAGTTGCCGAAGTAAGCAACCCTCTCATCAACAAACAGCAGCGCAGAAATATTCTTGTGTAAACGTATAAATGTATCAGTTGTCATGTCATGCGGAGACGGATGTTTGGATAATATTGGCAGTTGACTGTATATGTGGCCTCAGCAGTGGAAAATGCGCGTTCATACGTCGTGTAGTGTCCATGCATTCACATTCACCTGTTTGGCAGATGATTAATGTGCTTACTCAAAGGAACTGCGCTGCCTCGCAGAGCGTATGTGGGATCTGCCTATGCTCCCACTTATGTACAGACAGGCAGTCGCACCCCGTATGTTAGAAGAAACTCACTGGTTTGGGATTTTTTTGGATAGTATTTCAATGTGAAAATCGAAACGTGATTCATCGTGCACCTATTCAGCACGCTCACACACACACACACACACACACACACACACACACACACACACACACACACACACACTCTCTCTCTCTCTCTCTCTCTCTTTATCTCCCTCATAAACACTTAGCCACACATACACACAAAGCCACTCTATTGCACACCATGCATACCACAAACATATATGCACACGCATATGCACACACGCACTGGTACACACCCCTACACACACACACACACACACACACACACGCGCGCGCGCGCGCACGTGCGCGTGTCTTCCAAACGAGTCAGACATTTCCACAATCTAAGCCGCATGCTATGCTCTTGCTCAGGTTGCCGCAGGTGGGCCACTGGATGGGATTGTATTGAGTGCTGTCACGTGGGGAGGATATAGGTACCCACTTCCCACCTCGAACACATGCGCTTCTTCCTTTTCTGTTCCTTGATTGTTTCAGCACCTACTTCACCAGGCTTGCCGCATTTGGGTTGGGCGATACTTTACCGTTCGGGCTCCCTTTCGCTTTTTAGTTTTCCAGCATCGCCTTTTCTTCCCTTATAATTGTGTTTGTCTAGATTATCCGTCGGGTACAACAGTTTATGGAACCATAAGTAAGTGTTACAGGAGAAGTGTGAACAACATCACATGGAAATCCCTTACAGTGTGTAATGCGTATGTAATATTCCATTCAATGACATTGCATTATGCTCTGTTTTGTTCTTTTCGATTTTGCTGCAAAGGTTTGCGCTGCGATGTATTGCATTGTGCATTGTTCTGTATTTAATTATGTATTGAACTGTATTGTACTCTGATATTTTATTGCAGTTTAGTAAAATGCAGTGCTGGCACAGCATTGTCTGTTCGGGTGCATTCAAAACGATTGGGGTTGGGTCACTTGTATTGTGCACATGGGCAAAATTTTCAGAAATTTTGCCGAAATATTTGCGTAAGAGCTGTGTCTAAAAATACAAAAAACTGAGAAAATCGTGTGTCAGTGCATCCGACACTACTCCTCGCTCACTCACTACTCCTCCCCTTTCATTCCGCATGTTGCACTGCAGACAACTGCCATCCGCCAACAATGCGTCCTCCGTTTTGGCCGTCAACAATGTGGGCCCCTACATCCTCCTGCACAGCCTCATCCGAGCGGGCGCCATTCTCGCCCCAGCTACCAAGGTAACCCCGTTCTCCTCCTCTCAACACTGTCCATCATTTAGAGTCTGTGCAGTGCGCATGAGCTGAAACCTCAAGTTACGGCAGGAAGAACGCCCATCTGCTTAAATGCTCCCATGCACCATTCATTGTTCATAAAGTCAGTGGGCACGGGAAATGCAATATCTGTACTGTAAAAGGTAAATTTCCTAAGCACGCTTTGCAAAACAATGATAATCATCGAGGACGACATCGTAGCGCAATCCCTTGTGTGTGAGACCTCTACTGAACAGCAGTGCGCGTTTGGTCTGACGCGCCGAACGGTGGCCCTATTTTTAACCATACCTTGCGTTGTGACTTTGGCATTCCATCGATTTCATTCACTCGCGCGAAGCTGTGGCGCATTTTACGTCGTTGATTGGTTGTTCGGCTGTGGCAGGGCGCCCCGCTGACTCGCGTGGTGAGTATCAGCTCGTGGTCTGCCGTGACGAGCACAAAAGACGCCGTCCTGGACTTCCTCCACAACAGGTGACACATGTAGCCCCTCTCCCTCACACAATGCAGCTGAGTTGTACTTAGATAGTTGTATGTCTTGACGTGGAGAAAATAAACGTAATGATTGACTCGAGGCACTCGCATGAGAGCACTCTTTTACTGCTCTCTCTCACTTTCCATGGCTCTCACATTCCATGCCTCCCTCGTTATTCGTCCCACGACCAAAAACCTGAAAGAATTTAAACTGCTGTTATGGCAAAGGCCCTGGACTGGCGACCGGCGGCACGTCGGAAGCAGTAGTGACCCCGCTTTAGGGGCCTACTCCGCCTCCAAGGTGCCCTGCTACCCCCTTTTCCCTGTTTCTTCTTTCCTCATTCCACTTTTGACCGCCCCAATGATTGCCTCGGCCGCCAGAAAACCCTTCACAAGATATCGTAACACACATAGCAGGAAAGGCATTGCGGCTTGACAATGCACCATTGACGCTTGGACGCTATGATGACGTCGTGGCGTGTGTGTGTGTGTGTGTGTGTGTGTGTGTGTGTGTATGTGTGTGTGTGTGTGTGTGTGTGTGTGTGTGTGTGTGTGTGTGTGTGTGTGTGTGTGTGTGTGTGTGTGTGTGTGTGTGTGTGATGCCTTGACAAATCGCACTCTTTCCCATATTATTTATTTCTATACGGCACACCGGGCACCCAACCTCCATTATCCTGCCGAGCTTTACCCTACCCTCCACCATTCCATCCCTAATTGTTATTTTGTGTGTGCTTCATGTGCCCCCCTCCGTGCCGTGCCCTCTCTTTTCATATCCTTTGTCGTTTATCATTTTTGGGTTAAGGATGCAGTTGGTGTGTGCGTGTGTGTGTGTGTGTGTGTGTGTGTGTGTGTGTGTGTGTGTGTGTGTGTCTGTCGGGGGGTAAGAACTTACCCACGTCGTCGGAGAGCACGGATTAGTTGATCGCGGAGGAGAGGCGGCTAGTCAGATCCACGTGACATAGATGGGAGGTTCTTGGCACAGAAGCCAGCGGATACTTAAGCAAATGTTGCAAATCGTCTCCTTTTTTATGAATCGTTTCTTTATATTATTCCCCTCTTTTTTCTTTTTCTTTTTGGGGGGGGGATGGGGATAACTTCGTAGCGGTGCTGAATCTAACCAGTAAGGGCGCACTCACTCTTCACACATCCCGCGCGCCGCTCCTCAGGCGGTGGCCATTCTGATGGCCGCAGAAATGGCAGAGCGCCTCCGGGGACGGCTGAACATACTAAGCATCATGCCGACCGTGTCTGTCAGAACAAACACCACTTCAACATTGACTGAGCCGGTAATTCTCCGACTCCCCACCCTCCCCCCATACACTCACACACACACACACACTCTCTCTCTCTCTCTCTTACACATACGCACTCTCTCTCTCTCTCTCTCTCTCTCTCTTACAGACTCACTCAGTCCCCCCCCCGAGACAGACGCATACACACACACACACACACACACACACACACACACACACACACATACACACACACACACACACACACACACACACACACACACACACACACTTACTCGCTCACCCCCCCCCCCCCGCACACACACGCATATACTTTCTTACATACTCTCTCTCACATGCACATATACCCGCGTAACCCCCCCACCCCCCACCCACACACACTCTCACTCAGTCACATATATTTACACACACTCACCCACTGGGGGTGGGTGGGTATATCTGTCTGTCAAAAGTTTGTCTGTGATAGTGCTGATGTTAATCATGTGGGCCGTAGGGTTGGGGCGGTTTCCGGTTGGACGACTATGCGAAGCTGGGAACGGCGGAGGAGAATGCAATGGCTGTGGTTTCCGCGCTCACCCGCCCAGAATCAACTGATGAAACGGTGCGATGTCGCCCTTTCCCCCTCTGTCCGCCCGCGCTCCTCGATGCGCAGAGTTTTGAAGTGCCTAGATTGGGTGTGTCACCTAATTAATTCAGTGAACGTGCTATGTTCAGCAGATGCAAATTGAAAACAAACAAAATTTGATTGGTTTTGTAAAACGTTGCACCGCAGTTCAAAAGATTGTCCCGTAATATTGCGTTGACGAGTGGTTCCCCTGAAACGTGTGATGAAACATGCGCTGTACATACACGCTAATGATGTTCCACTTCGCCGCAGTCTGCATATTATTTTGTTTGGTTTAAGTCGATTCATTCTATTCTGTATTGTTGGTCACTCATTTCAAAGCAAACTGCCGAACATCATTGTGTTCAAGATGATTTTAAAGACTGGAAAATGTATTATTGATTATGGGGCACGTATATTTGTGTGTGTGGGGGGGGGATATGTGTGATTATGTGTGTGTGTGTGTGTGTGTGTGTGTGTGTTTGTGTGCGCGCGTGTGTATCGGTGTCCGTGCATGTGTCTGCGATAAATATTGTGATATTATCGTGTGTGTTTGGGGGGTGTAGGTGTATGTGTGATGGTGTGTGTGTGTGTGTGTGTGTGTGCAATGTTATCGTGTGTGTGTGTGTGTGTGTGTGTGTGTGTGCGTGTGCAGTAAGAGCTATTGTGTGTCTGTGTGGGATTATGTGTGTAATGTGATCGTGTGTGTGTGTGTTATAAGATTTATTATCGGTGTCTGTGTGTGTGCGTGCAGTGAGAATTATTGTGTGTGTGTGTGTGTGTGTGTGTGTGCTATAAGATTTATTATCGGTGTCTGTGTGTGTGCGTGCAGTGAGAATTAGTGTGTGTGTGTGTGTGTGTGTGTGTGTGTGTGTGTGTGTGTGTGTGTGTGTGTTTTCAATGTGTATGATTGTGTGTGTGTGTGCGCGCGCGCGGGGGTTATGTTTTTGTCCGTGTATGTGTCTGAAGTAGATGTGACAATTTTTCGCGCGAGTGTGTGAGGCGGTGATTATTTATGCGATATGTGTGTGTGTGTGTGTGTGTGTGTGTGTGTGTGTGTGTGTGTGTGTGTTTGTGTGTGTATGTGTGCGTGTGTGCTTCGTCTCACTTCGTTGCTATCCCGTCTGTAGTCATCTCAGGTGACGGGCACGATATACACGGGTTGCCGTGACATCACACCTCCACCGGTAGGCCATCCGCAGGCAATGACAAGTCGCGGCACCGCACACTCACATGTGCCGCAGCTTCCGGACTTCTTCCGCCCTGGGAGCGCTTTGCAGTGTGCGGCATGGCAGATTATCACGACAGGGTGGGCGGCCGGTAGTGTGCGGAGGGCGGGGGGTACGCCAGCGGCGCATGCGATGTTGGCGGCGTTGTCAAAGGAAAGAGGGGATTGTAGCGAGACGGAGTAGACAAAGCCATCACTATATTGGGTTTTTAATGTCTTTAGGGTTTATAGTTTTCGTAGGTGCTTCTTTCTCCTCTTTCTTTAACATTAGCCACCCATAAAGTCTGAATAATTTGAGGCTAGGAGGCGAAAGGGCGGGTATGAGTTTTGTTGTGTGCTCACAGTGAATGTCGACGGCTGAGCGCCGTTGAGCGAAGCGTAAGAGTCCGCTTTGAAATTGGACTTGAAATTACAACAAAACAACATCAACGAGCATTGCGTGAGTGCCTTTCCAACAATTCCTTCAACAACTCAATACTCGAAGCTGGATCGGACCACATTGCGTCCCATTACCCATCAACGATAAGTAGTGAGTACTCGGCTCCCCTTCCGTCGCATGCAAGACGAGGCCGGCGTGGTGTCAATGCATTGACAATTTTGCTTAGCCTGTGCCTATTGATATTATATGGGGTGGTGTTCGTGTTTGGATGTGTAACTGCGTGACGGTTATTGTCATTCCCTCATCACCTCGCTCCGTTGGAGTAATAATTGGCTTGCATTTATCTGAATTTGTATTTTCTCTTCTACTTCCATCTTTTGAACGAGAGGATCCATAACCGCAGTATTGCTGGGGGGGGTCAAGCACATCCCCCGACGAAGAGGTGACGCCGCCACTGCCGGCGTATCGTGCGTGACGACAATGGCGATGCCATATTGAGACGTCCACCCTTATCCACCTATCGAACTCCCTTGTGATAAAGATGGTATTGATGCCGAGTAAGGGCGCACAGGTATGGACAAGCGCCAACTACTGTGGTCGGGAGGAAACTCTCTATTTCATACATACCAAACACGAACTCCTAAACAACTCATTCCGAAAGCGCTTCTTACCCAAATTGACAATGATTTGTTTTACAACAGTACCGATTCATCAACGGTTGCTGTCTCAGAGCGTACCAAGTACTGCCACGAAGGTCTTGGGAACATGATTTTTTGGCCGGGTTATCCTTTTTCATCCTTTCCGTTGGTTGTCACAACGCACTATAAATCATAGAGGGACCAAATCCAATTATAAAACATAATTATGTGGCTTATCTCTACGACGCGCGGCGTGCTCCCGCCGCTCGAGGGCGTTGATCAACCAAACTTGTCATCATGTGATGGTCGAATCGGGACTTCGTGACCTATTTCAATGTGCGACTCCAATCGTCCCGGAGCGGGGGGGGGGGGGGGGGGGGGGGGGGGGGAGACATGCGATGAAAATCCCCCTCGCTCAGGTCGTTGACACTCCCGAGTCTATCCACTTACACCCTCGTCCGAGATGAGTGCCGCTCCTCCCGTCGGAACAACCCACACAACAAAGGCTTTCCTTCCCCTTGGGGGAGGGGAGGAAAGCGTGGGTGTAGATACCGCCCTTATGTCGCTCCTCCCGACGCGTCCATAATGTCCCGGTCATTTGCTAGTTGTTTCCGGCACCGGCTGAACACCGAACTACCGCCCGTCCCCTCGCCTTGTGGTTTACGTTGCGAGAGGGCCATAGATACGGCGACGTGCAGGGACTGCACGTCGCGATAACCCTTAGCACATGGCCATAGGGACTCCTATCGATGGTGGGTATACCAACGGGGGGGGGGGGGGGGGGGGGGGGGGGGGGAAGGGTTCGTGTTCCCAACCACAAAGGTTCCGGGTAAGGACTTTTAACCGAAATCCTCCGTAGGTAGTTTTCCGGCGGCGGCCGATCTCAAGGATCGTCGCCGCCAAACCATGCCGCTCCTCTCGCCGCGGCTGTCCTCTTCGATAATGTTGTCGGGCTTCCCCCCTCCCTCGAGTTGACTCGACTCAAAGAGCGCTTGTCGACGTCGAGGGAGCGCCCTTCCCTAGCGTTGCTTCCCGGCTGTCTGCCGCCATCTCCAGCGCCTCCCTCCCGCCACCGATTCGCCCGTACCCTCGTCGCCATTTTTTTCTCACAATTGCAGCCCTCGCCTCCTTATTATTGAGAGAGTGTCTGAGATTCAGTCGAGAATAAATATCGGACGAACCGAGAAGGAGATCTTGGCGCTAGAAGTGTGAAAATATTATTTAGAAGCCCTATGTACTTGGCTTTTTCGACAGTTGATGATTGGGCGGATCGCCGATGTTGGCTCACCCCGCATGGCATTCTACCGTAATTGCATGGCACAGTAATTGACATCTCAACGCCCGCCATGAGGAGGTGGGGTGAGAGCCGACGGTCATGCGAGCACACCCCACTCCGGGGCCGCCGCCGCCGCTGCGCCGCCTGCGGGCGCCCCTAGCAATACTACATTGTAAACGTACCCGTCGTAATACCCCTACACACTCTCACGTCCGCAAGCATCACTAACTTTTCATTCCTCACGAGCTCCGGCGACAACCCTCCTTGGCAGACCACCCGCGTCATGTCCCAATTCTAAATACTTATTTCCAAATGTTTGTCACTTTTCCCTACTTGTACCCACACCTAGGAAGCCCCATCTTCTCGTATCCTATATAGGGGGGGGAGGGGGGTAAAGCCCGGACCCACTACGAAGAGGATGGACAAGCCCCGCCCATATGGATTTGCAAACTCAGCTTCCTTGTTGGCATATGCAAAAAGGTTTTTCGAAACCAGCCGGTGAATAGTTGGTACTTGTTAAAAGTCACTCTAATTTATCAAATGGCTCCATCACCTCATGAGGGCGTGCACGAAGCACTTCGCCACCTCAACTCTTCATAGGTAACAAAGGATTTTAAAATTCCCGCTTTCTCACTCATGCAAGCACCCCCCGGGTTCCGCCGCCCGCCGCGACCACCAACGCGATGGCCCCACCGCCGGTCCCCCTCGCCACCCCTGACTCTTACCCCACTCTACTCCGACCGCCGTCGAGACTCCTACCCGACCTCTAATCCGACACTCCAAATCAAATACGCGCGCTGCAGTGCCTTGCCGCAGCCCGGCGTCCCGCCCCGACTCGCCGATCCGTCATCGAGCCGGTACTGTTGGAGTCTGACCCACAGCCGTCGGATCAGCGGTCCACCAACCCTCATGTGGGTTGATCAAAAGTCTGCCTCATTCAATCCTCCGATTTCAGCCCCGCGACGACCACTCGATCCCCATACCCATCAGCTCGCCACGGTTAGAGTATTCGAGCCAACAGAACACCCCGACGACATGTCCCTCTCACTTCCTGTCCGACATCACCCGGCGTGTATATCACAGTCCAAGCAAATTAAACTCAAAAGCCCCACCCACCGATCCGGCAACCCGTACCATCGGCCCCCGCGTTATTTGACCTGTGTCACCAAGACTCAAAAACCCCTCACAGCCTTCTACACTCCGCTGCACCCGCCCCCGCGGCTTTCGCACCAACCGAGCAGCCTAAACCCCTAAAATCCATGGCAAGAAAATCGCAGAACCAACCAATCGAGCTTATAGATCGCGCTCTCCCATTCTACACCGTAACATGGTCACCTCCTCTCCTAATCTCCTATTTACCCCAACTGAGCAGCACGAACAAATGGACAAAGTCACCAGCCGCTACATGGGGGATAAAAGTCTATCCGGATCTGACCTAGGCTCGACCCGGTGGCCCATAAGACCCTAGCCAGCCTCTGCAACTTCCCCCTCTCATTCACAGTACCGTCTAAATTCGAATCGGACGCCGCTCGGTCGCTCAAGAGCTCCTCTACCAGCAAAAATACACCAACGATGTCAACGACATGATGACCGACCCCGAAGGCAGTCCTTGCAAGACCGCCATTACAGGCGCTCCTCATCCTAAGGAGGAAGAAAGGGGACCTACCTTTTATAAGTCACATGGCATGAACTCACAAGCCTCAACACCTACCAAGCCCGCGACCTCCTCGAATCCGCTCTTGCCTAGATTTGCGACGACGAAGCGGAGGCCATCTTAGACTTCGAGGATGACATCTACGACGCTACAAAGTTAGGATGAACTACCTAAGAAGTTGACGACAATCTCCCTACCTAATACATGTCACCTACGTCTCACGCCAGTCCCTCTTGCATGCGCTCAAGCTTAGGGACGTCTACAAACCTTACATAAACAGCAGCGTGGCTCAATCGGACCTCGTATTCGCCGAACACATTCACTGCTTCATCGACGAAACTACATAGTCCCTACTAGTCTTTTCCATCGATAAAAGGTTTGCTGACTGCACCATATCATGGTCACCACCCCCACAGGGCCGGAAAGCCGACACACGCATGTCGTCTCCAAAACCTTACACAAATGGGGCCTCGACTGTCGACTGCGCGAAGCTTCCGTGTTCGCTAACTACATACTCTCAACGACAGAGGAGCTCGCCACGCCGAGAACGGACTCCATCACTCATATCCCCGCTACTCGGCCCGGTTAGTAGCTCCTATCAGCAACCCTATCCAACTAACCCACTGCTAGTGGGGTCGACCTCTCCTCTTATGTATACCCCCGAGATCAAGCTCACAATTGAAAGCCGTGCATGCATAGGAGTTCCATTCCTACGAGACAAGGACTTTGCCTATGCCGACAACCGCAAGGTCGTCCTCAGCCTCACTTCCCCCTTTCCCCCTTATGTGTGCCACTTCTCGAAAGAGATAACGATCCACCTTATGCCCGACCCCGTCAACCCCCTCTTTTTGCGAGTCTGCCGTCTTCCCACCCCGGAGGAGGGTACCAAATCGCACCCAAGAAGCCCACCCCCACACCATAGGAACGCTAAACCGCACGGACGCCACATGGACCTCAAGCAGTGGACGCCCCACCTGCACAGTCACCCGACCAAGCCATTTCCACGCTATTATCATAAAATCATTGGCGTTTCATTTTCATCGACGCGCACGGCGCGAGCCTTCTCGGAGGCTCCGTGCACCTCTCGACATCGTCCGTCCGAGCTACCTTTTCTGTAGCATGCTACCGACAAGCTCAAGCGCTTGCAAAATCCTCCCCGCCACCTTTGCAATGAACAAGTTGTTATTAGCTCCAACGCGCACCGCCCCTTGCGCCCAAGACCCGTTAACCCGGCCCGATCGGCGTCGACGAAGCACATAAAGAAAAGGCCGACGACTCCACCGTAGACATGGAGGGGGACGGCCATAGCACACAACCCCCCACACACAACCCCACCCACTCAACGAGGGCTAAATTTCTTCGGAATGGCAACTCGTCACTCATGCACTTCGCCAACACCCTCAGCCCAAGCACCCACTCGACACCTTCGAAGACAACGCGAAGTTTCTAACTCTACGCGCAGCTCTCCGCACTGCGACTCCCGAGACCCGCAAACTTATGCAACATGACTACGCGAACCTATAAGCTGTTGATGACATCCCTCTCCGTTACGCCAATGGCAAGATGCCTCGTCTTGACCCTAGTCCGGCCTCCTCCATCCCCGTTCGCCCCGCTGATCGACACACTCTTCACTCGTCCCCCCGCTTATTCGCCGCTAGCGACGGCCTCCACACCTCCGCCGCGGATCGTCCAACAAGACACCCACCCGCTGCGACCCGTATCTAGGGATAGGGGCCCGGTCTAGAATTTTGCGTGCTGTTTATTTGTATGGTCAGATTGATTTGAATCTAGAGGTTTGCATATCCAATATCATGTGTACGGGACAGTAACTCTAGCGGTTACTGTTACCGTTAATATCGGCGCGTCTCGCCTGCAGGGCAACCACCTTGCCCGAACAGTTAGACGCAGCCAACGACCAACGACTTCCCCAACGGTCAGCTCTAGCTAGCCCGTGCCTTATAAGCCGTAGCTAGCCACGAGCCTAGGCACTCTCTGCTTTCGCGCTCAGCCAATCTAGGCTTCGCGCGAATGCAGTCTCGACTCTAGTAGTCGAGCAGGGTGTCAGTTTTACCTTTTCGTCCCATGCGCACTCGAGCGTCACGCGACACTTCCCCTCGTTCAGCTACGCAGTTCCCCAATATGCAGCCTGAGCAGTCTACGTCCGCCGCAGCGGCCGACCCTCACGCTACTACACTCGAACAACGCACAGCCGAGCAGATTCGTACGGCAGTTTTGGCATCGGAGCAACGGATTACTGAGCAGTTTTTGGCGGCTAACGCTGCCTTACTCGCTCAGCTCCGGCCGACGACAGCCACACCTGCTACTACTGATCAACAGCAGTCCATTCCCACCGACGCGACCACAGCGACGGAGGGTGGTAAGGAGGCCCCCGAGCCACCTATCGACCTGCTCGACGACGAACCCGACCCCTCCGCGGCCGAGTTTGTCGACTTCACCTACTACGGCGAAGTCATCCCGGCCGGCCTCGAACGTCCCCCCCGAGACGTCGAGGAGCCACGTCTGTGGACTCTCACGGACGACACCGCCCGTGCCCTAAGCGACAAACGCACCCAAGCGGCATACGACGAGTACCTACACATCGGGTGCTATGCCTTCTTCGACAGTTGCGCCAACGCGGCAATTGGCGAGGCTTTGGACACGTTGTCGCACGGCCCACCTCTACCTACAGAGCAGGCGGCAGCGATTGCCCTCATCCGAGCGGGCCATCGCACCCACACAGCGACGGAGGAGGCCGCCCGTACTCGATTGGGCTTCCTCCGCCTCACCAAGGGCGGACAAACGAGCACGGATGCGGACCGCGTGTTCGCCGAATTGGCACACGAGCGCTTCTGCCGACCGCGTCCTACCGCGGTCTCCGGCACATTGGACGCGCTACGCCAAGCTTTCGTCGACCGCACGCTTGAAGTCAGCTTACACGCTGCCAGCAAGGCCGCCGCCGGCGCCGCTTTCGCGAAGGTCACACCGGACAAGCCCAACGGCCCCGACGCTCGGAGCCGCAAAGCCGCCGCCGACAAACGCAAGGCCGCCGCAGCAGCAGCAGCCGCGGCACGAGCAACCCTCCCACCCAAGCCGACCGACTCGGCTAAAACCCCAAGCAAGAAATGATGGTGTAGCCCGCCGCGCCGATTCCTGCTCCCCGACATCTTCCTTCATGCGCCACCGCGTACGTCGAAAATGGCGGGAGTGGGAGCGCATCGGCGCGAGCGGCCAAGTCCTAAGTTGGATCCGCCACGGCGTACGTGTGAAGTTCAAGCACGGCCTACGTCCCAAGCCGTTCAACCATGGCATCTCCATGCTAGACGCCACACCCGACCAACTCGAGTTTCTCAACTCGGAACTACCACGCTTCGAGGCTTGCGGCGCGTGGGAGCGCTCTACGAACCCACGCTACGTCTCCCGGATGTTCTTGGTTCCAAAACCCGGATGCAATCAATGGCGCTTGATTATCGACCTTCGCGAACTCAACCGCTACTGCTCGACGTTCAACATGACTTGCGAGACCCTCAAGCACCTCCGCCATCTATCTCGACCGGGGGACTACTTCGTCTCACTCGACCTCGCCGATGGGTACTACACCCTTGGCATCCGGGAGGAAGACCGGGATTACTTCACGGTCAACTACCGCGGCACCTTATGGCGCCTCGCGTGCCTCCCCATGGGGTGGTCGGGCTCCGCCTACTACTTTTGCAAACTCACGCAAGTGTTTACGAACCACCTACGCCGCCCACCACCTCCCACGCCCGCAGCTACACCGGCCGGCCCACGCCGCCCGTCCAAGCGCTTCCTCCGAAACGCGCGATGGCGAGGAACCCGACTACTCCCCTACATGGACGACTTCCTCTTCTTGGCGGACTCCTACGACGAGGCACTCTTACTTCGGCAGCGCGTCCAAGCCCTGCTCGACAGCCTCGGCCTACAGCGCAACCCCAAGAAAGGTGTGTGGACGCCAACGCAAGTCGGCGACCACTTGGGCCTCACGGTGGATTTACACCGCGGCGAGTTTCGCGCCCCACTCGCAAAACTGCACCACCTCGCACAACACGCTTCGTCCTTGCTCGGACGAGCAGCGTCCAACGCACGATGGCTACCCACACGCCAACTCGCAGCCTTCGCGGGAAAAGCGCAATTTCTCTACCTCGCCATCGCGCCCGCCCGATTCTTTTTGCGCGAGCTCCACAACGTTTTGGCTACCCGTACCGGTTGGGGGGGACGCGTGCGCCTCACCCACCAACTCCGGCGCGACCTCGAGTGGTGGCGCACGGTACCCTCCCAACACAACGGCCGGTCGATCTACAAGCCCATCGAGACCGCCTATTTGCACGCCGACTCGAGCGACTACGGATGGGGGGCCGTCCTCAACGAGGACGCCAATTACCAAGCCCGCGGGTTTTGGAGCGCCACCGACCGCCTCCAACACATTACGTGGAAGGAGCTTCGGGCAGTCCGGCACGCGGTCGAAACCTTTCTCCCGCAACTCCGAGGACGACAAGTCCTCCTCCACGAGGACAACACTGCCGTGGTCGCCGTCCTAACCAAGCTAACTTCCCGGTCGCCCGTCATGATGACCGAGCTACGGCGTTTGTGGTTCCTACTCGACACCAACGACATCCACATCCGCCCACGCTACATCCGGTCGGCCGCCAACGTCTGGGCCGACACGCTCAGCCGCGAACTGGACTCCGAGGACTGGCAGCTAAACCCTCAACTCTTCAACCACCTCCAGCGTCGGTGGGGCCCGCATACAATCGACCGGTTCGCGTCTATGCTCAACACGCAGCTGCCACGCTTCAACGCCCGCTGGCGCGACCCCTTGTGCGAGGACATCGACTGCCTACACCTCCCCGACTCGGCGTGGAGACGCGAGAACAACTACTGCAACCCCCCTTGGTCGGCCCTACCCGCACTCGCCGCGAAACTCGAACAAGCTCAAGCCGAGGCAACAGTCATCGCCCCCTACTGGCGAAACAAAACATGGTACCACGCGTTCGCCCGCTTGGCCACCGAGACCGTGCACTTCCCAGCGTCCCGCGACCTGTTCTTCCCCGGCAGGCTAGGCAGGCAAGAAGGGGTCGGACCTCCCGCTTGGAGCATCGTGGCCTTTCGGCTAGCACCCCCGCTTGGCTCTACACCCGACGCGGTGCGATTGGCCGAGCGATACGCCCGGACCGATTAAATGCGCCTGTACAGGACGTCCGCCCTCTGCGTACAGGACCCCCGCGCTACGAATTACGCCTCGAAGCAGCACAGTCGCCCTGGTCCTCCGAATTGGCTGAAACTTTTCAAGACCTCCTAGGATCAGATAAGCTCGGGGTTACAGCGGTTGCCCTACTCAGCAACTCGCTAGCGCCCTCGACGTACCTGAGCTACCAGAGCGCAATTCGACAGTTTTTTATTTTTTGTGCAGAAGAAAATATCGCCCCGCTACAGGCCACGCCGGCCACGATGGTCCGCTACACGGCCTGGCTAGCCCTCTTGGGAACGGTCGCTGCCAGCTCGCTGCAGCCTTACTTCAGCGCAATTAACAAGTACTTCCGCGACCACCGGCGCCAACCTATCGCCGTGGGCGAACTCCTGGCGGACGCCCGCCGTGGACTCGACATGCTACAGCGCCGCCTGCTGCCCACCGCCGCTCGCCTCCCGCTACCCGCACAAGTCGCGCTGAACATCCTACACGCCGCCAACACCCTACGCGGCACTTTCGCGTGGACCCCTGCTGCCCTCCCTCAGATGCAGCGCTTCAGAGCCTGTTTAGCGGTGTGTGTCAATTACACGTTTTTCTGCCGCGCCGAAACTGGCGCCCGCTGCCAGACCGGCGACCTAGTGGTCGACAGGCCCTCTCAACAAATCTGCCTGTTCGTACGTAAATCTAAAGGGGACCAGCGCCGCGACGCGGCAGATAAACCTGTCATCGCTATCCCGGTCGCAGCTAACCCCGTCCTGGCAGACCTGCTCATCTACTACACGGAGCAGCGCGCGACTTTCTGCAAAAATTTTACAACACGCCACCCCCACTCGCCTTTTGGAGCTGCTCCCCTTCTGAACCTTCCGCCGAGTGGGGCGCCGCGGCCACCATCTCCGCCTGGCTCACCCTCGCCCTCCGTACCGTCAACTCCGCCGCCCCCGCCGGTTTCAAGTGGACATCGCACAGCCTACGGAAAGGCGCAGCGTCCGCTGCCAGCTGCATCGGCGCCCCCCTCCCCGTAATCAAATTTATGGGTGGCTGGGCCAAAAACAGCTCGGTGACCGAAGGAAAATATATTGACCCAACCATGACCCCAACACCTGCTGCTTGGCGGTTCTTCGGCTGGCTCACTCCGTCCCCCCCGCAACACTAATTCTGGCTGTGCAAGCCTTTGGCTTTAGGTTACTGGCAAAACGTGCCCTAGGGTAAATGGTCAGATTGATTTGAATCTAGAGGTTTGCATATCCAATATCATGTGTACGGGACAGTAACTCTAGCGGTTACTGTTACCGTTAATATCGGCGCGTCTCGCCTGCAGGGCAACCACCTTGCCCGAACAGTTAGACGCAGCCAACGACCAACGACTTCCCCAACGGTCAGCTCTAGCTAGCCCGTGCCTTATAAGCCGTAGCTAGCCACGAGCCTAGGCACTCTCTGCTTTCGCGCTCAGCCAATCTAGGCTTCGCGCGAACCCACCCACCCATCTTTCATTTCATAAAGAAATCCATTGTAACCAAATATGATACACAAATATTGGCATCCCCCCCATAGTAGATATAAATAGATTGATGCACTCGCTATTTCATGTACACGGCTCATGTGCATAAAATGTAGCTTTCGAATTTATGAGGGGGTATTGCTCGTTGAGTATATTAGAGCATTCATTCTTTCGGCTTTGACTATTTTAAGGCTTAAGCATTGTTCAAGATCGCGGAGCCGCGGCAGATGTTGTCAATTGAAGTAGTTACTATGTCATGGGTCCGGAAAAAGGGGGATGATCCTATGATGTCCATGAGAATAAGAACATCGTGTGGTTTCAAGAAAATCGTAGTGCATACACACAACGACCCAAGGAAACACATGAATAGAGCAAAAAGCCGCCCACTACGGGCACATGTAGCCAGTACGTGAAATATTGCGTGAATTACAAGAAGGGTGAACAAAGCATGTAGTATATTTGTAGTTGCTCTTTTCGTTCTGTCTTTTGGTGTCTCTTCATTCACAGTGAATCAAGTTTTTTTTTTCACAGTAAAAAAAGAACGTTCACAACAACCGGGGTGTGCATCATTATTGTCGCTATTGTCCCATTTATTGCTTTATTTTTATGTTTGCCGACTTCTTGAGAATTATATCATTCCCGGGATGTAATCATAGTCGCTGTCTGTTTGAATTTGGAATGTGGGTAATTCGGAACACCAAGAACTTGGAACAATATCTTAGAAAAACTTATGCGGGGGGACTATGGCAATTACTGCGGTTGCTTACAGTATTTTAGCCCCCGAGGAACGTCGGCACACATTGAAGATATGTGTGTCGAAGAGTTCCTGGCCCAATCTTTGCTCTTAAATGTCCAAAATGGCATAGAAACTGATGGCCGTTCGACACAAGCCGGTCCAATTTGCTGGTATTGTTATAAATCAATTTCACCTTCAGTTTCAATTCTTAGAAAAACAGCTATAACTTTTTGTGAAACCATCAATTTTGAATTCTTAATAATGTATGACGAGAAAG
>JAPMLY010000127.1:47500-300000 GCA_026401115.1 Tetraselmis chui
CTGTGTGGGAAACGCACGAAATCGCGTATGTAGACTTACCACCGATATGCGCACAACCCAAGGGCAAGCCGCTTTCTGCCACAATGCTCACGCGATCATAACTTGCTCATGTATGGTTTAAACTTTTTATAACAGGTACCGTTGGATGCGTCTTTTTAATTCGCGTCGAAAGAATCTACTCCAGAGTTCAAACACCCACAAATCGATGTGTTATGAATTACTATAATTTACGAATTATTCCGGCAGTGCCAAGCAACACCCATCGAATTCGGCTCACCTCCTGAGACGATTTATGCGGGGTTTGTCGATATATGTTTATCAATTCTTCATTCCCATTGACTTCCAAGCCTAATTCCCGACGCGTGCCACGCGTGGGGCGGGTATGGTTGGCACAAGCACATACCCAAGCATTCCAAACACCACCGTCAACGTGATGCATCCTTAACGGCCAAGTTGGATCTCGCCCTTCCCCTAAGCTAGTCGCCCTCGCATGTTTACACCGTGCAGTGTTTATCCAAACATGCGTCATGTGCGTTTCTGCTCGCTTGCTTTCCAAAAAATCACCCTAGCCAGCGGCGTCAACTTCCGTGCTCTATTCACACACCCGCAAACCAAACCTCGCGCATAGAACACGGCATCCACGCCTCCGAACCCCCTCCAAAAAGCCCCCAAAAGTACGGTTATGTGGAACACAGAATAATATGCAGCTTGGTATGAGCGCTTGAGCAATGCCCAAGCGTGGCGCTCATAACGACGTGTGTAGTTCGGACATTTTCCTAGGAATTTATGGGCTTAATTCGACAAACTCCACCGACAACACCCGCTTTAAGCTGAGGTCGAACCACCCCGGATGGCGACTTACTGCTTGCTTCTCGGCTCTCCTACAATTGGGTGGTACTCGGGTATCGTCGTGCTTGACGTGGTGAGAGGGGAGCGCGCTCTTGACTAGCTTATGCTTAACATAATGCATGTCCGGACGTTTGTGGAGGAGTGTATTACACTATCGCGATAAAATCGACAATCGCTACAGTACAGCAACGCTATCGAAATGGCGCAATATAATATCGTGAACGACACGCTTTGACGCGTGACTGCCGCGCCGTATCGCCGGGCTCGCCACACCGACACACCGTCGCCCTCCCCCTCCCTCTCCGTCACACTCGGACCGATACGACACTTGTGAGGCCAAGTAGGAATATCACTCGCGCCGTCTACACGTTCTTCCGATCTCTAGCGTATCGAGTAGCACGTTTCCATTTAAACCATATATTGCCGCGGTCCTGGTTCGTGGCTTTGAAGGTGACCTCTGCACCCAGCCACCTACCGAGCAGGGGAGCGAGGCGCACCGCAGCTTTGGCGACTTGGCGCTCGCACCAATTAGGATACGCCGGACTATCAAGCTCTGGAGGGAAGCACCTAGTTGGATCCATTACGGGAGAGGTCTGGGAAGCTCCCCGTAGTGCTACGCTGGCTGGGCACGCAACGTGGCAGCTGGGGCCGCTGGTCGCGCTGCTGGTGCGGGCGGTCCGTTATATGCGGACTAATTATTGTTAATTTGTATTCGATATACACTCAGTAGTCGAATTAAATAATACATATCGTAAAGAATAAGAGACCAGACGGATGTCCGCTCTGACGGAAAGTGTCTGGCAGAGCCTTCCCGGCCCCGTCTTCGCACAGCTGCTACCGGGACTATCTCCGAAAGACTACGCCGCACTTCGTTGCTGCTGTACGTCCTGGCGCGACAGCCTGGCGAATACGCTGGTGGTGCTGGCGCCGGTGGGCCCCAGTCCGTCGGGCTGGGCGACTCGCTTCCCCGCGCTGCAGGTCTTAGACTACAGCCGCTGCATCCGCCCTGTCACAGACTCCGATATGGCACAGGTGTGCACGCTGCATCGCCTACAATACTTGGACTGCACGCCGCTAGAGAACACGAAGGAGCTGAGCACCCTGACAGACCGCGGCCTCGCCATGTTAAGGGTAAGTCGGTTGCCGAGTAGTTTTCTTTACTAAAGCACAGAGGACATCGGAGCGGACCGCTTCTTTGCCTGTCTGACACCCTCCCTTCTGCTCGCGCAGGCACTGCCCATGCTTACGCATCTCAACCTTAGTAGCTGCCGGCTCCTGACGGACGCAGGAGTGGCCCAGCTGGCCACCATGCCTCTGGCGAGGGCCCTGCGCACGCTGAGCCTCAGCAACTGCCGCGGCTTGACCGACGTTGGTCTCTCTTACGTGCAACACATGCGCTCCCTCCAGCACCTCTGCCTCTACGGCCTGAAGCACGTTTCAGGCCAGGGCATTGCATGCCTGCAGACCCTTCCGCTGCTCACGCTTGACCTCAGACTGTGCAAGGGAGTCAGTGCGCCCCCTCCCCCTCCTCCTCCTTCCCTTTTGTCCGCTTTTACACCACTCATCACTCTGACTGGCCTCCCCTCCCGCCTATTGAGCAGCCAATGTGGCGCTTGAGGCGCTCAAGAGTGTGACCACGCTGACGGAGCTGGACCTCACGGGGTGCGATGCCATCACGGACCCAGGGGTGCGCGTCCTGCCTGAACCCCCTCTCACACACAGCCTCCCAGCCTCTCCCCGCATGCAAGGGTGTGTTAGGGCAGAGGGTGAGAATATGATGGGGCTACACTCAGGTGTACCATCTGGGCCGGCTGACGAGGCTACAGACGCTACGACTGGATGCGTGCCGCAAGCTGACCGATCATTCGCTCGCTGCGCTGTCGCCGCTGACGAACCTGACCACGTTGGGGGTCAGCATGTGGCGGGACCTTCAGGGGCATGGGCTGATCGAGCTGCCCATGGGTGCGCGCACCATCGCACCATTCCTCCCCCGTCCAACCTTGTCTTTCTCTTCTTCACACAGCATTCTCACTTACCGCTTCCTCATGAAGCCCCCTCTATCCTCACGTGTACCCTCCCACTACGCAGGCGTTTCGAACACACACATTCAGACGCACACTTACTCACACACGCACAGAACCAAACACGCACACATACGCACACACATCCACGCGGGCGCGCACACACACGCATCCGCCTCCCATTCTCCCCTTTCCGCTCTCTGTCTCTCCCTCTCTCTCTCTCTCTCTCTCTCTCTCTCTCCTACCTACAGCGCCTTCCCCCTCTTCCCCTTTTGCTGCTCGCCTAATCCCTACGATTGCGCTCGTCCATCTCCACCTGTCGCGTGAGCTGGCATGACGCACCATCTAATATGCGGGAGGGGTGGGTGCGATGCCGTATACAGGAGTAACGTATCTGAACCTTAGTTGGACGCCTCGACTGCGGAGTGTTGACACGCTGCAGGCGCTGGCCTCGACCCTGCTCTCCCTCGACCTGCAGCACTCGGGCGTGACGGACCTCCGCCTGCACTCCCTCGGCATCCTCACCGCGCTGCAGGCGCTCTCGCTGGCCGGGTGCCCGGAACTGCAGCTGTCGGGGCAGAGCCCCGTGCCGCGCGCCATCAGCCGCCTCCCCGCCCTCCGCACCCTCGACCTTTCAGACGCCCTCTCCTTGCGCGACGCCCACCTAAAGATGCTGCGCGACGCCTCCAGCCTTACCACCCTCTCCCTGCTGCGCTGTAAAGCTGTTACCGACGTGGGCCTACGCCAACTCGTCGCCCTCCCCCGCCTCGCCGCCCTCAACGTCATCGGCTGCCCACAAATCAGCGCTGCAGCGGTGGCGGAGGTGCGAAGAAGTCGACCGCAGCTGTGCATAAAGCACTCATATGCTTTAAAGTAACCGCACGCCTTCCTGTGCACCCCTCCCTCCCTCCCTGTAAATATGTGCTCCACCTCCGGCTAAAAAAGCGTTGAAATATAAAGACCGAGTGTGTATTAAGTTTAAAAAAAGAAAACCGAGTTATTAGCGCCGCTGCTCGGGTCGCCTCTCATCACAACATCATGCGGGCTACGAGTGAGGAGTGGAATGAGGGGGGGGGGGGGGGGGGGGTGTCGCTCAGCGGCTGGCGGAGCGCTCGGCAGCGATTTTCTGAAAGCGCTTCATGTCGGCGCCTATCACCGACTCAACGAGGGGCTGCAGCGCCTGTGTTTAAGCAGGACGGGATGGTGGTGAGGTGGGGCTTCGGACAAGAGGCAGGGAACTTTAATGGGGGGGTTGTGGGGGTCATACGTTGGCGAAGGGTGCGAGCGCGTCCGGGACCTCATACGAGATGGTCAGTGTGACGTTGCAGCTCTTGGGCGAGCGCCTGGTCGGGGAGCATCAGTTGCAAGTTGGTACGTGTTCAGGGTCCGCGTCAGCGGTGGTCGTGAGCATGAGGAGAGAGGGGTGTACCTGAAGAAGCGGATGGATCCCCTGTTGGCTACCTATTGTCAGTGGGTATGTTGTTAGTGAGTTCACTGGCACGTCAGCGATGTTGAGAGCAGTCAGAATAGAAATGGCGCTGGGGTGGGAGATATATTGAGGTGGTGCGCACCTCGATGCCAACGGACATGGAGCCAGGGACGGACCTCCAGTGGATCTTCTGCAGCGGAATGGGTGCCAAGTTTAGGGCAAGCCACGAAAGCGTCCAGTCCCTGCCGAACTGCGTTGTCTTCAATGTCCAGCGGCTCATTTTTGGGTTGTCCTCCTCGATCTAACGAGAAGAAATTGTCCATTAGGAAACAGCAGCCTCCTTCTCTTGCTAATGATGATACGTACGTGTGTGTGTGTGTGTTTGTGCGTGCAGTTGTGCGTATTTAGACGTAAATGGAGTAATGTGCTTGCTTTATATATTCTTTCTCTGTTATTGTGTGAAAAAAATCGTTTGCGTGTGTGTGTGCATGTGTGATGTCGTTTGTGCACGCATGTGCTTGTGATTGGATGAGAAAGGGTGAATGTGTGTGCATGTGTGTGTGTGTGTGTGTGCTTCCGCGCAAGTATTTAACTCTGCATGTGCGAGCATTTATGTTTCTGGGTGGGCACAGCTGGGAAGGGGTGTAAAAGAGGAGACGGAGTGGGGAGAGGAGATAGTGAGTGTGTGCGTAAGCGTTTTTGAGTGCGGGTGCTGACGTGTGTATGCGCGCGCACGGTTGTGTGTGTCTGTGTGAAAGACTGCGTGTCTGAGTGGTTGGGGAACAAAGAGCTTCACCCTACTGTTATGAATGCCGTGCCTCCATGCATATGTCTGTGTGCCGGTGGACATGTGTTAAGGGAGGGGCATGCGCGCGCGCGTATGTGTGTGTATGCCTCTCTTTCTCTGTGTGTGTCAGCCGGCATACCTTGACACTGTCCACCCATGGCATCCAATTGGGAATCAGCGTTCGATCGTCCCACAGCGCCCACGCCTCTTCCACCGGAACGTCCACGTCAACGGAGGCGCTGTCGAGGAAACGAGCGAGACAGGCGAGTAGGTCGCAGGCGAGATGAGCAGTAAGCCATTCAGCGCGGAGCCGAGTAGGAGTGAAAGTGTCACAGGCGACGGCGACACCCCTACCTGTTCTCAATCCACTGCGCTGCACTCCATTTGCGCCCGTTAGTGCATCCTCCAGGCAGGCGCGACCCGGCGACCGCTGCGACGGAGGATTGGGTCACCGGTCGAACGCCGAGAGTCGCCCGTCTTGCCGCCGACAGCACACCGCCGCCCTGCAGCCCACACCCACCCACACCCCCCGCGAAAATCCACGAAGCACCCGAAGAATTCAGAGAAGTTAAGGCAAGTGTTTCGTCAAGGCGTTTCTTTCGTGTAGTATTTGTGTGCTCGTGATCTGACAGGTTAATAATAGCTCTGATGGGCGACGACACGAGTGTTGGTCCGCGACACAGTCTGCTTGCCTTGAAGGGGTATCAGCACTCACCGGCCGCGGGGGTGTTCTTGTGGAGGTAGGCCGATCAGCCCGACGGTGCGTCTGAGGATTCCGGAAGGTAATAGTAGAGGCCAACGTTTGCGCCATGTTGTTTTATCGGGATGGAACAGATGGGTGGCCGCTGCTTAATTTTGCAAAGGGGGGCTGCACACGTGGCGGGATGCTGCTGCGTAGTAAAAGTACCGGAGGGCCCGTACTTAAGTAGTTCTACGGCAGTTCAGCACGGCGCGGGGGATGAGCAGAACACAACTTGCAATTGAAATGAAGACGTGAGCATGCAGCTATTCTATTATCTTTGTGTCTCTGAACGTCAGCCGGCTGGCCCACAGGAAAAGATGTGGGCTGGTCGATGTTGTTGCTGGGCGGTTTCCATAGGTGGCGATGATGGCGCGCCTGTCTTGCTGTGCTAAAGGTACCAGTACCCGTACTTGGATTACAGGATATCATAGGGTAAGATAGGGTATAGGTTATTCTATGGTCAGTCTCGCTTTGTTGTACGACTTTTTATTCATGTGCTTTGATTCAAACGGAATGGAAACGGACGTTTCCCTCGCCATGCCCGTCGGACACGCAGGCAACTCCGTCGCGCGCTGTTTGTGTGCCGCCGCAGTTGGCACGGCGGGCGTTTCGTCGTCTCTCATACATTTCCCCGCTTAGCTTCATCCGGACAATAATTCGACCGCGTCTTCACGTTACCCCGCGCGGGGTGTGACGCGCCGTTTCTGGTCGCTTTGAATCACGTGTTACTTTATTCCCCCTATCGCGTGGGGCTCCTCAACTTTTTGCCGTATTACCGAGTTCCTCTATATTTTGGGTCCATGGTTTGTATGCGTAGCCTCTCCGGTTGCCCCGTCATGTTCAAAAACATGCCATACTTCCCCTCTTGTTCATTTACCGCTTTTCTTCCGTTCGTGTGCATTTCTTTGAGCGTATAATCAAAGCATATGTCTTCATTTTGTTAGATTGAGTATTCATTTCAACGTAGGTAAATGTAATAGTTTAGTTCATTCCTCGGATTAAACCTTCAACGTAGGCGGATTATTATGCAAGGCACAAGTCCATTCACTAGCCAAAGGCCGGGGGAAGCACGCAACCGCATCATTGTAGCCACCATGAGTGACATCTCGTACATGAGATTTGAGAGTGACATGGGCATAGTCTACACACGGTGGTGGAACTCGCGGCGAGCATCATCACGAAAGTGCGGTGAACGAAAGGGGTCGACGAAGATTCCCGGACGTACACCTTCATCATGCAAGCATAATATGGTTCACGACGATGAATGTGAAGTACATTAGACCCCATATACTTGGGTAGCACCGGGCAACCACTAAATGAATTGGCTAAAGATCTTGGAGATTGACGTCCACCGACTTACACGGTAAACGTATGAAAATCTCGGACCGTAAGCATGGACACAAAAGGGGTGCAAGTGCCAGCTCATAAGTGTCGTATGGAAATCAAAACGCCGCGATCGATCAAACTTTATGTGCCCATCCGGCGCTGCCATGCACACGTTAAAGCACCCGGGGGGCCGCATGGGTTGTTGTTTATTAGCAAATGTACGACAACAACTATTTGGCATTTTGGCGACGCAATAAGCACCCCTCTCTGCCGCCGCGCACGTACGTCCTTGGAACACGCCGACAACAATTATTTGCGACGTTTTTACCGCCGTGAAGTGCACTTCTCTTATCGATTTCCTTTTTTGGAGGCATGTGAGCATGTCCTCCCCTACCGCAGCTTTTTCACCCGCGAGCTGATTGCATGCACTCTCACAAGCATAGCAGCTAGGGAGGGGGTGATCAATCCCTTTCGTTTATATTTGACGCCGTAACGCGACACATGTGTTGTTGTATCATAGCGATTGATGTCATGAGCATCAAATTTTTTTATTCGTAACTCGACCCAATTATATTTTGAAAGCTGCCGACGCATTCTCAGCCACAATCCAAAGCAACATTGCGGCTACCGAAGAAGACCTCACTCGTGTCCTAATATTGAACTTATGTGCGGATAGGCAAGTGTGTTCCGACCACGTCAATAATATCCATAATTTTGACAAGCTACCACTCATGTCCTGAAGAAATGGTGTTATCCTCTCATGACGACCGCTCACTCGCCTTCTTAGAGGGGGCTAACCTTACCAAACATATTGCAAGGGCATAGCAATTGAAAATGGACTTTATTTACCACGTGTACCATTTGAGTGATTGTAGCTACCTTGTGGCCATGCCACCAACGCTGCCTTGGATGCTTTCTAGGCGCCATCCAACGGCGCAGTGGCGGCCCCGTAGGGCGGAGCGCTCGCATGCTTATCGACACTCAACCCCATGTCTATCACATATCACTTTGAGCGTCTTTATTAGAAGCATGCGTCCACAACGAGGTGAGCACACGCCAACCACTATCATTACTCATTAGATCATATCTAACCTTCAATAGCCTGCCACTATCAACACCCATATCGACCACATAGCTGATTGGCTTATCATATAGACATGATGTGTCATAGCAACCCTATCACTACATCATATATTTGCATTCTTGAGTAGCAACTTGATTACCATATAATATAGTGCTGCTCAACACTCCCCTTTGCTACTCATGATTGCATGGAACAAATTATCATGCATCGCACTCAACAATGGCTTGGTCAACACATCTACGAGCATGCCCTTAGTAGGACAATACATGACCTCAATGTCACCACTCTGCCCCGTCTCCCGACAAAAGTGATACCTCATGTCCACGTGCTTGCTCCGTCAAGTTGCCATGTTGTTTTTGCTCGGAGCAATGCAGCTTTGGTTGTCCTCATGAATGGTGACGGCGGAGCCGGAGTCTTGATGAAGCACGTGCAATTGAAATTGAAATTGTTTACAACAATACCAGAATAAACCGGCTACATGCTCTGAGCCCTCCATGCTGTGCCATTCTAGATCTCATTTGGCATGGACTAGACCGTGAATCGCTAATTCCGACCTCTCCATTGGCAGTAGCGATACCGTCTAAAACATACATGTAAACATGTACTTGTTATTTTTGATTCTATATATATGTACTTTTTGCGTATAGTGTAAAAATAAAGTGTCGCTATTCTCCACGATACGCGGCCTGCTCCAGCCGCGGCGGGGACGCTTATCAGCTAGGTTGGTCAAGTTGTGTTCATGGTCGAGTCGGACTTGCCTGACCTTTGCTCCATTGCGACTCCGGTCGTGCGGGAGCTAGGGAGGAAAGGGAGGCAAAAAAAACCCTCGCTCATGTCGTCGACGGTCACTACTCGATCCATGCACGTCCCCGTCCGAGATATTAGTTGCTCCTTCCGTCGCAGTTCGCTACCTAGCCTAGTCTTCTTTCCTCCTTCGGGGGTTGGGAAGAGAAAATAACTAGGTTGTAGACGGTGCCCGGTTGACTCTCATGCCCCCGTGCTAGAAATTCTCTTGTCCCTTGTCCTTTCTCCGTTTGTTTCCAGCACATGTCCGATCGCGATGTGGCCGTCCGTACCCTCCCCCGGTGGTTTACAATGTTAGGGGGCCACCTCAACGAGCAATGTGCCATTAGGATAACCCTAGGCGCATTGCGTGAGGCAGTCTGTCGATAACCGGGTACCGATTAGGGAGGAGTTGGAGAACCGGGTACCGATTAGGGATCGATTCGCCGCTCCTCAAAAGATGGTGGGTACGGGAATATTTTTCCAATTCCCCCCCGTACCGGGTTTTTCCGGCGGCGGATGATCCTGAGGACCTCCGCCGCCAAACCGTGCTGCTCCTCCGGCTGCGACCCTCCTCCATCTTGTGTAGCTTTTAGCTTCGCCCCCAGGGCAGACTCAAAACTCACAGGGCAGGCGACGGCTAGCGAGTGCCGTGCCCGCGTTGCTTCCCATCTGTTCACCGCCAGCTCCAACACCCTCGTCCCACCGCTGATCCGTCCGTACCCGTCTTCGCCAAAAAATATTTCGCAACCCTAAATCCTAAAAAGCCCCCCGCCCCTTTGTATGGAGAGTATCTGCGAGTATTTAGTCATGAAAAAACATATCGGATTGGCCGAGCGGGAGATCCATGTGTTGGTGTATGGATATTATGACTTTCCAAAACCCTCCGTACATGGCTTCCAGTTGATCCCGCGATCGCAGCTGCCGGTACCTCGTTTAGCCCCCCACCGTGCCAAGCATGGCACGGGGTTACCAACGCCCACCGCGTGGAGGTAGAGGTAGGTGCCGACGGGCCTGCGAGCGCACCCCTCTCCGGGGCAGGGACTGGATCCGCCATTTTTTTGTTGGGTTCGGATCCATGAGTACTTGATTTTTTCGGATCCGGAACTAGTGAGTACCTCTAAAAAAGGGATCCGGATCCCGCGATTACCTGTGATTCTAGGGTTCGGACCCCGCGATTACCTACTGAACCTTGGGTTCGGACCCCGCGATTACCTGTGATTCTAGGGTTCGGACCCCGCGATTACCAGTGATTCTAGGGTTCGGACCCCGCGATTACCTACTGAACCTAGGGTTCGGACCCCGCGATTACCTGTGATTCTAGGGTCCGGATCCAACGATTACCTGTGATTCTAGGGTTCGGATCCAGCGAGTACCTGTGTTTTTGATTCCGGAACCGAGTACATGAGTACTTCTAAATTTTTTGGTTCCGTTGGATTCGTTGGGTTCGCGATTCCAACAAGTACTCGAAGTACTCATGCAAATTGATACAAATTGCGCATTTTGGGGGAAGTTTGTAATGCAATTTGAATTTTTACATCTCTACTAGTTCTATTGCGCCTGCTCATGCTTGGATCCCATACAGTAGATACGTACAATTCACTTCCCATACTTTCTGCCCGCTGCAAACATATTTAGTACTTTACAGTCTATCCCATACAATTTAGCAAAGCTTTTGGACCCTCCGGCAAGTGCCACAAGCAATGTATGTGAGTTTATAGCCCTCCGGCTCAAAAAAGACACTTGCCATCACAGGGAAACAGATTCCGATGCAGTACCATACTTCACATATGATGTGACAAGTAATGCCAAATGGTTTATCGCATGGCCAGTGCGAGTCCACCAAATGAACATTAAATGCACAAAATATGGATGAAAACAGGTTTCAGACAACCATTTCTTACAGTTTATATAGACTTGTGACAATTGAAATTGAAATTGTTCACAACATGTGACAACCATATTCCTCGTGCATACATAATTCAACAATTACATGAGACTAACAAGGCATCCTCTAGGCTATTTTCCTTGGTGTTCTTCTTGAACGCGTCATGCATTCGCCCCGCTTTGTTGAACAAACGCTCGCATGCAGCAGAGGTAGCAGGCATAGATAAGTATTGCCGCGCCATTAAAGCCAAGTCGGGGTACAGAGCAGCATGTGTTTTCCACCATGTCAACACACAAATGTCCTTGTCCGTTTCTTGGGGCAGCTCAAGGTAACGCTCTAAGTCATCCTTTTCCACGTGCTTGGCTGTAGAGGGCGTCACACGCCCAGTCAAATCCCCGGAAAGGAATGCAGTGAAAGACTTACTCTTCGACGACATCAATTGCTTGCCAAGCTCTGCAGCATTCATGCTTGGATAAGCACCGCCTTCTGCTCGCTCTCTTCCGGCTCTGTGAGCGACTGCTCTCCAAATTCCCTTCTTGCAGCCGCCAAAATTGTAGGCGCAAAGTCGGGACGAATGCCATTGAAGTCCAGATTCTTAAACCTGCACAATTCACATTTTTAGGTAACATAGCAAATGCACAAGTAAATTTGCATACACACACACACACACACATAGGAACACGTAGAGAGCATACAAAATAGGTACACAAACGAACACCACACACACATACACACACATTCAGAAGCAGATGCACATACAAGCCAACACACACACAAGCAGATAAACACAAACACATCCATAAGACACACACATGCATAAGATAAACACACACACAAACATAAACACACATGCATAAGACACACACACAAACACACATGCAGAAGTACATGCGCATACAAGCACGCACACACACACACACACATACAAGCACTCAATACAAATATGCATAAGCATATACACGCAAACACACACACACACACACACACACACACACACACACACACACACACACACACACACACAAGGACGCTCAGATACAATCACATCTATTTATCAACATTCAATATTTTTATCAGGTATATAATAGAAACACATGTGCAAAACTTAAACACATGCACACACAACTATTACAAGGTACTCACCGAATGTCCAGCAATGTCGCAATCCCTATCTTGATGTAATCGTTCTCCCTTATGTTCGTGAAAAAACGCTCAATGATTCCGGCCCGCAGACTCTCCCTTGCCTCCGCCATATGAGGCTCCATGTCCTTCGCTTCGATGGTGTACAAGTCCACATCCCTCCGCTCATCTTGCAGTGAAACGCGCCTGTGTGACGACAACTGCTTTAACAGAGTGCCTAACACAGGGTAAACAAGTGATATAGTTACATAGTCCCCCTGCAGCAAATTCACAACTTGAGCCACTGGCCACAGCACAGTGCAACAATATGCTTAAAGACAAAGTAACCTTTTATGTGGGAAAGCAAAGAACAGAAAAGCATCACAGAACAACGATAACAAAGTGTCGACAAGCTCAACTGCAACGCTATTAATATGGCTTTGATAGAGCACATAAACAGAGACATAAATGTGCGGGCGGAGGCGGGGAGTGGGCGCCATGCGGCGCTACCGACCAGCATAGTGCAACAATATGCTTAACGACAAAGTAACCTTTTACGTGGGAAAGCAAAGAACAAAAAAGCATCACAGAACAGCGATAACAAAGTGTCGACAAGCTCAACTGCAACGCTATTAATATGGCTTCGATAGAGCATAAACAAACATAAATATGTGGGCGGAGGCGGGGAGGGGGCGCCATGCGGCGCTACCGAACAGTACAGTGCGACAATATACTAAACGACAAAGTAACCTTTTACGTCGGAAAGCAAAGAATAGAAAAGCATCACATAACAGCGATAACAAAGTGTCGACAAGCTCATCTGCAACGCTATTACTATGGCTTCGATAGAGCAAATAAACAGACATAAATGTGCGGGCGGAGGCGGGGAGTGGGCGCCATGCGGCGCTACCGAACATCACAACGCAGCTAACTCGGGGGTGAGGGCAAAGCGGAGGGGGGGGGGGAACTCTTGCTTACCTCTTCAACTTTCTCTTGCTCGTTGTGAAAGTCTTCCAGCAGGGTAGACCAATAGGCTTGACGCCTTACGTTGAGCTCGGTTTTTGAAGTGGCGGCTAATTGTGATAGGACTTGATGTGGACGGGCAGGTTATGGTGGATTTCAAGCGCGTACGCACCGTTTAAATGGCCCTTGGGTGGGCTACAATCGATTCAAGGCTGCGGAATGACAGCAATCAGGGCTATTGAACCAATCCTAGACATACACCTCAGCAGATTTGCATTGCCAAATACCTCCCAAAAGACAGCGTGTCACTTCGGGCAACCACAGATTCGTGAGATACTCGGAATCGTGAGTACTGATTGGGTATCACGATTCCACATCGTTTTGCGAGGATGAGGTACTCGCGATTACCGCGAATCCATTAAAGTACGATGAATACCGGATCCAACGATTACTTACAATAACTTGTACCGGAACCAACGATTACTTACAATAACTGGTACCGGAGCCAACGATTACTTACAATAACTGGTACCGGAACCAACGATTACCTACTGAACCTAGGGTTCGGACCCCGCGATTACCTGTGATTCTAGGGTTCGGACCCCGCGATTACCTACTGAACCTTGGGTTCGGACCCCGCGATTACCTACTGAACCTAGGGTTCGGACCCCGCGATTACCTGTGATTCTAGGGTCCGGACCCCGCGATTACCTGTGATTCTAGGGTCCGGACCCACGAGACCAAGTCCGAACCCGAGTAGTCTCGTGGATTCGCGGCTCCTTAGGATCCGGATCCAGTCCCTGCTCCGGGGCCGCGGCCGCTGCCCCGCCGGCGGGCGCCGAAGCACGTGCATATGTTGCCACAAGAGCATCGCCTCTTGACTAGTTGTTGTAAACGCCATGTGTTGTGCATCCGCTGTCCACAATGCAACAGTTTGTTGACGCTTATTCTCCCAACTCACGGCTGCTCCATTCAACATCAACACATACCATGTGTGTGAGCGCCGCTCACTCACATCGTTTGCGTATTCTGAATTTGACGAGTCCTCCAGCTCGGCGGCTGACACGCCTCCTCCATGTGCGTGAGCGCTGCTCACTCACATCGCTTGCGTAGTCTGAATATGACCAGCCCTTAAACTCAGCTGATGACACGCCTCCTCCGTACACAAGGCATGCCTCTGCGGTGCCTTTCAAGCGGCGTGGCACCCTTTCGGCATGCTCCCAATGCGATTGAGCAAGGCTAGCCATGTACCTATTCAGATGGCTGACCGCCATGGTGATGTTTGATAATGTGATGACTGAGGCGTAGAGCAAGGTCCCAACCAAGCTCGGTTATGGTACCGAACCGAAAGGCAGTTGTAAGGATGACGTCCCATCAACACACGCGCTGTAGGTAGTGACCGCCATAGGCGAGCCCATTGGTTTGTAGTCCACCATGCTAAAGCGCTCCAACATGTCCAATACGTAGTGTCGTTGGCCAACCTTGTTGATGCGGATGCTGCGGTCCCGCTCCATTGTCATTCCAAGCAGACAAGACACCGGCTCGGGTCTTGCACGTGCTAACTTACTTCCGAAGGCCTTCTAGACGTCAGCAATTAAGTTGCCCGCTAAACCGGCGACGATGTTGTCGTCCACGTACAAAACCAAAATGTAGAACTTGCCATCCTTGTCGCAGACATAGATCTCGGAGTCTACCTTGGAGTGACCGAAGCCATACTCTTCTAACCACACATGGATGGTCTTGTTCTAGTTAATGGGAGCTCGTTTGAGGCCGTATAAATACTCCTGCAGCAAGCACACCAACGCAACCCGTTTGCTGTCGGCGTACCGGAAGCCTTCGGACTATCTCATTTAGATATGCTCGTCGATATTTGCCTCCAAGAATTGTGTCACCACATCAAGTTGCTCTACCCCCAAGTCGTGATGAGCAGCGAGCGCAAGTACCAAATGGATGGATGTCACCCTCACAGTGGGAGCACAGATATCATGGTAGTCCACACTATGCTCTTAAGTGATGCCTCGCGCCACAATTCGACCCTTCTACTTTTTAGTGTGGCCGTTGGATTTGAAGGCCACATCGAGTAGTCGGCCGACCTCAAGTCACTTCGCATTGTGCACAATCGGAATTTGTTGCGCACTGTCGGCATGTTCTTTGTCTGAACTCCACATCTCCAGTAGACTGGCGTGTACAACATCTTGAATCCGTACTCCATGGGGTAACTAAAGACGAAACGCAACCGGGGAAACCTCCTCCGTAATGAGAAACGGGCCAATGTAGCGGTCGCGCAGTTTAGAACATGGCTGCAGTACAAATCGTAGATTTACCGCCTTGAGCTTAACTTTGTCGCCAATTGTAAAAGGTACTTGAAACCGGTGCCGATTTGCATATTCTTTCATATGTGCTTGGGCTGCCTTGACGCAGTCGTGCGCAAATATGTGCATCTCAACCACAATCTTCACTTGCTCTGGTAAAGTACGGCTAGGCTCGTTGTCTTCAAATGTAGCAGTCGTTGGAGATGTCGGCTCGAATCCCAGTGTCGCCTGAAATGGAGACATAGTCGTCGACGTAGAAACCGCTGCTTTGATCGCAAACTCCACGTTGGTAAGGTGTTGAACCCAGTCGTCGTGCAAGGGGCGCACGTAGCAACGTATGACTTGCTCCCATGTCTGATTCACTCGTTCGGTTCGGCCATCTAATTGGGGATGGTAGCTCGCAGAAATATTAAGCTTAGTGCCAACAACCCTAAATAAGGTTTGCCAAAAGTCGCTCATAAACCGGGGATCTCGATCGGATATCAATTTCCGTGGTAGACCAAAATGCCGGAATACAGCGCGGTGCATAACCTTCGCTAATTGCTCCGCTTTAGTCGTTTCTGTAATCGGCTCGACAATCGTCCGTCTCGTAAGCATACAAACGAATACCACCACAACATCATATCCATCGCACTCGGTAAGGTCCGTAACCAAGTCAAGCGATACGTGTTCGAAGAGACTGTTCAATACCTCGTGCGATTGAAGGGGTCCATAGGGCTTGTGTCGCGCTGCCTTGTTACGTTGGCAGGTAACACAACTGCGTACGTAGTGTTGTAATGTCCGCTTCATATTAGGCCACCAAAACGTTCGGGTCATTGTTGCCAGTAGTATAGTAATACCATGGTGTCCCGCGGTCGGTGTGTCGTGTAGTTCGTACCGTACTCTTGATTGCAATGTAGAAACGCCCGGAACATACGGTCTTGTCTCGTAGGCGTACAAGAGTCCATTCGATTGACGTACAAGCCAGGTAGGCAGAGATTTGCGGGTAAGCATGTATTTATCCGAGTCATAAGCGTTTTTTTTTCCGCATGAAGTCCATAGTCAGGATGTAACCGGGATTCCAGGGAAAAATTTCCGCGTGTAACTTGCATTATGCTTCGTCGTTGGTCCAATCGCGTAACAATTGCAGCTTTGGTAATGAGTCCTTCAAGCTAGGTCGGCGAGACATAGCATCTGCATGGTTGACTGCTCCCTTCTTGTACACGATGTCCATCTGTCGTTGATAAGGCGTTAAATCTTGTAGCCATGGCACATGTCGAGTAGACAAATCGCGTTGTCGAAAGAAGTGTCGCAACGTGTTGTGGTCCGTAATTACCGTAAACCCCGCCGCGCCATCTAAGTAGCAACGGAATTTCAGTAGAGCGTCGCGCACTTCTAGTAACTCTTGTTCGTGGACAAGATAGTGTACCTCATGTTTGTTCATCTTTCGAGCATGATACGCAACATGTTGTAGTCCAATACCTTTGTCTTGTAACAGCACAGCTCCCACTGCAAATCTAGAAGCATCCGTGTACATAGTGTACCTTGAATTAGGAGAAGTGTCATGAATTACTAGGACTTGTGCACGTACCATCCCGTCTTTAATTTGCTCGAATGCTGATTAGGCTTGAGGAGTCCAGCGAAGTTTCGGTGTCTTCTTGGTCAGGTCCATTAATGGGGTTGCTAGGGTTGCAAATTGGTTGATAAACCTCCGGTAATATCCAGCAAGTCCCAAAAATCCTAGTACTTCTGTCACAAATTTCTACCGGGGCCAATTTTGTACTGCCTCCACTTTGTCGGGGTCCATTCGGATCAAGCCAGCTTCCACCACATGCCCAAGGAAGTTGACGCTCGATCGTCCGAAGTAACACTTAGAGAGTTTGATATGCAAATGGTGTCGCTGCATCTCTCGTAACACGAGTCGAATATGCTCGAGGTGTTCATCGGCCGTCTAACTTTATATCAACACGTCGTCCAAATATACCACGCACAACTTGCCAAGATAGGGGGCTAAAACTCGATTCATCATCGCTTGGAATCCAGCTGGGGCGTTGGAGAGTCCAAATGATAGAACGCGGTACTCGAACAATCCGTAATGAGTTCGGAATGTTGTCTTATGTATATCGCGCTCCTTAACTCGAACTTGGTGATAGCCCTTAGTATACAAGTCCATCGTACCGAAATAATGAGCCCCATATAGCGAGTCCATTAACTCATCGATCCGGGGTAACGGTGTGCGGTCTTTCCTCGTAAGGTCGTTGAGTTTCCGGTAGTCTACGCACATACGCATGGTACCATCCTTCTTGCTTACAAATAAAATCGGGGCACCGTACGGAGATTTAGACGGACGAATCCAACCTTTTGCGAGTAACCCTTGTAATTGTACTTGACTCCGCGGAGTTTTGCCGGTGACATACGGTATGTTCGCTCCTTAGTTACGTGGTTCATCGCACTCCACGTCAATCTTGAAGGCACACTCGCGGGTTGGTGGTAGACCGCCAGGCTCCTTAATGATGTCCGTAAACTCATTCAGGGAATCTCACAACGAAGTCGTCAATTCGGGTTTTTGATCGGCATTGTTGTCGTCGACCGCGTCATGTACTTTTTGTAGTCCAATCACGAAGAGGTATGGTGGTTGTTGTCTAACAAGTTTTGCCATCGCATTCGCCACCAAGTGATGTACTGCTAGTGGTACGGTTTACTCGTCGCCATACACCATAGCTTCGCGAGTTTCACGGTCGCGGATCGTTTTAGTAGATCAATCCATATCCGAGTTGACGGCTTGTAACCAAGGTTGACCGAGGATGATGTCGAATTTATCCTGTTTTGTCAGAATTGCGTCCAAACGTACGTCCAAGATCTCTACTATAAGCACTTCATTCCGTAGCCGCTTGCGAGTCGTAGTTGTACTACCATATGCCAATTTAATCCGGCATTTTTCTCCATAAACCGTCGGAATGTGATGCGCCTGTACCCACTCAGCCTTGCAGAAATTTTCCGAAGCGCCAATAAAATCCACCAAAATACGGCATCGATGCCCGCGTTAGGTGCCTTCCAACACTAAAAGACGTGTTCCAAACTGGGTCATAGATACGTGTAGCGTCGCAGGAACAATGTCCTCTAGTCGGATGTTCTTGTTCATCTACCCGTCGATCGGTTTTCCAAAAGTCTCGTAACGAAGAGGGAATTGCTGATTTCCACGAACTAGACAACCCATACGCCTCGCCGGAATTAATTCCTTCCAAGTAGCCCATATTGCCCGATAAGTTGACGTAGCGTTCGGTATTGATCCGGGTTGAACGCGAGCGATATGCACGTAGCGCTTATTTTGTCCGGAAGACTCCGTTCCTGGATGGCGTAAATTTGTTTTGCTCACCTAAAATCCAGTTGTCTCCGTAAGAGTTCGCGTTGCTGTGCGTTATGGGGTCGCGTCCTCAATCTCCTGTTTGCCACCAAGAAACCATACCATGCGAGTGTCCTCATTCGTCAATAGCACTCGTCGGCCATCGGTAACAAGAGTCGTTGAGTGAGTCCGCTAGGTTTTCGGGGGTTTTTGTAGATTATGGGGCAGAAATCGAACTCGATCGGTGTCATCGACGTAAACTTGCGTCGTCCATCTTGTCGGTCCAACATCTTGCCTTCGTCCATCTATTCCATCGTTCGTAGGACAGGTAAACACATTTTCGGTTGCCGCCAACTCGTCAACAAGTCGGAAATTTCGCAGCGGCTTGAACCATGGTTTTGTCCTCCATTTTGGAACAACTATAACCGCTCTCAGGTGGGAATGAAGCAGTTTATTCCGCAAATAGTGGCCCAAAAAATCTTCAAATTCGTTAAATGGCGCATTGAGCCAAGTTCTTCGGTACTTCCGTAGATCTCTCTCCTGAAATGGGCGCGCGCCGTACAGCAAAGATCCTCCGCCACTTGAGAATTAAGGCCGTCATTATCGCTAGCTCCATCTAAGTCGAAATGCCCGTAGGTCTGAGAGTACTTCAGGAAATACTCCTTATTCATCATCTTGTCGCTAAAGTCCTTGCTCCTACAGACAAGCCTCAATGTTATTTGAGGTAACGGGTCCCGTACTTCTTCTGTCGTGGTATCATCATGAGTCGCTGTAGGAGACGAAGCCTCACCTTGCAGCTTGCCGCGAGCTGCCGACTCAGGTCTCACTTTCCCGGGGCCGTGGTTTCCTCGTTCTGTCGTTCCGCTTGTTCCTTATGTCTGGGCAATTGATAGCGATGTGTTCCTTCTTGTGACAAATGAAGCACTTGCCCTCCTTCTTAAATCTGTCTACCTCGTCTTGAGTAAGACGTCGAATCTCGTATAGCTCCCGTGGTTTCTCATCGGTTGCGTCATGCGAATCTTCCTCCGACTCATTGTCGACCTCCTCCACTGACTCCAAAAAGTCGCTATCCTCCTCGATGACGTTCAGCCGGCCTGTCGAGCGTTGGGTCGTCTCAATCTTGGTCTCTGCTGCCTCCGCTCGCAGCGTTGCTTGAATCGCGTCGTGTAGGGTCTTAGGGTTTTCAGGGCAACCTCCTTATGAATCGAGGGTCTTAGACCGCGCTGGAAATCATGTACGTTATCTTCTTCATGACGGTGAGGAAGCTCCAATAATTGTTCTCGAAAATAGTTTGCGTACTTCAAGACCGTGGTTTTATGTCGCGCCTTGCCCAAATTCAATCTCGTTTGTTCCGCCGGTGTTCTTCCGCAGAATTATTGAATTAAAGATTTCTCCATCTCAGAAACTCCGGAAAATCCTCCACCGACTTTATCTCCAGTCTGCGCATCTTGGGAGTACCACCACTTCGATAGTGGGCCTTCCAGAAAACCAAATACAAAGTACACTCCTCTTTGTTATTTATGATTAACGTTGTGATACCGTAGATAAGGTACCCTCGTGCATGTCGGAACCAGTTTCTTAGCTCGTCGATGTTAGTCGTAGCGATGCTCTTGATCTTGGCTGGCTTGACGTCGTTAGGCATCATGCACGGCATCTCTCGCGTCCTCTCCGATCTCAATTGGTCTCCTCGAAGAAAATTCTCCGTCTCTCGGCTTTTGTTCACTCGTCCTTCAAAATGTCTGAAATCGTTCTCGACGTATTCACGCAGTTGAGATAGCTCAATCGAAAAAGTGTCAACTCGGTTACTTAGACGTTGTAGCATCTCGGTGACGTGTACCGACATAGGCTCCATCGTGGGACTCGATCTTTCTCGCACTGTCTGTCTTCCACCATCTCTCCATGTCGGCTGTGTCGGCCCACAAGGCGCCCCCTCTAGTCGACCATCGACTTCCTCCGGTAGTCTCTCACCTCCTCGGTTAGACATCTTCGTCTCGTCTAGTTGTTCTAGGGCTCCGAAACCACGTGTGAGGTGCTACTTTGGTTAGGCTAAGTTGGCAACCTTGGACTAATAGTAGAACCTAATCTCTGGGTCTAATTATACAACGCAGAGAGAATTAATAAGATTGTCTTAGGAACATGGTTTCTTACAATCTGGGTGTGGCGTAAATCTGATATGTACCGGTCTGGGTCTCTCTCCATGGCCACTAAGTCCCCATCTTTAATATCCACGCCTCAAGTGTTCTAGAAACAGCCTTAGAACTTGTAGCTTGTGCTGCCAGCTAACTAAACCAAACTATTATTAGCGGTATAGATTATCTGAGATTGTCTTTACCGTCTTATCAAACCTTATCGCGCAAGCTCTTACAACTATCTAGAGATGAACTATCTAGAAAAGATACTGCTGGTAAGTATGTACTGTCCGGGGAAAATACGGCAATACAATGGTACTGCCGTGATGACAATAAAAGAGTCATTGAATATCGTTATGATACAGGCATCATATGCTAGCACTTAGATAAATGGGCTACGATATGACAGCAACAACAACAACATGGCGCCATCCAACAACAAGAGCAAAAGCATCACCACATGTAGCATTATCACCACCATAAGGCGCCCGCCGGCGGCGCAGCGGCGGCGGCCCCGGAGGGGGGTGCGCTCGCAGGCCCGTCGGCACCTACCTCTACCTCCACGCGGTGGGCGCTGGTAACCCCATAGCCGTGCCAGGCCTGGCACGGTAGGGGGCTGAACGAGGTACCGACAGCTGCGATCCGCGGGATCAGCAGCTGTCGGGAAGCCTTGTACGGAGGGTTTTGGAAAAACATAATATCCGTACTCCGGCACAGGGATCTCCCGCTCGGCCAGTCCGATTTGTCTTTTCCGCGACTAAATACTCGCAGATACTCTCCCGACGATGGGGCGGGGGCGGCGTCTGCGAAATGTTTTTTGGCGAAGAGGGGTACGGGCGGATCAGCGGAGGGACGAGGGTGTTGGAGTTGGCGGCGGACAGCTGGGTAGCAACGCTAGGGCACGGCGCTCGCTAGAAGCCGCCAGCCCTGCGATAGCCTTAGGTCTCCCCTGGGGGCGAGGCCTGATGCTGCGCAGGACGGAGGATGGTCGCGGCCGGAGGAGCGACACCGTCTGGCGGCGGCGGTCCCTAGGATCGCCCGCCGCCGGAAAAGCCCGGTACGGGGGGTTTTTGGAAAGATTCCCGTACCCACCATCTTTTGAGGACCGGCGACTCGATCCCTGTGTTCTTCCAACCTCTTCCCTAGTCGGTACCCGATTATCGATAGGCTGCCTCATGCAGTGTGCCTAGGGTTATCGCAACGGCACACTGCTCGTAAAGGCGGCCCCCTAACAACGTAAACCACCGGGGGAGGGCACGGACGGCCACAGCGCGATCAGATAGGTGTTGAAAACATACGGGAAAAGGACAGGGGACAGGAGAAAATCTGGCTCGGGGGCAGGAGAGCCAGCCGGACACCGTCTGCAGCCTAGTTCTTTTTTCTTCTCAGCCCCCGAAGGAGGAGAGAAGACTCGGCTAGGTGGAGAGCTGCGTCGAGAGGAGCGGCTAATATCTCGGGCGGGGTTGAGCACGGATCAAGGCGGGACCGACGACGACCTATGCGAGGGGGGTTTTTCACCTGCCTTTCTCCCCAAGCTCCGGCACGACCGGAGTCGCACAGGATCCGAGGTCACGCTGACCAGCCTTGCTGATCAGCGACCCCGCAGCGGCTGGAGCAGGCCGCGTATCGTGGAGACTAGCGACATCTTTTATTTCATACTGTATCCAAAAAAAAAAACGTATAGATCAGAAAATAATAAATACCTGGATACGGGTATGCTTTAGACGGTATCGTTACTGCCATTGGAGAGGTTGGGATTAGTGGTTCACGGTCTACCTCACGCTTAGAAGTCCAACAAAGTTGAGCATAGCAAAAGGGGGGGCCCAGAGACTCCAGCCGGTTTTACTCGTATTGGAGTAAAATATTTCATTTCAATTTATCACCACCATAAGCACCACCATGTGCAACCCTTTGCCCACTACCACCACGTGCAATAGTTGGCTGTGAACTAGCACCAACGGGTACTACAATACCAATAGCAACACCACCAGCCGCCCTATCCGCAACATCTTCATGTCCGCTAGTAAGTGTAGCAACAACCGGCCGCCAACTAGCTCTAGTAAGTGCAAAAACCCCGCATGTAGCACCCGCACTACCGACGGTACCAACAGCCGCAACACCACCACTAACAACACCACCACTAGTTGCAACCCTCCGCCCACTATTAATATCAGCAACAAATGACCGCGAACCAACACCGGCAGCTACCACAACACTAACAACAACCCCAGCGACAACACTAATAGCCCCACCAACAAAAGCCCCATGTCCACCAATAAAACAGTAGTATCCGACCGCCAACTAGCACTAACACATTCAGCAACATGAGCAAGAGCACCCCCTATAGCAGCACCATCAGCACCAACACCACTAGTTGCGGCCCTATGCCCACTTGTACTAGGAAATTTGAAATTAAACACTCCAATACCAGTAAAAACCGGTTGGAGTCTCTGGGCCCCCCCTTTTGCTACGCCTAACTGGACTTAGAAGCGTGAGGTAGACCGCGAACCACTAATCCCAACCTCTCCAATGGCAGTAACGATACCGTCTAAAGCATAACCGTATCCATGTATTTATTATTTTTTGATCTAAACGTATTTTTTTGGATACAGTATGAAATATAAAATTTCGCTAGTCTCCACGATACGCGGCCTGCTCAAGCCGCTGCGGGGTCGCTGATCAGCAAGGCTTGTCAGCTTGAGCTGATCGAGGCGAACCTGCCTAACCTCGGCTCGTGTGCGACTCCGGTCGTGCCGGAGCTTGGGGGGAAAGGCAGGTGAAAAACCCCCCTCGCATAGGTCGTCGTCGGTCCCGCCTCGATCCGTGCTCAACCCCGCCCGAGGTATTAGCCGCTCCTTCCGACGCAGCTCGCCACCTAGCCGAGTCTTCTCTCCTCCTTCGGGGGCTAAGAAGAGAAAATAACTAGGCTGCAGACGGTGTCCGGCTGGCTCTCCTGCCCCCGAGCCAGATTTTCTCCTGTCCCCTGTCCTTTTCCCGTATGTTTCCAACACCTATCTGATCCCGTTGTGGCCGTCCGTACCCTCCCCCGGTGGTTTACGTTGTTAGGGGGCCGCCTTTACGAGCAGTGTGCCGTTGCGATAACCCTAGGCACACTGCATGAGGCAGCCTATCGATAACCGGGTACCGACTAGGGAAGGGGTTGGAAGAACACAAGGATCGAGTCGCCGGTCCTCAAAAGATGGTGGGTACGGGAATCTTTCCAAAAACCTCCCGTACCGGGCTTTTCCGGCGGCGGGCGATCCTAAAGACCGCCGCCGCCAGACCGTGCCGCTCCTCCGGCCGCGACCATCCTCCGTCCTGCGTAGCATCAGGCCTCGCCCCCAGGGGAGACCTATGGCTCTCGCAGGGCTGGCGACTGCTAGCGAGCGCCGTGCCCTAGCGTTGCTTCCCAGCTGTCCGCCGCCAGCTCGAACACCCTCGTCCCTCCGCTGATCCGTCCGTACCCTTCTTCGCCAAAAAACATTTCGCAGACGCCGCCCCCGCCCCATCGCCGGGAGAGTATCTGCGAGTATTTAGTCGCGGAAAAGATATATCGGACTGGCCGAGCGGGAGATCCATGTGCCGGTGTACGGATATTATGTTTTCCCAAAACCCTCCGTACAGAGCTTCCCGACAGCTGTTGATCCTGCGGATCGCAGCTGTTGGTACCTCGTTCAGCCCCCTACCGTGTCCGTACCCTTCGCCGCCAAAAAATAATTCCTAGACGCCGCCCCCGCCCCCTTGTCGAGAGAGTGTTTGTAAGTATTTAGTCACGAAAGAAAAATCGGACATGCCGAGCGGGAGATCTCATTGCTGGTGCACGGATATTATGATTTCCAAAACCCTCCGTACATGGCTTCCCGACAACTGTTGATCACGCAGATCGCAGCTGCTAGTACCTCGTTTCGCCCCCTACCGTGCCAAGCATGGCACGGCTACAGGGTAACCAACGCCCATTGCGTGGAGGTAGAGGTAGGTGCCGACGGGCATGTAAGCGCACCCCCCTCATGGGCCGCCGCCGTGGCGCCGCCAGCGGGCGCCGCCCTCCTTCCACCGCTCGCGCGTCCGTCGTGCACCCTTGATTCGTGTGCGAGCCTCCGCACTTACCCGGGCTCGCACTCTCTGCTTTTTGGTGTGCATGGCGATAGAGTTGTGCATGCATGGTCGCAATCGCCGGATCCGAAAGGCCGCGGGGGTGCAAAAATCATTCGAAACCTTCCGTACCGGGTTTTCCGGCGGCGGCTGATCGTGAGGACCGCCGCCAAGGCTTAGGCTTGCGGGGTTTTCCCCTCCTTATATTTCCCCCTTTTTGATTTGTGGTTTCGATTGTTTTCGAATTTTTTGTCAACTGATGACGATATATATTGCTTCCCTTTGCCGTGCCTTGGATTCCGTGGCCCTCTTGTTGCCCTCTCGTTTCCCCCCTTTTTCCCTTTCCATCCACGTTCCGAAGATGATGACGATATCATTTCGTTAGTTTTTTTTTGCGGGTTTATTGTCAGGTGTATTGTTTGAGATTTTCCTCGGCTCGGTTCTTTTGTTTTTGTAATTAAGTAGTTTGCATATGACCGAGGTCTGACCGAACGGAACATTGACGAGCGCAGCGTGCTGTTTATGAAATTCTCGCCCAGTATGTTACACAGTTCATAACTGTCTCCCAGTTTCCCGCGTGTCGGTTGGCTCGGTGCGCTGACTCGCTGACTCGACGGAACTCCGCGCACCCCGGACCTGCACTACCACCGCCCCCGACGACTTCCTTCCCCGCGCTTCTCCAGCACATCTAGCGCCTACCCTGACGCTGCGCGCGCCGTGGGTCTCCCCCCCCTCATCTCCTTCCCTCGTTTTTTCCGGAAAACGCCGTTCTTACGTCGCGGTGTGATATTTTTCGGCCCTATGACTGTGTCTCATGTACTGTTATTTACTATCTGTGCTAAATAAAATTGGGTCGTCGTCCGCGCGGAAATAGCGGCCCGCCCGACGACCCAACTGACTGACCGTTACGGTGATGTGCGACGCAGGTGTGAACCGTCGTTTCTTCCACTTTCTGAATCTTAGGGGACCCCCAGGCGCCACCCCGCCTCCGCGTGGAAAAAATGTCGGCTATCGGGATGATGGACGGGGCCTACTTTGTGGGGCGCGGCGAGCTGTTGGCCTGGATTAACAGTACCCTGGATCTCAGCCTCACCAAGATAGAGCAGGTGCCGGCCCTGACGCCGCCGGACTCCCCACCGCTGCCGAATCTCCTACTTGTCAGACACCTCGACATCACTTCTCGGCCTCTTAGCTAAAGCGCCAGTGGGTCGTGATGGTGGGCTGTCAAAGGGCCGGGGTCGTTTGCGGCAGTGGGTGAGGACCGACTTCAGTGTGTTTGTATTTTTTGTTTCAGGCGACGTTTGTGTCTTTCAATATGATCCGCTATTTTTTCTACGTCAACCTGATGTAGGGTCATAGGGGGAGGAGGGGATGCTCAGAGCTCGGAGAAGGGAGGGAGCAGGGGGAAGGTACTACTCTACTGTTAGCATTCTTTTTGACCTCATTCTTTTCTTGAGGGAGGGTTGTTTGGCCTTCTCTTCGTTGCAAGCCAAGAGGCAGATACAACAGAGGGGTGTGTATGTGTGCGTGTGGGAGGGGGGGGGTAGAAGGGGGTGAAACAGAGGGAATGAAGGGGAGTAGAGGGAGAAATGAGACACAGAAAAGGAGCAAAGGGTCAGAGGGAGGAGGTGAAACGTGGGCGGGAGCTATTCTTTACAGGAAAGGATGTCTGACGCTTTGACTGCGAAACGAAGAATGTGCCATTGGCAAAAAGATAGGCAGCGTCGCTTTTTGGTGATATGTTTCTGATTGCTTTTTGTTATATTTGTGTGCACAACACGGCGCAGACGGCCTCCGGCGCAGCTGCTTGCCAGTTGATAGACGCGCTGCACCCCGGCGTGGTGCCCATGTCCAAAGTCAACTTTGGAGCCAAGAGCGAGTACGAGTACATCAACAATTACAAGGTCCTGCAGAACGCGTTCAACAAGCTCAACATCGAAAAGGTGCGCAGCCATTGTACTAGATGAGTGTACTCCAGGAAATACACCGTAGGGTCAGGGGGGGAGATGGGGAACTAGTGCTCGCTTGGCAGGTGGAAGGGAGGCTGTGAGTGACGTCCGTTCGTGTTTGCGTGTGTGAGAGAAAAAGAGTCTGTTATTGAGTGTGTGTTGGGGGAATGTTGCGCAGCACGTAGAGGTGAACAAGCTGGTAAAGGGGCGGCCGCTGGACAATATTGAGTTTATGCAGTGGTTCAAGAGCTACTTTGACAGCGTGACGGGAGGAAAGGGACTGGAGGGGTACGACCCCACAGCGCGCCGTGCCGCAAAGGGCGGCTCCAAGGTCGCCGCGCCCGCTCGTCCGGTGGGCAGCGCGCGGAATAAGCCGGCGGGTGGGAACGCGCCCACGGTCCCCGCCAACGGCCCGGGTGCCAACTCGCCCGTGAAGCCCAAGGTGCCGGTTTTCAGTCAGGCGAACAAGTCTGCCGCTGCTGCCGCAGCCGCGGCCGCCTCCGCGGATGAGATCCGACAGCTCAGCGAGCAGGTGACGGAGCTGAAGCTGACGGTGGACAATGTTGAGAAGGAGCGCGACTTTTACTTCAGCAAGCTCCGCGACATCGAGATCCTGTGCCAGATGGACGAGCTCAAGTCTGTGCCGGTGCGGGCTCAGCCTCATCTCAACCCTGTCCCTCCTGTTTGAAAAAACGATTAAGTAACAAATGAAATAGGATGTGATAAGGAAAATCGACGTGAGCGGTCTGAATAACCATAAACAGCCGTCGTTTATATGCTGTGCCTTCCAAAAAAATTGCTCATCATTTGTTGCTTTGACCCTATGTTCTTTGACGCAATGAGCTGAAATTTTTTATGCAGTGTGTTTTTGTGTCCATTTCGTAGATTTATTATAATTATTTATGAGAGTGTTTTTTGTATTTGCTTTGAATTTGGTTCCCCTTACCACCGCACATGTACTGCTGCCTCAGATTATGGCGACCATCGAGCGAATTCTGTACGCCACCGACGAGGAGGAGTCGCGGCAGGCGATGTTGGAGACTCAGCGGGAGCTGGTGGGCGCAGTGGAGGGGGAAGCGGGCGTGATGTGATGTGATGTTATGCTGTGTGATGTGAAAGAGCGGAGGCGGCGTAGGCACTTAAACCCCAAGCAAAGCACCAGACAGACAGGTAGCCCTCCACAGCTGAGCTGCCCTGCCGGTGTCCCTCTCTCCCCTCCCCACCACACCCACTCACCGTCTTTCCTTTAGGCCCGGGAAGTAGGGCACCCTAGCCACGCGCGCTCGACAGCGACAGCGTCCGCCGTACAAACATTATTTTGTAAACCAACTCCACGGCCGCTACCTTTTACTTTTAAAACAGCGACTCCCCTCGCTGCCAACACCCTCATCGTCCGAGTCACTGTGCCTCGGCTGTGCCAGGAAGGTTGCTGTGAGCCTCGGAGGCTAAGGAAAGGAAGTGACGCATAGCCTTCCATGGCCAATTCATGCTGGCTTATATTTTTTAATCTCCACCCGTGCCATGAAGGTTCGCAAGCATTTGTCCCTATTCCCGCCCTTTGTGGGGCTTATCGCGTGTCTTTCCTGAATGGATGGAGTCTATACACTGTGTAGCCTTTCCCTTCCGCGACCCTGTTGTCACTTCGTCTTCCTGCTCCTTATTATATTCGCGTGTTTGGTTCTCTGTGTTTGTAATCAAGACTCCATTTATTCTGGCTTTGATACGCACGGCAGTCGTTTTGTTTGAAGGACATCTTTCTGTCATACCAAACCCTGCCACCATCCGCGAAAGATGGCATTTAGGTGTACTGTACATCAGACACTGTCTCGGACACTATTGAGGCGAGTGGTGTTGATGTCATCCGGCGCATCATTATCCTGTTTTCATCGCGCGCAGTAATTCAGCGGTGGAACACTAGAGCCGCCGACGTTCCCGTACGGACGTAAGGATCATATTGGGTCGTGGTGTTAAGAAGATTAAGAATGGATGGTGAATGAGAGCATTAGCTTGATGCGGTTGCAATGCATTTTTCTTTTAAGAAAGTTCTATACATTCCGAGTGAAAGAAGTGTGACTTGAGTTCGAAATTGCGCACTGGTGACAATCTAGAAAAGTGGCGAATGCGGCAAAGTAGTGGCGGTCCTTGCTAGTTATTCGGTACATGGAGGGTGGTAGAATTACGGGCTATATGCGGGGCATACAACCGTGTCCGGTGGAAAGAGAATGGGCGGTTGTCTTTCCAAAATCGCGTAGCGTGTCCGATCAAGAGAAAGAGATCGACTTTATTCTTATTGCAGCTTCCCGGACACGGACGTCCGGTTTCCTCCAAACTGGGTATTTACTACTCTTCGCGCCGATTTCGCGGTTTAAATCTCAATTGTAGCTTCCGCTTAATTACGAATTAATTGCATTCACGAGGTTATCGGCAAGGTCCCATAATAAAAGTGAATATCATGGAGGAGAACAAATTTATGCAAATAGAAGAACAACATGAGCACGGGCAATAGGGGAAAAGGGAGGGGAAACAGAAGGGCAAGAAGATCACGGAATCCAAAGCACGGGGAAAGGCAGCACTTCATTGTGCACAAAAGTAGCAAATTGAACTAAGGAAACTCCTAGGCAACGCCGAGAAAGCAACACGTGGAGGTGACAAGCGGTGAAATGTGCAAACAGCGCCATATATGAAGCGTTGGTTGCTTTCTCCTATCTTGGATGGACTTGAATATTTTTCTTTTAATCGATTTATTCTGCTTGTGGAAGGGTGAGTGTTGATTACACACAAACGCATGCCACCCATCGACAACGAAGGTGTCAAAGGATTGACAACCGTCGCGTGATCATCTTGTCGGTCCAACATCTTGCCTTCTTCCGTCTATTCCATCATCAACATGGGTGTATGACTTTGATGGAGTGGGTGCGAGAGTTCTAATTTGAGGTAATTAGGATATTCTGATCTAGTAACTATTATTAGTCAAGTACAACGCCCACAACAATGTGTCTTGAACGTGGCACGGATATTAAACCACAAACTACAGTCACTCCCGGTCTAATGCAATATCACAATGAGGTGTCACTTATGACACCCTCTCGGAAGCCGCCGTCCGAGAGCAACGACGACCCATGATCAGCTCTTGTCACGAGGACGAAAGCAACGACTGATAGTCGCATCTCATCACGACGAGCTTGCATTGTCAGCGCGGAGTCGGAGGCAACGGCGCCTAGGACAACTCGATGCCGCCGCCGAGCATGACGGCCATCGCGTTAAGCTTGCTCGTTAGCTTTTCCATATTTCCAACCTCGACGTTCCACTTTTCGCACAGCCCGCCCAGCATGTACCCCACGAAGGCCTCCATCTTTTCCGTCAGCGGCCGCGTCGAGCTCACTCCGACGGATTTGATGATACCGAAACTGGGGCGGCGGTGCTTTCGCAGCACCATCAAGTTAACCTTTTTCATGTATTCCCACTGTCGGCAGTGACCCGAGGTAGTAAACTTGCCGCCGCGCTTCTCCTGTACTTCGATCAGGAGCTCCAGCTCCGCCGCCGGCGGCAGGCTGAACGCCTCCGCCATACGCGCCAGGCCCTCCAAGAAGTCCAAAAACTGCCAGCTCACCACGCGCTGCCGCCGCCGCAGTTCGTCGACGTAGCCGGTCTGGGCACGAAAGACGATTAAACAACAAAATAAAAAGTTTCAGCTCCAAAACCGAATTCGAAAGTGTCCCCATCATAAAATTTGAGCATAAAATTTTCAAGTCAAGCTATGCCTACTATTCTCCATGAGATTGCATTTTTCGTATTATTACCATCGTTTAAGTATTAATTGCGATCGGTCCCGTACGTTTTGAAATAGAGTTATCGTATTATTCATATTGATACTAGGTGACATATTACAATATTTATTTCGGAATTGCACATATGTAAAACAATTTAACAAGAAAAATCGGTGAAAGCCACCAATCAAAAAGGAGCAAGTAGGGAAAAACCCTACAGACCAAAGCCCGAGGAATAGGAAGGCATGCCAAAGCATCAGCACTGCCCTCCTGCAAAGCGTCGCGAAGATAGGAATCGCACACATATTATTTCAACGTCATAATAAAAATCAACATTCAAACCCGACGGTCCAAAAAAGAAATCAAAGTACCCGTACAGATAATTGCGCGTTGCTAGCACTTATGTGTCCGAGCACTTCCTATTCAAAAAAAAATATGCTTACAAGAAAAAGCAGCATAAGCCACCAGGCAAAAAGAAGAAAAGAGGAAAAAATCTAAGCCCGAGGAACAGGAAGGCATGCCACAGCATCAGCACTGCGCTCCTGCAAGGCATTGCAGAGCACTTCATATTTGAAACCGTTGCAGAGCGAAGGCGCACGCTTCGGCTGCTGATGTACAGTGTGGGTAGACATTGATGAATAATAAAATGTTAGTGACATTCCCTGTAGCTGTAGCTATCAAATGGAAACGCAGTATAGGTTCGGGTAGTAGGAGAACATCAAAGATCCTTGGAAATCGTCCAATATAACAATAGAGCACCCTGCCCCTACCATGTTCAGCCCAGTATCGTTTGACGTACTCTGAAAGTAAATCGTGTCCAAATGACAAATAAACTGGTAACGATTGTATAGTCGTTATACGAGTACTAGGGCATCTGTAACAACACCATATACACGCAGTCCAGGATGCCTCGCTGGCAAATGAAGAGCCTGTTCCGACAAAACAGCGATCATGACAACCAAGGAAATACAACTATCCCCTGACCTAGCGATAATTCATATGCAAACAAATAAAACGTATGTCGTTAGTGAACACAGATTTCCGGTACGGATTTATGGGATGACAGTTCGATGCCACCCCTGTCGACCTTTTACTCAGAGCAGTGTATCGAAATAACACTGTAAGCGAAGAAGGCCGCAGCGCACCTTGCTCCACAGGAACACGAGCTTGGCCTGCGTGGTGCCGATGCTGGTTCGGTCGCCCACCAGCTCCAGCGTCTCTAGCAGCGTCATCCAGTGCTCCATCCAAAAGTAGCGGGAGGAGTTTTTCGCTTTGTAGCAGCGAAACACCGACTCGAGGAAATCGGAGTATTTCTGTGGCACCACACACAGCACATGACTCGTAAACACGCAGCCTTTAAAATATTACATACTACATTTGTCCAGACTTTCCTCAAATCATATAACTCAACAATGCTGAAGCCGGGGCCGGAATGAATAGAACGATCCTACCTGTACGGGTACCGTTTGAATTTTCTAAAATCTGTGTGTGTCGGCCCCGTTTTATGTGCTCAATTGGATTCTGCATTACAGATTCGACATCACGGTTTGGAGATGGAAATGGAAATGGATGAAAGAACTACCAACATCTTCTTTGAATTAGGGTTAGCGATAGATTTCATATCAATTAGGCACTGCGCAATGGTACATGCGGATTTTCATATTGATTAAATGCTGCGCGTCGCTGCAACCGGTGGTATACTCACATCTTTCGGGGATGGTGGCCAAGTTAACCTATTAAACGGTGGTATACTGCGGGTATAAAAGGATATTTTCTTCAGAACATGTATTTGCATTTCAGGGTTTAGGGTTTCATACAGCAAGACTAAATCAAGTAAACGTATCAAATCAGTACTAGCAGAAAGGCATTCAGGTAAAGCTACTCGCGGCTGTTAAATGGGGAACAATCACAATGTAAATATTTGTTTGGAGTTGCTACATTTGCTTCGGAAAGAAAGGCATTCCGGCACAACTATGAGCTGCTAGTACATAATATGTAGCTTCTGCATCACGACTCGCCAAACCCTACACCCTAAAAAGCATAAAACCCTAAACCAGTCGCCAAATCAAATAATACACGAGACTGGTGACGATGGATAGGAAATCTTATCAGGATGAAGAACTTTTAAATGTAGTCGCCATTACAACTCAAATATCTGCGCAGTACATAAATACCCGTGTTAATGATATCGGAAAAAATGTGCACTAGCTGCCAAACCAAGCACAAAATAAGGCACTCGATGCTCTGCACCGCATTGCGCCCCCTCACCCGCAGCAGGAGGTCCATCTCCTCGGAGTAGAAGCGAGTCCGTCGGAACACGTTGACGTCCAGGGTGGCCTCCGCCGGCATCGTGTCGAGGTGGTAGCGGCAGAGGTACTCCATCGCGGTGGAAATATCCTCCGTCATACGCTTGTCCTGGATGAACTTCGCGATGGCGACGCGCACGAGGATCTCGATCCACTCGAAACGCATCAGCGCGTTGTCGTTGTTCTCCTCCTGCTCGCGCTGACTCATCGCGTCGCCGTCCTCGTAGTTGGTCGCCAGAAACATCGCGTTGAGGGCGCCGGAATTGCACGTCGCGGAAAGCGGGTCCACGAGCCCGACCTGTCACGTAAACGAGCGAACAAAAAATGACGGATTGCTCTTGCAAGGGTGTGTGCATAATCCGAAGCAGAGATCGCAGATTCAATATAATATGGCTGGGAATCGCTGCAAATCAATCTTCGCGTGATACGGCGTAATACCGCGTTTTCGGTTTTTGATAAGCATCCGCAAATAGTAAATCCCGAATAGACAACCATAAATTCTTCGACCCCGCAGTTCTCTCCTGCTTGACTAAAAAATTACAGTTAAATTCCAATAAACAATACTGGATAATTACAAAAGCTTGGTATTTCCGGAGCAATTCATGCATATTTTCGAACGGTCATACGGGTTATTAACCTTCTGTAAAAAAGTTGTTCTTGTCGTAGAACATATTTGCGAAATCAAACCAATGTTCGCAGGCAATCATTGTGACAACTTTTGCAACACACTCAATCGCGTCGCGGATTGACACTTGAACTGGGCTGGAACCAGCAAGTTTGGGGGGTTCACCTCTCGGCAAAATGTGTTCCAGTTGTTGATCTTCATCGAGAAGCAGGCCTCGCCGATGTTGGAGCCCTTGGCGCAAAAGTACGTGAACGCGGAGCGGATGGTCATGAAGTTATTCTGCACCACGTTGTGAATCTGAGGGGGCAAACAAGTCACATCGCTCAGTTCAAACGTTTTTTCTCAAGAAACACATTTCAATGCGATTCAATACTTAACGTGGCCGATCAAGTCAAACAACACAGTATTGTAAGCTCTACAATTGGCGCACTGATAAGCAAACGTTGTTTTGTCAGTGAATGCCTGGGTTCAGATAAGAAACTAAGGACTACCAAAAAACCCTAAGTTGTGACCTCTTGAATAAATTTTCGTCACTGCTGCCGGCTGTGGGCGTGGTTCACCCGTCGCCAGAAAGCCGACGGGTGTTTTATCTAAGAAGATCACTGATGATTCACGAGCAACGAACTGTGATATACGACAAGCGACAAAAAAAAACAAGTCTTCAATTGATTTCAATGAATACTTGCGAAGCCTGAACATAAAAGATGTCGGTTTTGGGGTTCCAAATAAAGCCGAATCGAATTGTTTTCATTCACGGCATGGCTGCGGGAAAGCAAACAATAAAATGCCATCCGTCGATCATATGCATTATCCCAAAACACCCTTGCTATTCTTGCTGCGGTTATTTACAACCACTGCTTTCTAATGGCGCGAACACTAACCGTATTTGGATATGCACCAAGGTCAGGGATGGTTGGGATGGGCTGTGTGGGACGAGATAGAAGGTAGCTGTACCAGCTCCATGCACGAGTTTTAAAAGGTGTGGCATGACAACGATGAGGTAGGCAACCGCTCCTTTGAAATCATCCTGGACAACCACCGGCAATTAATTGATGATGTACATAAAAGATTGCGCGCAGTATCAATTCATCGTCCGTAACAAGAAGAAATGCTGAGAATACAGTCAAATATCATTTGTTATCACCATATCTCCATACCAAATCAGTAACATCGATACCCTACGCGAAACTTTGCTCGATGCCTATAAGACACCGGACACAATAATACCAAATCAATGCCATCGCATGATTGGATTCGGGCGCGCGCACCTCATCCAGCTCTTCATTCAACGACTGCGACCCGACTGCGATATCGTGATCAGCCATCCGGATGAGCTTGACGAAGCGCTTCTTCGCCACCACTCGCGTCCAATCCAATTCCACCTGCGCAATTATTCACCGCACCGCCGTTAAAGCTGCACGAGTGCTGTTTCAAAACCTGAACTACAAACCGCTCATTAAGCTTTCCAAAAGTATGGACATTCCATTTATACAGCCGCGGTTTAGTCGCTGTATCGTTGGCGATAGTGTTTGCAATAAACTGAAACGAGGCTTGCGCCATATTTTGGAGTGTCGATATAGAGCAATTACTGATAGCTTCGACAAAATAATGTTTGACAAAATAATGTTCAGGAGGGACAAGCAGTACTTGGCGCGAAGACAGCAGTACACGGGTTAGGCCATTGTATCCGTTGTTTCAAGTGGTAGACAATGGGAAAAACAAGTAAGTCCATCCGGATAAAAGACCCTCCCCGAAAAAAGGTAAGATAAGGAGGTAAAAAAAAAAATGATAAAACCCAAAATCTTAATCACGATGCACACAAAACACCCCAAATAAACCACAAACGCCAACCCAAAGCGCAAGTACTTAACGACAAGCATAGAAGCGGGGACATGAAAATAGGGGCCGCCACCAAAAACAACCGCAAAAATCCCGATGACCTTGTCAATTTACTTGCATCGGTCGTAGTAAAAATGAAATTGCAAGGGGAGCAGTGAAAACCACAAATCGAAGGGAGAAAACAATCCAGAACCAAAGCCTTCTGAGTCAGGGAAACTATTAATAGTAAATTATATTGCATCCACTAACAATTTATCTGCCGCCATCCGCGAAAGATGATATGTTCATCCATAAACAAGAGGAAAGAGGGGCGCGCCTGTCGTTCCAACAGCTTTGGAGTATCGTAAAAGTTTTTCGCGTCTGACTCTTGTTTCCGTCGCGCGAAGACGCTCTTCTCGAGGCTCCACGCCGGCTTCCCAAACACCTGCTCCCCGCCGTCCGCCAGGCTCCAGGGCCGCCGCTCGTACTTGTCGCGCAGCTGACTCGCGGCGGGCGGCCTAAAGTACGGCCGCGCGGCGTGCAGCTCTTCGAGGTGGAAGAAAAAGTTTTCCGCCATCTTGCTGTTCTCTGTAAACACAACGCGATTATTTTCAGTCTCCAAGCATTCGGACAAACGCAAGTGACGTCATGTATCATGCACAATTGACCTGGAGGTGGTTGTTTGCACTCTTCCCCGTCTTTACCTCTACATGAAGCACCAAACACGCATAAAGAAACAACACCCATGTATTAAGGTATCTGATTATATTTTCCAACCACTCAAAGACCAGGTGCACGAGGCGATATACGTACCCGTACATTATCCCTGTGCAAACCATTTCTCTATAAATTTCCAGTGGCTTTCAACAAAACAGGATCCATAGAGCACTAAACGAAAATAGTGCGAAAAGTACCCGAAATAAAGTATCTATGAATTATGTTGTATTGGAATTATAATGTATTGGAATTATGTTCTATTGGAAAGAATGTTGAATTGGAAGTATGCATGAATTATGTTGTAGTCCAGGAGCACGCGCTGAACGGCGCGCTTGCTCCTTCAACCTCACGCCCGATGGTGTCACATTCCGATGACTCTTCCAAATTTCGCACGGAACAAAAGGGGTCCACAAAAGCTGTCCCTACCCCCGAAGCCGCCAGAAATCGAGCCCTTAAAATTTCGGTGACTGCCGACGATCGATTTTAGGTTTGCTACTGACAAACGCTCAATATAAATCAAATCGTCGAGGCGAAGCTTGGAGTTCAATATCGAGACGCCTTCCCTTAGACATTAAAGCCGCCTAAGGTAGGTGCTTGTAGTCTGTCGACAACAAGACCTCGCCGATTAAATGTCGTGCTGTAGGTGCACCACCCTCCGTTTGGGATCAACATTCATCTCGTTCACCGATCTTTTCTTGTACTTTGTGCAGAGGCGACTACAGTTTCCTATTTAGTAAGTTTGTCGATTTTGAACCGATCCAGGTAGCACGCGCTGGAACAGACTCCCATTATGCTTTTCCAAGCTAGGAGTACTTGCCAAGCAGAATGGAGACGGTCTTGAGTATAAAGGCCGTCGATTTTTATTGGGGATGTGCGTCGTGAGTGCATGCAGCGCTCTTTTTTTGGTTCTTCATGGAACGCTGGGCTCCTATCTTCGTGATGCCTTGCATGAAGGTGGTGCAGCTGCTGTTGCCTGACTCCCTGCTCTTAGGCCTTAGGCTAATGTGCCTCTTTTCTTTTCTTTTCTTTTCTTTTCTTTTCTTTTCTTTTCTTTTCTTTTCTTTTCTTTTCTTTTCTTTTCTTTTCTTTTCTTTTCTTTTCTTTTCTTTTCTTTTCTTTTCTTTTCTTTTCTTTTCTTCTCTTCTCTTTTCTTTAGCGGTGGATTCCAATGCTTTCTAAGTAATGCTTTTTAGTATACAAAAAGGCCGTCCTCTCAGTCGCGCTTTAAGTCCTCTGCTTAGATAATGAACTATATAAACTATTTTTGTAAAAAACGAACTTGCCACCCTCCCCTTTTTGAAAAACACTTTACCCGAAACAAGACATTTTATCGGTGTCTGAGGCCAAAAGAAACGTGCCAATAAATAATAACAAGCGGTACAAACTAATGACAGTACTGGTGCCTCTTAATAGGGGAAGCCATGAAGGGAAAGAGTGGCGTACTTGGGCCGGACTGAAAGCGCAGCTCGAACATTCGCGCCGCCTCGGCCTTCTTACGGTACATTTCCTCCGCGTCGCGCGCCTCAAACTCGTCAAATGCGAGCGTGTTCGAAGACACGACCGCGTCGTAGCCCTTCCGCAGCTGTTGCACCCACGCGCTCGGCTTGCCTCTACTGCCCGTGAAGAAAAAGTCGTCGTGGTCGCGAACCAGAGCCTCGAGCTGTTGCAAATTCAACACCGGATGAAAACCGACACAGGTCAGCAACTTCAAACGCACCCGTTCTAATGAAAATTACAAAATGCGAAGGTGTCGTTTCTAGTCTACCAGCTAGTAACATAGAACAATAAAAAAAAAAAAGCTGTGCGAGTCGATTGCTGTTAACGACGGATCGTGTTTTAGATAGGGCGGCGGAGGAATTCAGAGCGGAGGTCGCTGTGTCGCCAGTCGAGCCCGTCTGAGCTCGAAAGGAAACGATTACATTCAGCCCATCTGTTTTTCCGAAGTACATGTACAAGGTACTGAGGTATGAAATTTGCGGGTTTCAGCCGAGAAAACACAGTGAATATTCGATTACATCATTTTACTTGCTTTGTACACCCTCCTCGCATTAATAGCCACGCCTGCCTGCCTGCCTGCCTGCCATGATACTGCTTTTTGTGTGCAAATGTAACTGGTTAGGTTCGTGATGCCAGCCATGAAGCACCAATAAAATTACACCACAATTCCTTGGCGAACACACAATGCAACTTTCCCGGGGTAAATGCCGATGGAAATGACGGGGGCTGTGTGACACCAGAGTAACAGACGGCGCTCTTAATCACTTATTTGTTATGGAGCCTTGAATAAGTACACTAATATAGGGCAGTCATCGCGGCGTATACAGAGCAGAATAAAACAAATATCGCTGCTTTGACTCATGCTCATGGCGTTGGTTGCATGAAAACATTGCTAATTCTTGATGTCAAATACGTATTGTTATGCCAACAATGCGCATAGCTTCACAGACCCAAAAAAAGTCTCATATGACACTTCATTACTTAACAATTCGGGGCATTTTCGGTATGACTGCAGAAAATGGCCCGAATGACACCGAGAAACAGTCCTTCAGGCCAACCCTAATTTTAACAGCCAAACAGTCTGCCACACACGGACAGATATACGATAGTATATATTTCCCATACATGGGGGTTTGTACTGGCAGTGCAGCTTTTATGCTCGATACAATGGTTGAACCAGGGTTTAGATCTATAAATGGCTGATCTCATAGTTATAAAACTAGGGCTCAGGGTTTTGCGCGTTATAACTGTCAGTCTAAGAGTATTCTTATCCATTGCCGTCAAAATGTAACTTGTTGGGTGCAAAATGGTCATAATTCTCGCATTGCATCGATTAGAGTGATGATCAGCAAAGAGTGACCGGGAAAGGGGGGCGGTGATCACCTCCTCAAATTGGCGCAGCTGCTCCGCGAGCTCCTCCTGCCGCCGCTTGCGCGACTCTTCGTCCATCGTAAACGGCTCTGATGTCGCAGCAGCGCTCTCGTCGCGTCCGCCGGCCTCGCCGGTATGGGAGGCGCGCGCACGGGCAGCCGTCTTTGGCCGCTCCTTCAGAATATCTGCGGGAAGAGCGTTGCGAGGTAATTAGGTCTTTGAAAATTAGGGCTTATATTTAGGGTTTATCACTAGCCCTAAACTGCCGAAAATTACAAAATTGCTGAGTACTGCTATGCAGAATGCGCGTGCTTACAACCACCGCGTGCAACACGCCCATATTATCGAATATTGCACATTCGTCAATACCTACTGACCTCGGCAGTACCGAAGTGATGTACTGAGAAAACCGCAAAATAAAAAAGTCCATAGCACAATAATGAATGCGTTTGTTGGGTGGGTTGGCTGTTGGATGGCGCTCACGGATCGAAGCGATAAGGCGAGAGAGAACAATCATTCCAACTAAGCTACTCGTCGATTGAGTAAATGATTTCAGAAGGTATCTGAAAATTTGTATCTACGACAAAGTCGAGCGCGTAAAATGTACAAACACGTAAGCGCGTCTTCGACATGAGTCGACGTGTCGTCTGACGATGCCCATGGCTGAAATGTGCCAATAGCGGATATGTTTCACACCTCGCTATAGTCGCTATGTGAAAAAAATAGTGAATAGAACGAGTAGCGCCGCCATTCCTCTCCTAATCAGTCGTATTTGTCACAGCCCAACCACAAATTTTCAACATGCAATCATTCGCATCGCTGAAGACACGAAACATCTTGGAAAAGTACCCAGGGTTGCACAGCTCGGAGGGCCGTGGCGAAGCAGCCGTGTGGGGCGCCGTAACTGTATTGTTTCCCATTTCCATAAATTTTTGTAAATAAGAATCGCTGGAAATAAAATAATAATTTTAGGGTCGTAGGGTTTCGTTCGTAGCGACTCGCACACACCTGCGTCCAGCCTTTCCGCGGGAGTGGGTACAGGCACGGCTCCCGGGCGCTGCAACAACCGCTGACGCGCCCATTCCTCGACAGGTTCTCGCGCCGGCTCTGCCGCTCCATCGCGCCGTTGACGAGGCTGAGGGGGTCCTTCGCCTGAAAGTGCATCACGCCTTGTTTCCGGTACCGCGTGCCGAGCTGCCCTCGTAACTTGGTCATCAACATGTTCACGCTGCGCCCGCTCGTACCGCCCTTGGCCACCGTGGCACCGGCCTTACTGCTGTCCTTCCTTGTCGGCGACCTAGGCGACACATGGGCGACAACTTGTCAATGCCTGGCGAAAAATAAAAGAACGCAGTTGGTGATAATCGTGCTGAAGTGGAAAACGCAAGCCGTCAAACGAACCATCACAAAATGGGAAGAATGGACAATATTGTACTTATGATATGCCCATATAAAATACACCAAAATTCAAACAGTACCGCAGCAAAGTTGCAATTAGAGGCGTGGGCAATCAATAATCCAAAAAGATACGGAAAAATAAACACACACCCAGGAAATTGTTACGCACTGCATACTATAGAGTACTCTACTGTTGAGCACAAGCAAAAAGTAGTGTGTGGTAGTGTGAAGTAATAAACGAGGGAAGGTTGTTGAGTACACCACGCACACCTCTGCATCTGCGCCGGTGCCTTGGCTGACCGCTTCGTGAAAATCTGCTGCTCCCAACGCTGCAGCCGCCGAAACTGACGCTCCGCAGCAGCGGCAGCCTTCAGCTGATCCTCCGTCATGGGCTCGCCCAGGTCGAACTGGCTGTCGTGGCCGCCATTCCCACCCTCTGCCGCTCCGTCTTCCGTCCCGCTATCCTCCGCGCTGTCCTCATCGACTCGCAGGTGGGCGTGCGTGATGGCGCGCGCCACGACGCCTTTCCCGCTACTCGACTGCCCCCCACCTGCGGACTTACCGGCCTGTTTGGCCGGCAGCTGCAGTGTAATATTCTCCCCGTCAAAGTCAAACTCGATCTCAGGGAGCGTCATGCTCTCGACCTGCAGCCTGGGCAGTGAGGATACCGACGGAGGGTCAGTACTCTTGTTGACTACCAAGCGCGGATCTCCCCGGAATGTGAATAGTCACAAGTACATTCCAAGATCCATCCAGAAATTCGATGCAGAAAATTAGGAAACATCTTAAACAAACGCATCGCCGTCATCCAATAGGGCGACATGTGCAAGACAGGTTATCAACATCCATTCCAATAATTCTTTGCTAATCACAGGATTATCGATCTAAGGCTTTAGTAGGCTTTAGGGTGCGTAGGGTTTAACGACACGACCTTGTTCATATGTAATCCAAATGTACTGATTGTTGCATACAAAACAATGACAAACCTAAAATATTTGCTATGGAGGGTACCGAATTTCGTCTGGCATTCTGCCCGATACATTATATCGCTCGCAATGTGACACATTACACACTGAAACGAGATTGAAATAAGGTGAACAGACATAGAGGCACGGACAATCAAGATGAAGCAGATCCGGACTATCGTGAAGGAATAGAGGAATCAATAATTCGACAGTGAAGAGAGGACAAATAAAAAAATGTGAGAAGAATAAGGGGCAAGCTTTAGGAGATGTATGTCGATACGGATAATTTGTTTGGAGTATGTGGTGTAGGCGAGTATATGAATCGAATGATGGAAATATCAAATATTGTATAAAGTCTCTCACACACGCGCACTATCTTTCACACACACACACACACACACAAACACACACACACATCACATACAGTCACAAATACACACACACACACACACACACACATACACACACACACACACACAAACACACACACATACGAGTTAGCTACTGCCTTATGATTATTAGCTATTAATTAATGCATGCGTTAAGCTTCGATTCTATGTTTTCATAGATACATCGATTGAACCCTTGTTAGATGCAAACATTCACTCCCGTTTTAATTGGGACGGTGAATGAGTACACTCAATCATAATTAGCAGGAAAAATCTTGAGCCCCAAACATTTGTAATCTTAATGGTGCCGTCTGTATTTCGTGAAACAGTTTATCTGGAATGGAACAGGGTTACCTCTTAGCCTCTGACGTCATTGGTGTTGCCTTCCCCGCACCCCCTTTCGTATGGCGGCCAGCAGAGCGGCCAAAAGATATGGCCGTGTCCCGCAAATGATCTGCCCTACTTTTCTCTCCTTTGTCGGGTGTGCCGTCATCCTCTTGCGCTGCCAACTTTCGCCCTCGACTTGGCGCCCACGAGAGGTGCGCCGCTAGCTGGACGCGCCTGGCGGAAGTATTCAGCTTTTCCATTTCCTTCTCCTTCTCTAGCGCCCGCAGCAGCTGTTCGGTGCGTCATGGCGCACACAACCAAAATACACAATTAGTTGAATGCGTGAGATAAACAAATAGCGAAGTCGGAAGCTGCCCATATTTTCGTTTTATTCTGATATTATAAAATCCAAACACCAAATCTGAGTGACTAAATCATCTGTAGGAACAGTTGTCTGGCTGTAGACATGCGTTGCACATGGGCACAAAAAATTAGTAAGCAAATTCTTAACAAATAATTAGACAAAAGACTTCAATCAGAATAGAAAAATCAGCAGAAAGGGAGTTCATTATGAGCAAGTGTAGGCTATTTTCTGCATTATTTTCTGCGGAGAAATGCGTGCTATTGTGTAATAAATTCAATTTCGTGTCTTGAAAATCGAATCGGAATAAATTCTAAAAACACACAATATAGCGCTAATGGTAATAAGATGTGTGCATTGAACTACTGGCACAATGGTTGTCAGTACTTCTACGACAGGTTCCATTCTTGCCTCTCACATTCCAGTAGTAATGAAGGAACAGGGTTTAGGGTTTGTAGTCTCACGGTTGTAATATAGAGCAAACGAAATCATCGCTACTGGTACGGGTACATGTACCAAGTGCTCCGTTCAATTCTGTAAGAGGTCGATCACCAAAAAACGATCGAGGGAAACTTTTGCCACAGATCACCATTTAATGGATTACAAATTATGAAACGAAGAAGCACGAAAGCAGCGAAACCCAACCGTGAAACGAATAAAAGGTTTTCATGGTAATTATTTCATAATAATCAATAAAATAATAAAAAAGAATAAAATAATAAAAATCTAACAAATCATACCAAAAAATCCAAAACACGACCACAGGAAGTGGTGGACAGTTCTGCAAGTGACGTACCAGCCAGTGCTCAAAGTCAATCCGCGGGCCCCCATTTTCGTTCATGTAAGCTTTGGTCATCGACTCCACATACTCGGGCGCTGCGGCGCGGAACTCTCGATACAATGCCTTGTTCAGGTGTGCCGCTTCCCAATCACCGTCCTCGCCTAAAGTAACACACACACACACACACACACACACACACACACGCCAACACACACACACGCACGCACGCACGCACACACACACACACACACACACACACACACACACACACACACACACACACACACACACACACACACGGTTAGCTCGAGTCGCCGCATTATCAGGAGGGTCCAAGAACAGGTGTAGAAGATACGCTCAAGAATACAAATGATACTTATTTAAACATGTATCGGCTATAATCATAGACATGCTGCCTTCGGGCGCTCATGAGTAATATGCGATTTAAGAGCAAAGTCAACCAAATTAAGCCGTGCGGGTGCGCTCACCCTCCACATGAAGCTCGTCTTCTGTGGGCTCGTGCGAGATACGGCCGATGTCCATGAACCCGTCTTTCCATGACGCGGTGGCCAGCGCGGCGGGAGACGACTGCGGCGCAGAAAGAAATGGCAGTCATTCTCGACATTAATGATAAATGATCATCCCTGTACTCATTCATTGTGTCGATAAATTGCGAACGATTCCACCAATTCATTAGCATTGCCATGCCGCATATCAAAATTAGACGGACAGGCGAATGAATGGGGTCTTCATAATAAGAGCTGCCCTTGATAGAATTATCGGTTGTCAATCGCGCGATGTATTTGTTCAATTATGTGACACCCCATTTCATGCCAGCGTTCAATCATGGCTGCGATAAAGAATGTGACGTAAGTCGTGTCTTTGTATCGTTATCAATATTCTGAGGGTTGGATTGTATGGTATATCCAAAGGTCGACGTTAGCCGTTTACGTCTGTGTCAGTCGTTCGCGAAGCGGCGCTGGGTGGATGAAATGGGTGAGGGGGTGAGGCACGTACCATTAGGTTGTATAGCTTGTCTCGCCCCAGTTTCTGCCCGTCCTTGCCAAACTCCCGCCGCACGCGCTTGTTTTGCACATTACTGCCGCAACAAGAGTCCGTATTAGAGCGTTAAAAAGATACCCGCCCGTTGAACGAGCGCAGCCAAGAACGCCGAAGTTACTCATTGAGTGCACAACTGATTGCGACTCGCAAAAACGCGGAAGGGCCGATTGTTCAAAACAGTTTAGCTGTCGACTGATACTTGTGTTAATGCCAGCATTGCTTGTACGAAAATATACCAAAAGATCAGAATCCAGTGCGATGTTTTGTGGAATTGTATTTTGTATTTTGTGGAATTGGATTCTATTCTGTTCTTCCTCCCTACGCATGTATACCTCCAAATTTGTAATCAAAATACATACAGTAGCCAGTCCGTTTATGGAATATCTCATCACAATTTCAAACTGGAAAATTAACATGCAGTGTTACGTGATGGCGATGGTATGCTAGTTCAGATAATGATACCGCCAGTCAGCATCATTCAAACCATGAAAATTTAGACCATGGTTTCGCATTTGCAGTTATTCCAGATCCGATTGCGCCGATGACATGGGATATACACATTTATAACAGTGGCACACTGACAAACAGATCGACAGTGGGACGACAGACACAGACAAACATATTTCAGCAAATAAGTATATACTGTTATTAGGAATCGTTGAAATGGCATCTACAATCACCCCATCCGACTCGCAAAAGCAATTGTTTATTTATCCCTAGCATATATACGGGCAGATGAGGCGACGGGTGACTTAATGGGAGCCCGGCACTCCATCACTCCAGCTTTTTTTTTACCGATACCGGTAATGATTGCCCTGACAGCAATCGCATTAAAGAGCATTATGAGTCACCAAACTACAACGGCAGAAACAGACATTGAGGTAGCGATATGTTAAGTCCCATTAAAATCGCACGCAATATTTAATTGCAAATACGACAAGTGAACGGTCGATAGTCGGTATCGCTGAATTTGTGCCTGCTCCCTTCCTGAAGTAAATTGCATGAGTGATATGATGGCGGTCCCAATTAGCGACATGTGACTTTGCTGGCGCTCGTTGTTTTGGGGCTGTGTGACTGCCCGAGAAGTTTGTCACCAAGCCAAAGAATCCAGCATATATTTAATCAATCTTTCATTGCGTCCGAATATGTATTTGCTTTCCGTCCATGTTGATGACTTCGCATCTTAAAATGCAAGCAAGCATTTTCCGTAAATCAATAACTGACGGCGTCCTATCATGACAGATACTATTTGTTTGCACAATATTGCACAAATAAATTGGATAAAATAGCACTCGACATGATATGGCGACGTGAAATACTCTTCACTCCGAGCAGTCAATGTTTTCCGTAAATTCCTTTGAACCATTCATGTAAGCTTCTAATCAAGAAAATCATTTTCTATTCGCCGCAACTGTGGGTTGTCAGGAAACACTGTTATAAAACTTGTTAACGTTAAAACGGGGCAGCATGGGTGCCCACCTGGTCTCCACAAGGTACACCTCCCCGTCCGCGCCACGACATACCACAGCGGGCAGACTCATCACCCGCTGCGTCGTGGAATGGTCAACCTTATCTTCCTCTTCGTCGTCTGCGTGGGGCGAGTTTCATGTCGCATCACAGTCAAGGCGATACCCAAGACAGTCGATGTAGGGAATTCATCAGCAGACAGAGCAAAACACAACGGCGCAAAGAAAAAAAAAAGAGCAAGAGAGTCCGCTTTCTAGAAACGAGCCATATCATTTCTCCGACCTCTTCGACATTTTGAAACATTGTTTCCTCTCGTTGGTTTTGCTAAGTTCAGTGGTTTCAATGTTTATAGTAAACTTTTTGACATTTCCAAAGGACAAATAATATACTTAATCTGAATTGGGATTTCAAAGTTGTTAATTTTTCACGATCGATGATATGCTTTCAGGCGGATGTGTCGGTCATCATCTGCTTGATCATCGACGGCCGCCGCTCAAATAGCAGACGCACTCGCCACCGAAACATCAAACCCTCGGCACTCGGAACATGTCGAGTGGCGAATGAACCAAAGTTGCTAAAGGATTAGTAGCACATTCGCACAGTACACCTATTCGACACTTCAATTCATTCCAACGCATTGAAACTTCAAAAACATAATTTACTTTCGTTCAGTCGCTTCTTACAGGGTTACAACCTTGGTTTTTTAGGGCTTAATATCTTAACCTGGCACTGTTAACCTATAGTTGCTACAATTCATCCACTACGACTTTACGTGACAATTTACTTTCGTTCAGCAACTTCCCCCTCATAGGCTTTGCGCTAGGGTTACAACTATAAACCTATTCGATACGTCAATTCATTCAAACGTGCAGCTCGGTAGCACTAAACTTCAAAAAAGAAATTTCCTTTCGTTCCCTCACTTGCCCTCATCCGCACCGATGAACGCCCAATATTTCGGAACCAATTCTCCCATCATTTCAACACACTCTGTGAAATCAAAAAAATTAATATGCTAATAAATATGTTACACATAACGTTTCAGTTCCTGACATCTCAGCTCACTCCACATTCACGTCACCCTCGTTTGATACATTCGACTAGTCTCGATTCAATTCACCCCATCATTTCTTTTCATACCACCGCATTTCTTTCTGTGTATACACGTGTGTTTTTGAAAAGAGGTATGTGGGTATAGATGAATGTGTGACGAGGTTGCGAGCTGTGTGTGTGTGTGTGTGTGTGTGTGTGTGTGTGTGTGTGTGTGTGTGGCACTTCATTTGCTTCGCATTTACGCAGTGTGGGGCGAGATATGGGAATCGAAAGGAGAATCGACAGAAGAAGTAGACAGCGCGCACCTTCCACGATCGATAGCGGTGGTCTCATCGGGATAGCCACCCCCCGCTGTACCGTCATCGGGCGGCGAGGGGGGCCGTAGGCGTTGCGCCGTGCCCCCTCCTGCGGTGTGGGCAGGAATCGACCCCCGGAGCGACGGCCGGCGTGGCTCACGGGTAGCGTGCGTTGCGAGGACGACGGGGGAGGCACGGCTGATGACTTCCTCGGCGACCCGAGGGGGCTGAGCGGCGCGCTGGCCTCGGGGGTAGGGGCAGTGGAGGCGCGCATCTGGTGAGGACGGCCCCTTGAGATCGCGTGCTGGGCGAACCGAGGTTGTGGGGAATGCGGTGATGAGGGCGAGGCATGCGTGAGGCATGATGTGGACCGTCTGCCCTGTAACTGCGTGTCCACTGTGAATGGCCGGCTAGGCACAGGCACCACCGGCATGTGCGGCTTCCTGCGCGGCTTGCCTGCCTTCCCACTGCTGCTGCTGTTGTTCTTATTGTTGTTGCTTGTGCCTGAAGCAAAGACAGAGCGTCGCATTACTTCGCGCATCTCTCTGAAAATAAAACTTGACTTTCTGAGGAGGGGGTGGGGGAGACACAGGACACACTGGCTACCTTTACCCTGATTACACCCCTTACTCTGAACCTCCCACTCACCATGCGGTGCTGCAGCCGCAATTATAGGGTGTGTCAGATGGAGGCAGCGCTCGTCACAGTGCGCTGCCAATTATACACAGCCACCGGTGATGGATGAGCGACCGCTCTTTCCCTTTCAAACATTGACACCACAGCCGCTAATGTCAACCTATTCTCGCGCACTGGGATGAACATCCCGTCTCAGAAGGGTGTGAGCTGTTTGCTTGCTTGGATTATTGCACATTCGCGGCCCATTTCTCAAACTCAAGCGTTGCCCTAAATTAATCATTCATTTTTCCGAAATTCGTATTTTTCGGTCCCTCCGAGATCGTCGCTCTCGCTCGGCCTGCAACGAACCGAGGCCCGGTCGCGTCCCGTGTAGCACTGTAATGTGTGGGGGAGGTGGGCAGGTGGGGTCTTCCTACCTTTCCGAAGCGTCCGGACGGTGGTGGATTCGGGGGCGGTGGCGGGCGGGGCGTCTGGTGGTGAGGATGCGGTCGACATGCGTTCAGTATTCCGTTGCCAGCTGTGCCCCCCCCCACCACCGCCGCCCGTAGCCCACCGACCCTCCAACCCACTGTGACGAAACGACCGGCCTTGCCTCGACCCCACCGCCTGGCCACGGCTCGCCAGCCCCTTACAGCCACCAATTTCCCCCTCCTCCCAGGAACGCAGGAGACTCACGCCTCCCGCGGTATCAGCCGACATCACGCACGGCAGCCCTCGAAGCCGGTAGTGCTACGACGAAGGACTGCCGCCCGTACCAGTACGGGTTACCAACAGGAACACTGGTACCCGCGTTTTCCGGCCGAGTTTATGAAAACATATCGCTAGTGCTAACCTCGTCACTGCGCACGCGCGCGCCGGCCTCTAGGCTAGAAGTGACAGCCGGTGCGTTTGCGTGCTGCCGGGGTTGACTGGCTCCGCGCCGCTCCTACAACCTTGCCGGCGCGCTTGCAGCATCAAGGACCGCATGTCACTCGAGGTCAGCGTACCGGCACATTCGCACTCCTCTGTAAGTAATGCCGAGGCAACGTATTATTGCGCGTGCGGCCGTTCGACCCACCACTGCCACGCGCGCGCGGCCGGTAAGGGTACTTGTAGGGTACCAGTACCAGTCCCGGGTACCAGTATACCCTACAGGGTTACAAATTATTTATGATTCAATTTCGTACGTGTGTACCTGCCCTGGTATTTCCCACAGCCCGTCGTCCCACAGCCCGCATTCACGCCATGCCTGAACGTTTTCTCCATCATTGTCCTGGATGCGGCGGGGGTGTGCCTGAATCTATGGAACATACCATGCTTGAATGCCCACGTTGGGAGTGCCACCGTCGTAATTTTGGGACACTATCCCAAGAGTTAAATGGTTTTGTACGTCAGTTCGCTACCTCCCCCGAAGATATAAATGCCTTACTTTTAGGCGGTGTCCCCCCTTCCCTTCATGGCGCCATTCATTTTATGGCGCCAAGCCCTCCCTCATATTATTGTCTTTGTAGTTCGTGTATCGCACTCCCGAAATGTTTTGCTCCGTGAGATGGACCTTGCTCCTTCTCGCATTACTCGAATGGGCCGACGCCCGGACGGGTAGGGCAGAGCTTTCTTGGTCAGTGCCGGGAATGCATTCATGTTTGTTTGCATGTCATCGGAAGGTTTTAGTTGGAGAAACTCCAACATTGGCCTCGTGTGGGGTTAGATACGGTACGGTTCTCGTTCAATGGTACGTAATGCACTCACACGAGCCTCGCCTACCCGGGAGCATCATCGATGATGAGTTTGAGGCTTGTTTTGAACTTGTGCTCTCAGTCGTGCTCGCAAAACGCCGCATGTACATGGTGCCGGTACGAGTTTACCTGGCAGTCCCGTATCCCGGGGGCGCAAAAAAAAACAATATACCCGGTGCCGGATACATTGGAAAAATTCTTACAAGAAAAAGCAGCGGAGACCACTACCAAACAAAAAGAAGAAAAAAGGGGAAATCCTAAGCCCGTTGGTCCTGCGGATCACCCCGCCGCCAGACCTCGCCGCTCATCCCGACGCGACAGTTTTGTTGTAAGTAATACCTTATATTTATTAGTTGCAGATAGCTATTGCAAGCCATTCTAGATATGATTAGTACATGTCTAGATCGGAGATACCGATACTCAGTTTGATTCGGTACAGAGTTGTCGCTAGGCTCAGCTCTCGCACTTCCTTTGACCCGACACCACGCCTCGGGATGGTTGTCTCTATGACTGTCCTATTTGCGTGACTATGACTGTAACTACGTATGCGTTAGCTACCTTCCATATTGAACTTGTCTGCACGGCTCAACAAGTTATGGGCCCCCGCCTCAAGTCACTCACGCGCGACAACTTTGTTCGGCGAGCGTCGATCGACAACTCTCCCGTGGAAGGTTGAGTTACTCTCCCACTAAGTGATATTGTACTTTCACCTTGTAGTTGGCGGTATCGTCAATATAGACTGCGCTTTAAAACCCACCACACCACCCCATCTAAGTCAATTGCCCGAGGACGCCCGACAGCCACCCACACCGACGCACTCGTCGCGTGTGGACATGGTGCATACATGTCCAAGCTAGAGAGGGGGGGGGGGGGGGGGGGGGGGGGGCAGTTGTGGGTGAATACGCATACACTGGGTGCACGACAGCCCTAGCTTAAATTGAATCCCTAGTATATTATACTGCCTATTATTAGCGAGTCAGCCATCGGCGCGACACTCCACCAACAGTGGTCGTGGCTGCAACTCGTACCCCACACTGGGTGGAGGACACAAAAAGGTACTTTGAGACGCCCCGGGGCATCAAGCCGAGGGGCCGTCGGGCAACATGCCGTCTCTATGGAACCGTTGTTAGGCACGAGTGCGGCTAGTGGTTCTTACCACTGCTTGTCGCTACATGTTGGCGCCACCGTTCACGATGGCACCGAAACTTACGCAACGGCACCACCTCTTGACACCCCTAACGACCGTGAGGGCCATTCCTCCCGTCAGAGCACTCGGGACTCACCACCCTCCCGGATGCACTCTCGCTCGTACTGGAGCAAATACCCATGATTAACGCCCGTCTGGACGTACAAGCGACAGAGACAGCCGCTCTGCGCCACCGCGACGCTCTGCGCGACGCACCTTAAGTCCAAACTCAGCCTCCAATCCAACTATCACCCCTACCACCACACCCATATTTCAGCCCTCACGAGCCCCCACCAGTCCCACACTTCCCTCCTTGGCAGCCCTACCAGCAGCGCTCCCCTGGCGCCATGCAGCCCCCGTACGGCGGCCCACAGTCCTCAACTGGCCATCCCCACACCCCATGTGGTCAGCCCCCCTTTCTTGTTGGACAACCGTTCTCAAACGCCCATCGTGGGGGCAATGGTGGACGCGGGGGGCGCCGTCCCACCATTGACCCAGCGGTCATCGGCTGCGTTGTGCACGAAGCCACCGGCTTTGACAAGGAGTCCCTCAACCGCTCCATGAAGATGACTGATCCGACCATGTGACCAAACACTGACTTCAAGCAGTGTAAGAGGAACTTCCTCACCTTCCTCTCCCGCAAAGCTGCGTATCTCATTCTCCATCTCGCTATACGAGAGTCCGGAGTCTGACTCGACGAAGCAGCATAGACCTATGCGTACGCCTTGTTGCTGCACGTTGCCAGCGAAAACAAGCTCGTTGGCCATGTTGTCAAGGGCATCTCTGCTCCTCGCCCGGCCTGCGCCACTGCCGCTTGGAACATCATGTGCAAACGTTTGGATGGTCGTAGTTTCGCACGCTCCCTTTCGCTGCTCGATAACCTCATTCTTCGCCAGCGCCTAGGCAAGTCGCATACAAAGTACGTCCACTTCATGCGTTAGACCTTTGACGAGTACAACGAGACATGTGAGATGATCGATGGCTATGCTGCCACCCATTCTCACAACCTTGGCCTCCTTATGCTACGTGGTATTTCCAAAACCGGCCACTTCGGTGAGGCCAAACAGTGTGTCATCAACGCTTTCGACACCACCCTACCTCATGTCCGCAGACAAAGTGATGGCCAACATCCTCCACCTGGCAAAAACATGGACGAGGAAATACCGGCCCCGGACATGACAGCCCCTGAGGGCCCCGCCCCTTTGATCTCTGCGTTTGTCGCTACTGGTCGCGGTTCCAACACCGGACGTGGACACAATCCACGTGGCACTCGCGCGGGTCGTGGACTGCCCAACAAGTGCAGCGCTTGAGGCAGCTTGAACCACATCATGTCGTCGTGCACAGCCTCAGATGACGCCCTTCTGAAATGGACCCCCGCCAAGCGCAAAATGATCATCAAGAAGTATGGCACCCTTGGCGGCCGTGCTCCTTCCCACGCCGCCTTGTTGGGCGACGACCCCACAGACGACGATAACGTCATGCCCGCTCTCGAAGAATGCACATATGAATATGATGACACTTAGGTGAGTGTCCCCTCGGTGCTCATTGGCGTTCTCATCTTCCCTCGCCCATGGTCGCGACCTCTCTCAATTTTGGGTGATACACTCCGCCTAATCGATCAACTTAACAACGTTTCGAAGTGGTTTCGCTACGTTCGACCTACCCTCTACTCCCTCTCGCGTTGGTGGGGTCGGTGTTGACGTTAAGGGCAGTGGCACATTTCGGATTTCCATTTTGTTGGCGTCTGGTCAGTCCACTCACCGCACAATCCATACGTAGTACACCCATGACATGTCATCTCGTTGTGCTCGGCGCATCGGTCGCCTTCTGAGTGTCAGTTGGATGCAGACGCAAAGCAGCTGCGAATTCATGTTTCCTACTAACTTCAATACTGGCTTATCCGTGGTGCCCACATAAATGGGTGTGCTAAAGCCGTCCGGCAACGGTCTCTACCTCCTGCCACATCAGCCAGAGCTTCCCCCAAGCCTCGCAACGGACTCGTCGCATGGTGCCGGTCCATGTGTTGCCCCCATTGCCGAGTGCGACCCAGTACCGAGGCACCGCCGGTTCGGCCACCTTAACATGCAAAGCATGTAGGCCCAGCACACCCACGGTGTCCCCACTAGCCCGGCATTTGCAAGCTCTGTAGAAAAATGATTCCTACGATTCATGCTTGCTCCACAAGGCAACTGATGCACACCGCAACACTATTGCTTGCATGAAACCATCCCGCCCCTTGCTGAACCTATCCTCAGAAATTTGGGGTCATGTGAATGTCCCATCCCCACAGGGCCTCCGATATTGCATGCTCGTCATCGATCACCACACACACTACATGTGGGTGCGGTTCTTGAAGTCCAAGGACGATACATGCTCGGAACTAGAATGCATTATGTTGGAGATCCGCCACTTGCATGCACGCCATCACTCTTCGCCATGCACCTTCGCCCCGATCATCAAGTTCGACTCGGACTCTGACTTTGAGGCTGCTACAACCCGTTAGATGTGTGCTCGCATGGGCGTCGGTGCACAATTCTCGGCCCCCTATGCCCACCACATGCTCGGCAAAGCCGAACGCCCCTGGCGCACAATCCGGGACAACGCATCCGCGATGCTCCACAGTATGGCCGTCCTAACTTTCATGTGGTAGTGCGTTGTTAGCACGGTTGTGTATCTCCGCAATCGTACCTACAACCGCTCGGTTGGCCTCACCGGTGGCGTACCCCTCACTCTCCTTACGTCGTCGGCGCCCGACGCCTCCAAGTTCCGCGTCTTCGGGTGTAAAGTTTTCGCCAAGGTGCCCGACAAGTTGCGTCGGAAACTCAGCGAAAAAGCGTTTCGTGGCGTCATGGTTGGCTACCCGCGTGACGCCCCAGGGTACCGCATTTACACCCCATAGACTCGCCGCATATCTACATTAGTCCATGTTAGCCCATTAGTCCATGTTAGTCCATGTTAGTCCATGTTAGTCTACATTAGTCCATGTTAATTTTCAAGAAAACACCCCCGGCTTCGGCGCGCGACTCCCCGTTGACTCGGTGATCGCAGACGCTTTTGATGACGACGAACCCCAAGACACCTCGCCCAGTCCCACCCTCTCGACACTCTTCCTACCGACCCCCATTCCCCTCTTGCAGCCGCCCGCCCATCTCGCCTCAGGTCTCACCCCCTCCGCTACGGGGAACTTGTGGCGCACTTGTCCGAATACCCGCCGGTACTTGTCACGGCGTGTTGTGACCCTGAATAGGGCAAAGCCAAAGAGGACATCTTCGAACAACCCTCCGTGCCCATCATGATTACTGGTCCACACCACATCCCAGCCGGCGCGACACCTGACGCCATCGCTCTCCTTTCCGCCCGAGAGTGTGTTGAACCGAAATCGTACCGGGCTGCTCTATCCAGCGCCCATGCACATGAATGGCTAGCCGCGATGCAGCAAGAGTTCTCTTCCCTCATGGTCAACGGCACGTGGGAACTCGTCGACCTTCCCCCCGACCGCGTGGTCGTCAACAACATGTGGATCTACTTTGTACAAAGTCAAATCTGACACCATGTGCGATGTCTCCCGCTTAAAGCACGGTTCGTCGCCATAGGTTGCAGTCAACACGTTGGCCTCGACTATACGGAAATTGAAATTGAAATTGTTTACAACATGTACCGGGTGAAACCGGTTGTTGTCTCTGGGCCCTCCATGCGTTGCATGTAAAAAGGTCTTGTTAGAGCAAGGGCTAGACCTTGAGCCACTAATCCCGACCTCTCCATTGGTAGTAGCGATACCGTCTAAAACATACACGTAACCAGGTGTTTACCATCTTTGATCTATACGTATTTTTTTGGATATATCATGAAATAAAAAAGTGTCGCTAGTCTGCACGATACGTGGCATGCTCCAGCCGTTGCGGGGACGCTGATGAGCGAGGCAAGTCAGCTTGACCTAGTCGAGGCGAACCTGCCAGACCTCGGCTCCTATGAGACTCCGGTCGTGCCGGAGCTAGGGGGGAAAGGCAGATTAAAAACCCCCTCGCTCAAGTCGTCGACGGTCCCGTCTCGATCCGTGCTCACCCCCGCCCGAGGTAGTAGTTGCTCCTCCTATCGCAACTCGCCACCTAACCAAGTCTTCTCTCCTTATGCGGGGGCTAGGAAGAGAAAATAACTATAATGCATACGGTGTCCGGCTGGCTCTCCTACGGCGCCCGCCGGCGGCGCAGCGGCGGCGGCCCCGGAGAGGGGTGCGCTCGCAGGCCCGTCGGCACCTACCTCTACCTCCACGCGGTGGGCGCTGGTAACCCCATAGCCGTGCCAGGCCTGGCACGGTAGGGGGCTGAACGAGGTACCGGCAGCTGCGATCCGCGGGATCAGCAGCTGTCGGGAAGCCCTGTACGGAGGGTTTTGAAAAACATAATATCCGTACACCAGCACAGGGATCTCCCGCTCGGCCTGTCCGATATGTCTTTTCGCGACTAAATACTCACAGATACTCTCCCGACGATGGGGCGGGGGCGGCGTTTGCGAAATATTTTTTGGCGCAAAGGGGTACGGACGGATCAGCGGAGGGACGAGGGTGTTGGAGCTGGCGGCGGACAGCTGGGAAGCAGCGCTAGGGACAGCGCTCGCTAGCAGTCGCCAGCCCTGCGAGAGTCTTAAGTCTCCCCTGGGGGCGAGGCCTGATGCTACGCAGGACGGAGGTGGGTCGCAGCCGGAGGAGCGGCACGGTCTGGCGGCGGCGGTCCTTAGGATCGCCCGCCGCCGGAAAAGCCCGGTACGGGGGGTTTTTGGAAAAATTCCCGTACCCACCATCTTTTGAGGACCGGCGACTCGATCCATGTGTTCTTCCAACCCCTTCCCTAGTCGGTACCCGGTTATCGATAGGCTGCCTCAGGCAGTGTGCCTAGGGTTATCGTAACGGCACACTGCTCGTAAAGGCGACCCCCTAACAACGTAAACCACCGGGGGAGGGTACGGACGGCCACAGCGCGATCAGATAGGTGTTGGAAACAGACGGGAAAAGGATAGGGGACAGGAGAAAATTTGGCTCGGGGGCAGGAGAGCCAGCCGGACACCGTCTGCAGCCTAGTTATTCTCTCTTCTCAGCCCCCGAAGGAGGAGAGAAGACTCGGCTAGGTGGCGAGCTGCGTCGAGAGGAGCGGCTAATACCTCGGGCGGGGTGGAGCACGGATCGGGGCGGGACCGACGACGACCTATGCGAGGGGGGTTTTTCACCTGCCTTTCCCCCCAAGCTCCGGCACGACCGGAGTCGCACGGGAGCCGAGGTCAGGCAGGTTCGCCTCGACCAGCTCCAGCTGGACAGCCTTGATGATCAGCGACCCCGCAGCGGCTGGAGCAGGCCGCGTAACGTGGAGACTAGCGACACTTTATTTTTCATACTGTATCCAAAAAAAAATACGTATAGATCAGAAAATTATAAATACCTGGATACGGGTATGTTTTAGACGGTATCGTTACTGCCATTGGAGAGGTTGGGATTAGTGGTTCACGGTCTGCCTCACGCTTAGAAGTCCAACTACAGGTTGAGCATAGCACAAGGGGGGGCCCAGAGACGACAGCCGGTTTTTACTGGTATTGTTGTAAACAATTTCAAATTTCAATTTGGCTCTCCTACCCCGTGCCCGATGTTCTCATGTCCCATGTCCTTGCTCCGTCTGTTTCCAACACCTTTTTTATCGCGTTATGGCCGTCCGTACCCTCCCTCGGTGGTTTACGTTGTTAGGGGGCCGCCTTTGTGAGCAATGTGCCGTTACGACAACCCTAGGCACACTGCATGAGGCAGCATGTCGATAATCGGGTACCGTCTAGGGGAGGGGTGGGTCGAACACAAGGATCGAGTCGCCCCGCCACAAAAAATGTTGGGTACGGGAATATTTTCCGAAAACCCCCTGTACCGGGTTTTTCCGGCGGCGGATGATCCTAAGGACCGCCGCCGCCAGACAGGTCCGCTCCTCCAAATGCGACCGTCCTCCGTCCTGCGGAGCATCAGGTCTCGCCCCCATGGGAGACCGAAGGCTCTCGCAGGGCTGGCGGCTGCTAGCGAGCGCCTTGCCATGGTGCTCCTTCCCGGCTGTCCACCGCCAGCTCCGACAGCCTCGTCCCACCGTTGATCGGTCCGTACCATTCTTCGCCAAAATCATTTCGCACACATCGTTCCCGCCGTAACGGGAGAGTATATGTGAGTATTTAGTCGCGGCAAAAAACATATCGGACTGGCCGAGCGGGAGATCCATGTGCAAGTGTACGGATAGTATGTTTTTCAAAAACCCTCCGTACATGACTTCCCAACAGCTGGTGATCCCGCGGATCGCAGCTCCCGGTACCTCGTTCAGCCCCCTACCGTGACAAAGCATGGCACGGCTACGGGGTTGCCAACGCCCACCGCGTGGAGGTAGAGGTAGTTGCCGACGGGCCTGCGAGCGCACCCCCCTCCGGGGCCGCCGCCGCTGCGCCCCCGGCGGGCGCCGACTTTACGGAAACGTTCTCCCTAGTCATCCGCATGGCACGCCTTCGCCTATTCTTCGCCATCGCGGCCGCACGCGACCTTGAACTGTGTGAGCTTGATATCGACACTACGTTCCTCGACTCTCCCATCAAGGAGGACGTGTACATCCGCCAACCCCTCGGCCTCTCAGATGGCATGTCTAAGGTGTGTCATCTCAAACGCTGCCTCTACGGACTGAAACATTCCCCTCGCGAGTTCAACATGCTCCTTCGTGCCGGGCTTGTCGACAACGGGTGGCAACAATGCGTCTCGGACCCTTGCATCTACACCTTCCCCGCCGGTCACGTCTTCGCCATGATCGCACTTTACGTGGACGACATTCCCGCAGCCTGCAATGATGCTACCTGGCTTACATCGTTTAAGGCTCGACTTGGTGCCCGGTTCAAAATCAAAGACCTTGGAACCTCTCCCAACTCCTCGGCTTGCACATCACCCGCAACCGCTCAGCCCGCACCATTTCTCTGGATCATTCCAAATACCTGCGCGACATCCTCGCCAAGTACGGTATGACCGATTGTAAGCCCTCGTCCCTCCCTATGGACCCCGGCTTCCTCTCCGGCCTCGCGCAGATGGCCTCCCCTCCCCTTACCGGGATGGCTAAGGACGTCTACCCCAACCTCCAAGGCAGTCTTCAGTACGCGGCAGTATGCACGCGTCCCGATATTACCACGGCGTTGAGCATCCTCGCCTCCGCCCACGCCTACCCCACGGAGGCTCACCTGCAGACCATGAAAAGGTACTTCGATACCTCCATGGCACCATCGACAAGCGCATGACGTTGGGGGGGACGCACGGACCACATTCTCCAACTTACAGGCTTTGCCGACGCATACTAGACAAACGAAAACATCACTCGCAAGTCACGTTCGGGCTACCTCTTCACCCTCGGACGCAGACCCATCCGCTACAAGTCTAAACAACAGACTTGTGTGGCCCAATCTATTTGTGAAGCTGAGTACTACTCTGCGGTTGACGCCACCAAGGAGGGACTCCACCTCCGCCAATTTATGGGGGAGATCTTCAACGCTCCCATCACCGAAACCACCACCATATGGGAGGACAACCAAAGTGCCATCGCGAACTCCGAGAATGCCTTGGTCAACGAGAAGACTAAACACATCGGTATGAAGTGGCACTTCCTTAAGGACCACGTGGAATAGGGAACCATAAAGTTGAGGTGCCTCCCCACTGACCAAATGGTGGCTCGCATGTGCACCAAACCACTACCGGGACCTGCACTGACAAGACATCGAAGTGCAATCATGGGAGGGGCGGACCCAATGCAACGCTTCATCCCGTAGCTACCTTTAGGGGGAGTGATGTAAGTAATACCTTCTAGTTATTAGTTGCAGATAGCTATTGTAAGCCATTCTAGATATGATTAGTACATGTCTAGATCGGACATACCGATACTCTATTTGATTCGGTGCAAAGTTGTCGCTAGGCTACAACTCTCGCACTTCCTTTGTCCCGACACCACGCCTCGGGCTGGTGGTCTCTATGGCTGTCCTATTTGCGTGACTATGAGTGTAACTGCGTATGCGTTAGTTACCTTCCATACGAAACGTGTCCGCACGGCTCAACAAGTCCTCCTCGCTGTTGATGTCGTGATGCCCCCTTTCGGCCGGCTCGACGTCAGTAGGCTAGTCGACGTCGAGCGAGCGCCGTACCCTAGCGATGCTTCCCGGCTTTCCGCCATCAGCTCCAACACCCTCAACCCACCGTTGATTCGTCCGTACCCCCCTCTCCACCCCACACTCCTGAAAATACAGGCCCCACCCCCCCAAATGAAACGGTATATCAATAGTATCTACTCTTGAAAAAACATATCGGACGGGAGATCTTGGCGCCGTTAGCGTAATTTTGTTTTTCAAAAATCCCTATGCATATGGCCTTTCCCGACAGCTGCGGATCGCGCGGATCGCACTGTCGGCCCTCTTAGGCCCCTGCCGTGCCAAGCATGGCACGGCTACGGGATTTCCAACGCCCACCACGGGGAGGTGAGGGGATGCCGACGGGCCAGCGAGCGCACCCCCCTTAGAGGGCCGCCGCCGGTGCGCCGCCGGTGAGCGCCTATATGGCGAAGTTAGAGCGCCATTTGCGGCTAGCAAATCGTATGCCACACGGGGCGCAAGTGTAACATCCCCCCCGCGACGGGGAAAGAGCACCCGATGCGTTGAGGTCCGGCTCCGACCCAAAAGCATACTCATGGTCACCACCACTAGCCGCAAGCCCTCCAGAGACATTGTTGCCACCACATTTTTGCCGCCCACAATACTAGTACGCGCGGCTTCCTACCCATTAGCACCGGCATCAATAGCTAGAGCGTGCCGCACACCTGCGGAAGCACGAGCACCATTATCATGAGCCGCAACCCTCTGCCCACTAGCAGCAACATATGGCCGCCAACCAGCACAATCACTAACAACCCTCTGCCCACTATCACCTGCACCTGCAGCTGCAACATTAGCACCACCGTCAATAGCGCCAACGCTTTGCCCACGAGCCCTAGCAGTAGCATCCAATCGCCGACCATCACTTGCAAAAGCACCACCAATAGCACCACCACCAGCGAGAGCTATGTGACTACGAGCCCATGCATGAGCAACTTGGCCCGAGCCAACACAAGCGGGACATAAGCACCAGTGACCCTACCACAAACCGCATGTCTATCCCTACCAACAACGGTACCAACAATATCAGCTTAGCGCGAGCCAGCCCCGGCAGCCGCAGCTCCCACAGTAGTAGCACTAACAACACGAGTAGCAACATCAGTTGCAACACCATTAGTTGCAACCATGCCCCCCGTAACACCGGTAGGAGCGGCCGATCACCAACCAACACCAACAGCTGCAAAATCCCCCCCAGCAGCAGAACGACCAACTCTTTGCCCACTAGAACATGCAACAAGAGTTGGCCACGAACTATCACCGGCAGCTACTACAACACCAACAACACCACCAAAAGGGGCAGCAACCTGCCGCAAACCAGCTCAAGTACCAACATCCACAGCAACACCACACGTAGCAGTACCACTAGTGACGGCACCACCATTTGCAGCCCTCCGCCTACGAATACCAGCAACCGGCCGCCAACCAGTATCAACACATGCAACATTTGTACCAACAACACCACCAGCAACAGCAACAACATCACCTCGAAGCCCACCAACACGAGTAGCAACAAAAGCAGCCTAGTGCCATCCAACAACAACATTATCACCACCTGTAGCAGCACCACCACCACAAGCACCACCAGGTGCAACCCTTACGAGCATAAAGTGCGACAGCTAGCCGTGAACCAGCACAAGTGGCTACTACTACACTAACATCAACACCACCAGCCGCCCTACTAACCGCATCTATGTGTCCGCTAGTAAGTGCAGCAGTAGCCGGTCGCCAACCAGCACAACCAGCTGCAAAAGCCCCACATGTAGCACCCCCACTACCAACAGCAACAGCAACGGCAAGAGCACCACTAGCAACAACAACAGCAACACCACCAGTTGCAGCCCTCCGCCCACCATAAATAGCATTTACAGCTAACCGCGAACCAACACCAACAGCTGCCACAACACCAGCAATACCACCAGCGACAACACCAGTAGACAAACCATTAGGAGCCCGCTGTCCACCAGTAAAAATAGCAACATCCGACCGCCAACTAGCACCAACACATGCAGCAGCATAAGCAATAGCACCCCTTGTGGCAGAGCCAACAACACCAACACCCCTAGTTGCGGCCATGTGCCCACTAGTACCAGCAGCGACAGCTAACCGCCAATCAACATCCTTATTAGCAGCAACAGCAGCGGCGGCGGCATCATCATCATCACCAATAGTAGCCCTATGTCCGCATGTTGCTGCATGAGCAACTATAACCGCCGTGCGCCGACCAAAACCGGCAGCCTCCCGCGAACGAGCAACGGCAGGTGCAGCTCGCCGCACATGAGCACCCGCACCCCCACACCCGGCTAGACTCGCAAGGGGGCGACGATCGGCACGAGTAGCACTCGCACAAGTTGCGCGTACGACAAAAGCCCAAGAGCCACACGGGGGGTTGAGACAAGGCGGAGCGAAGAGGGCGTCGCGCTGGATGACGAGGAGTGGCGCGGCGGCCCCATGCGGAAGTGCAGACATGGGAGACAAGGGGGCACACACAGTCGACGCACGGACCGTAGCACGGGCACGACGAGCAACATAGTCAGGACGGGGAGGTCCATACGCGGAGGACCGGGCGAAAGGAGGAAGAGGAGAGGGAGAAACCAGTCGAAACGGCAAGGGAACAAAACGCGAAGGTCGGTCAACGGCCCGTTGGCCGGCCATAACAAGGCCCGGAGAGCAACGTAGATCGCAAGAGGACGCACATAGCCACTTCCTCCGTGCCTCCCCGCTACGATCAAGGAGGAGGGAGGGTGGGGAAGGAGTAGGCCGGGGCGACCTGCCTGGGCGCCCCCGATGAGGGGGGGAGTAAGGGGGGAGGTAGAAAAAAATATCTAGCGGTGCCGGATACCAACATGCAGGTACCCTTACTTACCGGAAAGAAGTATATACCCGTATTGGTACCGCACCGGCGTACCGGTAGCGAATGTCCTTTTCTCGTCATACTGGATAACTATAGAGGTTTAAATTACACGGTCTTACATGTTCACTGTTTAATTAAGGCATGTTCTTAGCTGCACTTTGCCACCATCCGCGAAAGATAGGATGTTAAGCTGCTTAGATTGCACCTGGGCTAGATTAGCAAGCGTTGCTATGACGCTTCGCATGTCTAACCGTCCTAATTAGCTTTTAATTACATGCGTTGCCTTAGTAAAATGTACTCCATATATTTTACGTGCCGCACACCTAGTACCTTTTGCGCGAGCACAGCTCACGCAAACGGCATCTAGACTCTAGTAGTATAGAAAAGTGTCTAAGATCTCTATCTACCACTTGGTGTATAAGATTAACTACGAAAACTACACAACCATATCATACACTTTGCATTACCACTTGTATACACTTGTGGACGTTCCCGAAGCAAAGTCCTCTATCCCTTCACAAGTCGCGAATCTAATTTTGTTAGTGCAACAAATTTTGCTAAGATCATAGGGCCACGACAATTAGCGGACGCTAGACAGAAAACAACAGGAAAACATCCCGGAGCCAATGACCATATCGATTCTATCGATCATATAATTATCAATTATTATTACAATTATACTACAATTCAAGAAATATATTTATAATATATATAAATATATAAAATATCATCATGTAAGCTTTCGTCCACCATGTGTATGCGTATTCACCCAACAGTGCGCCACTTTTCCCGTCTCCAGCTTGGACATATATGCACATTGTCCACACATGGCGAGTGCGCCGGTTTGGTGGCTGGCATTCGTCTTCAAGCTGCTAGCTTAGGTGGGCTGTTGGATATTTTTAAAACGCAGTTTATGATTGCGGTAACGCCGACTACATGTATTAAGTACTATTTGTCTAGGAGAACTTGCCTTCCGCGGGAGAGTCGTCGATCGCACCTCGCCGAAAAAGTGGTCGCGTGTGAGTGACTTGAGGCGGGGGCCCATAACTTGTTGAACCGTGCAGACACGTTCATTATGGAAGGTAATTGACGTACACCTAGTTACAGTCACAATCACACAGAAGGACAATCACAGAGACAACCAAACCGAGGCTTGGTGTCGAGACAAAAGAAGTGAAGAGTTGTAGCCTAGCGACAGCTCTTTAACCAAACAAACTTTGCATGGGTGTGTCCGATCTAGACATGTATCAAGCATATCTAGAATAGCTTACATTAGCTATCTGCAACTAATAAGTATTATTTACAACACTAGGCTTAAATAGCTCAAGCATGGCTAGCTTGCACATGCTTTCGCTTGGTCCTCGTGCCATCTGCTAGGGTTCTCGTAACGGTATGAACATACTACTAGTGACGCGGCTTGTCGGTTTCGGGAAGTCAAACTAGCGCGTCGTCTAGGTAGTTAGATAAAATATGTGTACATGTACGCACCGGGAGGTACTCGCATTGTAGTGCGCATAAGTACCCTTTAGCTAAGTTGCAGTAGTGACGTACCCACGTTGCACATCCTTCCGATGGAAAAGTACGGATCAAGTTAGTAACGAGTACATCTACAATGTCCGGTAATGCCATTTTAAAGGATTGTACTCGTCATACCCGACTACGATTTCTGATGAATCTACCTCGGTACCTTTACCACAAGACAAGCGTACAACTTCCGTCGCTACGCTACGGCAATTTTCCTTGAACGCTTCTATTGACGGTTTTCACCGAAGCTCGCCCGTTAATTCCGGTTACTCGTGAAAACTTTTGATGGCGGACAACATATTTTGGATTAGTCGATTGCGTTGCGACACTTGACTTTGTGTCATAAGGCTTTGTACGACGTTTCTCCCTTTTTTGATTCGCAAATCCAAGGTAAAGACACCAGTTCGACTTGCTAACGGACAAGTTCTGACGTCACATTCGACTAGGCTCGTCATGAGTTTCAACGGATTGTTTAAGTCACGTCATTAACGCGATGCTGATATGGTACTCGCTTTGCCATGGCTTGACGACGAGCAAGCCTCGTCATGGTTTCGCACTACGCGTGTTTTCACCCTGATGGATGGTACAACCGTGGAAACACATACGGAGGAGCGACGACCTGAGTATTTACTCATGACATATGCTAATGTTCGGAAGCTCATGCGCAAGACGCGCCGAAGCAGGGGACGTAATGCTGACTTTTTACGTGGTTAACGTCACGCCAGCAGCGGTACAACCGGCGGAACTTCACACAGGAAAGAAACTACACTCAAAACAACGTCAAACCTTCCAGTCGTTACTTTACGATAACTTTCCGGAGTTACGGCAACTAGTGAATTCACCGCATTTAAGCCGACAATGGGATCACCCAATTGAGACTATTGGGTCGATGAAGTGTCAGCGTCTTAACAAATTGTCAGCTGCGGAGCGCGCTCTACTTAATCGAAAGCTCAAAGACGCAATGGAAGCTAGCTTAATTCGCCCGAGCCACTGTGAGTTCGGCTCGCCAATTCTTTTTGTGTGTAAGGCTTGTGGCTCGGTGCGACTCTGCATTGACTACCGTAGATTTTGTTGCGCGACATAGTTTTTGTCGCAATCAAGTTGCTGCACAACAATGTCGGTCAAGTAGCATCGTGATAGTACGGCTGTGACTCAGCACAATAAGATGATAAGCCAATCAGCAATAGAGAGGATTAGGTTGCTGATGGTGGCAATTAGTGAGAGTTAGATATCATCTTAAGGCTCAGAATATACGTTGGCGTGTGCTCACCACAAGGTGAGTGCGTGTCCTTTGATAGGCAAGTGCTAGGCACTTGCTGAGGGTGAAATGACTTGCAGTGTCACTCACCGAGTGTAAGCATTCCTTATCGCCCCCTCAACTTTGACAGGTTATGGGTCCTCTAGTTGCTAGTTGTTGGAGTCCTTTGTCTTGACTGGAACCTAGAGCTTGCTTCTCGAAGAGTGGTAGACCTTTGTGGTGTCGCACGATACGTGAGGTGCGGCTGGCTCACAAAGTGGCTGGCTCTTGCTTGTGTTTGTAGCTTTACTTCGATACCCGGCTGGTAGCGACTTGTTTGTGTCGCTTGGAGCCGGCTTGAACCCCCGAACGCCGACTCGTGTGACGTGAAGATCTGCTTGCTTTCCTTTGTTATAGCTTGGCGCTTTCTGGAATTTTATTCGCTTCCGGAGCGTGTCACCCGCCAGTTTCTTTTCTCGTGAAAGCCTATAGTGGTCCGGCTGATTTTTTGGAAAGGCATCTTACCACAAGTGTACTAGCACTCCTGTACGACGTCACTTGACCGACCTTCTGAGACTCGTTTCTGATTGCCTTGGTTGTATAGACTCCGGGAGTACAACTGCGTCTTCGGTCAGCCCTTTCTCGTCTCCTTTTCTGAGTCGTGTTGCCCGCCTCTTCACCGGTACTTGGTGCTTTTCTTGTCGGCATTTTTCCTGATTTTCTGTTGCTCTTGCGAGCGCATCCGACGTACCTGCTATGGACTCCGTGAAACTACCCAAGTTCAGTGGGGAGAGACGATATTTTGACGTGTGGAAGAAACGTTTCCGTGCATTTGGCTTGATGCAAAAGTGGGCTCCGGCTTTGTCGTCGGATGGTGCCGCTTCCTCTCAACAACAAGTCGACATGTACTCCACATTGATTCTTGCGCTGCCGGAGGACGATCTCTCCGTTATCGAGAATGTTAGCGAGGATGACAAGACCTGCGGCCACACTGCATGGACTGCGTTAGTCAATCATTATGAGGATGATGGTATTTACCGGTGTACGGAACTATTGCAGGACTTGGACACGCCGCAAGCGGACGGCGAGAGCGGCATTCAATACCTGAGCCGGTTAGTTCGACATCAACGACAGCTTGCCCGAGTTGGGGACGTCGTCCACGACCGGCGTATCATCATGTACTTGGTGAAGGGCCTGCGCAGCGAATACCACTCCATCACCGACACGTGGGACGTACACGACCTCAGCATGGATACCGTCAAGCGTGATCTTCGTCAAAAGGGCATGCGCATCGAGAGTCGTGCGCAATCACATACAACGGAGCCCCCAGCGCCTACGGCTTTTGCAGCGTCCCATGATGACTCAACGACTGAACTTTTGAAGCGGCAAGTCTCCGAGCTCCAAGACCAACTGAAATCTCTTCAAGGAGCTGCGACAACTCGTCATACCTCATATGGCAGAGGCGGAGCGAGAATTTTTCGTGGTGTTTGCTATGGCTGTGGTAAGAAGGGCCATCGCAGGTCCGAGTGCCCGGTCAACAACACCGGAGGTAACTCTACGCAAATGGACTCCCCGGTTGCTTTTCCGGCGGTCATGGACGTGACGGCCACCCATGCGAGGCCATTCTCCGAGGCTCGACACATGTTCGAGCGCGATGGGGAAACATGGATGTGGTCGGCCGACAGCCGCGCCAGCCATCACATGACTAGTGTGCGCCGTGACTTCTGTGAGTATCGAGCGCTCACCGACCGGCTTTGGGTGAAGGGTATCAGCGCCCGCACTGTTGGCGTGGGCTCGGTCCGCATCATTGTGAAGGCTGAAGATGGAGAGGAGATTCCTGCCACGCTAAAGAATGCGCTTCACGTTCCTGAGCTATCCCGTCGCGCGTCGTGGTCTTACCATCGGCTTTTCAGCCTCACCCAAGCTCGGCGACAAGGTCATTCTGTGGTGTTAGCTGATCCCGTGGACCACTTTCGTCTTCATGCCGGTCATGGTGGTGGCGTGGTGGTTCCGTTGGAGCGCGCGCATTTGTTGGTGTGGTTGCCGGCGCGGGCTGCTTCGCCGAATCCTACCGCTTCGGCCGCCACTGCGCCATTGGAAAAACGGTTGTGGCATTCCCGACTCGGTCACCTTGGCGAGTCGCAATTGGACAGGCTCTTGGCCACTCAGGTGGAGGGTGTGTCGTTTTCTGCGTCGGAGAAGTTGGGCTTCTGTGAGACATGTGCTGTGTGTAAGTCGCACGTCCACCGTATCTCTCGTGAGCCGGCTGACCAGAACGTTGGTGTCTTTGAGGTCCTCGGCTTAGACTTCTGCGGTCCTATCAGTGTTCCATCCTTGGGAGGACGGCGGTACAACTTGTGTGCGGTTGCTTTCCGGAGCCGTTTCATGCTGCATGATGCGGTCCGCTCCAAGGATGAGGCTCCCGCCTCGTTCCGTCGCATGTTGACTACCATCCGTTCTCTTGGGCACACGGTTCGTCGTCTTCGGGTGGACAATGACACGGTGTTCTTAGGTGCTGCCTTCCGAAACCTCTTGGATGAGTTCAACATCGCCGTGGAGATCACTGCCCCTTACGCGCATTGGCAACATGGCCGGATTGAGCGGCAGTGGGGGACATTGGTCCCGATGGCGCAGTCAATGATCCGGCAAGCCGCGCTGCCTAAATCGTATTGGGCTCTAGCGATGGCCGCTGCGGTGCATGTCCGCAATCGTGTGCATAGTAGCGGAGCCGGCGGTGCACCTTTCACCTTGGCGACCGGTAGACGAGCTGATTTGAGCTCCATGCGGGTCTTCGGCTGTCCAGCCTATGTCCACGTTGACAAGTCTCAACGCCGCAAACTTGACGATCGCGCGTGGAAGGGTGTCTTTGTGGGCTATGCTTCCGAATCACCTGCATGGTTGGTGTACAATCCTGCTACTCGTCGGGTGGTGAGCAGCCGTAACGTGGTGTTCGATGAGGCTGCAGTCCTCTCCATGGGGGAGAGTAATGCGGAGCAACGCACTGATAATGAAGAGGACAGCATCCCGCGCACCATGTGTAGCGAAGAACGGGATACACCTTCGGGGGAGTCGCCGCTACGGGAGTCGCTGCAGCATTCCGGGTCGATGGAAGATGAACGGGACATACATTCGGGGGAGACTCCACGTCCAAGGTATAATCTTTGATCCACTGCCGCACCACAGCAATGCGTACCCAGTCCAAGGTATAATCTCGGTTCAGCGGGCGCTTCGGGAGATGGATGGACTACGGGAAGAACCGCGGCTATTAAGTCAGCCAGCAGCCCGACTGTTCAACACCCGGTGTCATACGAGCAAGCGCTGTGGAGTCCCCAATCGGGGGAGTGGGAGGCAGCTATCAAGAGCGAGTACGACTCACTTGTATCTCGGAAAACCTGAACATTGATCCCTTGTCCTGCCGGTCGCAAACTCGTAGACTCCAAGTGGGTGTTCAAGCTGAAGCGCGATGCCAATTGACAGATAACAAGGTACAAAGCAAGACTTGTGGCTCGCGGGTTTACTCAGGAGAAGGGTGTGGACTACCACGAGACAGTGAGGGTGATTTCTATTCGAACGTTGCTCGCGCTTGCTGCTTATAATGATTGGGAGGTGGGGCAGCTTGATGTGGTGACGGCATTCTTGGAGGCCGATATCGAGGAGGAAATCTGCATGAGGCAGCCGGAAGGATTCCGTCACACCGACATCAATGGAGAGGAGCGAGTGTGCTTGTTGAAGAAATCATTGTATGGCCTCAAGCAAGCTCCTAGGAACTGGAATAAGACAATCAAAGCATGGCTAGAGGAGTATGGCTTCAGCCAATCCAAGGTGGATCCCGGCATTTACGTCTTCATCAAGGAGGGTGAGCTTTATGTCTTGGCGTTGTACGTGGACGACAGCATCATTGTCGGACCAGCGGGTAGCTTCATCGTTGGGTTCAAATCGGCTTTCGGTGAAAGACTCAACGTGCAAGACCTCGGTCCAGTGTCTCGGTTGCTTGGCATGACAGGCGAGCGCGATCGTGGCAGCCGCATCATCAGGATTGGACAACAACAATACGTATTACATATGTTGGAGCGCTTCAACATGATGGACTCCAAGCCAGTGGGCTCACCTATGGCGGTTGATGTTTTGAGCAATTGTGTGGAGACGTCGATATTAAAGTTGCCTCCCGGTCTAGTGCCGTACCAAAGCTTGATCGGTAGCTTTCTCTACGCTTCCGTAAGCACACGACCCGACATCACCATGGATGTTAGCCACCTTAGCAGATACATGTCCGACCCCTCTCAGTCACATTGGGAGCAAGCCAAGAGGGTGCTTCGCTACCTCAAGGGGACCGCAGATTCGGTGCTGATGTACGGTGGCGCACCTTCATCAAAGGTGGTAGGATGGTCAGATTCTGACTACGCGAGTGACATTGGCGAGCGGCGCTCTCGCACGGGGTATGTGTTCATGCTCAACGGTGCAGCGGTGAGTTGGAAAAGTCAGCGGCAACAAACTGTGGCGCTGTCGACAGCGGAGGCAGAGTATATGGCGCTGACTGCGGCCACTCAGGAGGCGATGTTTTTGAAGCAACTGCTCCATGAGTTTTACCAAGACTCCGGGTCTCCTCCCATCACAATTCACGAGGACAATCAGAGTTGTATGGCGCTCAACAAGAACAGCGTGACGACCGGACGCAGCAAGCACATGGACGTGAGGTACCACTTCTGTCGGGAGAAGGTGGAGAGCGGAGACATCGAGGTGCAATATTGTGCGACGGAGAACATGCTTGCTGATGTGCTAACCAAGCCATTAGTGAGTGCAAGGCACGGCAAGTTGTGCAATGCCATCATGGGATTGCCTGCGTAGCAAGGGGGAGTGTTGCGCGACATAGTTTGTGTCGTAATCAAGTTGCTACACAGCAATGTCGGTCACTTAGCATCGTGATAGTACGGCTGTGACTCAGCACAATAAGATGATTAGCCAATCAGCAATAGAGAGGATTAGGTTGCTGATTGTGGCAGTTAGTGAGCGTTAGATATCATCGAAAGGCTCAGAATATACGTTGGCGTGTGCTCACCACAAGGTGAGTGCGTGTCCTGTGATAGGCAAGTGCTAGGCACTTGCTGAGGGTGAAATGACATGCAGTGTCACTCACCGAGTGTAAGCATTCCTTATCGCCCCCTCAACTTTGACATACTTAATGAGGTTACGTGTAAGGATGCTTACCCACTTCCGCGTGTGGATGACACCCTCGATGAGCTAAAGGACGCGATTTTTACATCCATCTTGATCTCGCGTCTAGCTTCTGGCAAGTTCGATTTCGTGAGGAGGACGTCCACAAGACAACACTTCAAACACGTGATGGTTTCATGGAGTGGGTCGCTCGGCCGTTCGGATTGTGTAATGCGCCACCTACGTTTCAGCGAATGATGAATGACGTTCAACGCGACTTTTTACATAAGTTCGTTGATGTCTACCTCGACGACATATATGTCTATAGTCGCACGTTGGACGAACACCTTGAACACCTGCGTCTTGCGCTTCAACGATTCAAAGAGGAGGGCTTCAAGTTGCGCCTTAAGAAGTACTTCTTCGGACTTCATAAGATGGAGTACTTGGGCTACATTGTGTCATCTCGTAAAATTTCCGTACAAAGAAAGTCATGGCCGTGGCAGACAAGCCAGTGCCTACGACGCATAAGGAGATTCGCAGTAAGCTTCCGCATTACCAAAAACAGATAAAGATCAAGCATCAAATGCAATGCATCAAAAATTGATGCAACAAATTTTCAATTCAACTGCTAATTCATGGACGCATTGATTATGTAGGGCACTAATTCATGGACGCATTGATTAAACGGGGCACTAATTCATGGACGTATTGATTAAATAGGGCACTAATTCATGGATGCGTTGATTAAATGGGGTACTAGTTCATGGATGCATTGATTAAATAGGGCATTAATTCATGGTAAGCCTCCGCATCAAACGTCGATGTACGCACGGGATCATGATGCGTCTGCCGCATCATCAACGTCAGTGCGTCCATGAATTAGTGCCCAATTCAATCAATACGTCCACGAAATTGTGCCCCATTTAATCAATGCATCCACGAATTAATGCCCAATTTAATCAATGCGTCCATGAATTAGTACCCCATTCAATTAATGCATCCATGAATAAGTGTCCCATTTAATCAATGCGTCCTTGAATAAGTGTCTCATTTAATCCATGAGTCAATATAAGTGCCCCATTTGATCAATGCGTCCATGAATTAGTGCCACATATAATCAATGCACAACCAATTACTTGTACATTCACGGAATATATTGACCGCATCGATGCATGTTGTAATTTATATTTCTTTGGTATTGCCACGCTACATTTGATTCCAATACGACCAGAAACATGTACGTGGTATGGAGACGGCTATGAGGAAATGAAATTGACGACGACATTTTTCAAATATTTGCTCCTGCCGTACGGTAGTTGTCACGCACATAGCGACATCTATGGCACGTGTTTACCGCCAAAATCGACGATAAGGAATGGGAGTTGCCTCGACAAACGTGATATGTGGTCGAGAAGCGTTGCCGTGGCGTCCGCCATATCCATCACACAACGTGGACTATGAAATGTCTTGCACCCTGACGGTTGCGCCGTGCCATATGAGCCGATTTCAAATTGACAGTCGATATTGAATGATATTTGATTTAATATTGCTTGCGCCTCATCCCCGCCTCCCAAAGTTCGTCCGCAATATGTCATGGCCTCGCCAAATGTATCACAATAAAAGCAAATGAACAACCATCCGTGCAAACCATTATTACCCCCCCCCCCCCGCCACCATTCCCTACCTGTCTTACCGCGGTTTGAAAAAGCTGCGACAGCGCTTTGACATTACCGCCACTGACATGAATTGCCTTTACGGCGGTCACTGAAACTCCATGCTGAACCCGAAGACATGGTGCGCACCCCTACAATTGGCCACTTCGATGCTCACGCTGCTTATGCGTCGTACGTACTTGAAGTTATGTTGTCCGAGGTTTTCCGTTTAGGGGGGGCGCAGTGTGAGATAGGAAGGGAAGGTCTACCGACCGGGAACGGTACGCTCGAGGATGCTCCCCACCTGCAAGATGCGGCGAGCCAAGCCGCCATAAAAACCCAGCAAAGTTAATGCTCCTATGTTGACGAGCACGGAAATATGGAAGGCTTCGAGATGTAGGGGGCGAACCTGCTACCAATACTGCCCCGCAGCCGTTAATTGCCCTTCCGAAGTCCAACGCTCCACTCGGCGAAGGCGGGTCGCTATCCGGCGCTCCCATCATCGTCAACGCATACGCGGGCGGGATGAAAGAGGTGCAGCCGTCCGTATTCCATACGCTTTGCCCCTTTTTAGACATAATGATTATTAGACGGAATAAGGACCAAGGGTCGCAGAGTGATAGTACTGAGTACTGCCACCATAACTTGTTGGTCTGCAACACCACCAACCTAATGTACCATTGTCTTTGACTACTTAGCTCACGACGCTTAAAATCGCGGTGGGCGGCCACGAGATGTGTTCCTTTCCGCGTTTTGCCAATCCTTTCCAGCGTCTTATTGTATATATTCGCCGTCTATCCGACGTTCCGTGTCGTTTAATGTTACACCCTCGTCCCCGTACACGTCTTGTTGCGTCGTGTGCGCCCGCCGACAATGTTTGCGTGTTGCTTTTCCGTATTTGGTTACATAGGAAGGAAATCTAACAAGCGTCAGGCATGTAGCTAAGGTCGACACCTCGAATTAAGCCACATCTCGCTGAGCATCGCAACCAACTTAATCATATGTGTACGAAATGGTTAGCAAAGGCGAGTAGGACGTTTTCTCTACCCGAAAGGGACACACCTCATATGTCCTATGTCGTTGCATGTACCGTTAGCGGAAGCCGTCACTCATGGAGCGCCAAAGTATGAAGGTTATGCATGCGTTGGCTATCGAATCACTGAGTTTTAGTACGGCGACTTGTTTAGCCCCGCCATGAATATGTTCTCGAAAGATTTTTGGTCTTTTAAACCATTTCTCATCCTGTGCGGGACTCAATTGCCTTTGATCAGAAGGAATTTTGTGTCGGGCCCTACATAGCAGCCGATATTTGGGGAGAAACCGGCCCACAGCTAGGCGTGATGGGCTATTGGGTTGATAATTGTTTTGTGCTACATGAAAAACTGCTGACTAGCCTTCAGCGAGGTAAGACCGCAAAGAAATCGATTCTTTCAATTTAGTGCGGGTTTAAATTCCTTACATGCTAATCCTACAAGTAGCTTATAATCATGCACTCGCTCTTATTGATGGACAGATCAAAAAGGCATGTGTGTGCAACTTTGGTACACACACATACATTTGTGTATATATATGCGTGTGTGTGTGTGTCTGTGTGTGTTTGTGTGTCTTTGTCTGTGTGTGTCTGTGTGAACATGTTGCAAAATATCGACGTCACTCCAAATGCATACCAAAGTTGCACACAAATGTCCTTTCGATCTGTCCATCAATAAGAGCGAGTGCATGATTATCGGCTACTTGTACTATCAGCACGTATAAAATTCAAATCCGCACTAAATTGAAAGAATCGATTTCTTTGCGGCCTTGCCTCGCTGAAGGCTAGTCAGCAGTTTTTCATGTAGCACAAAACAATTATCAACCCAATAGCCCATCACGTCTAGCTGTGGGCCGGTTTCTTCCCAAATATCGGCAGCTATGTAGGGCCCGACACAAAATTCCTTCTGATCAAAGGCAATTGAGTCCCGCACAGGATGAGAAATGGTTTAAAAGACCATTAACGTTCCGTGAACATACTCATGGCGGGGCTAAACAAGTCGCCGTACTAAAACTCAGTGACTCGATAGCCAACGCATGCATCTCCTTCATACTTAGGCACCCCATGAGTAACGGCTTCCGCTAACGGTACATGCAACGACATAGGACATATTATGAGGTGTGTCCCTTTCGGGTAGAGAAAACGTCCTACTCGCCTTTGCTAACCATTTCGTACACATATGGTTAAGTTGGTTGCGATGCTCAGCGAGATGTGGCTTATACGAGGTGTCGACCTTAGCTACATGCCTGACGCTTGTTAGATTTCCTTCCTATGTAACCAAATACGGAAAAGCAACACGCAAACATTGTCGGCGGGCGCACACGACGCAACAAGACGTATACGGGGACGAGGATGTAATATCAAACGACACGGAACGTCGGATAGACGGCGAATATATACAATAAGACGCTGGAAAGGATTGGCAAACCGCGGAAAGGAACACATCTCGTGGCCGCCCACCGCGATTTTAAGGCGTCGTGAGCTAAGTAGTCAAAGACGATGGTACATGAGGTTGTTGGTGTTGCAGACCAACAAGTTATGGTGGCAGTATTGAGTACTATCACTATGCGACCCTTGCTCCTAATTCCGTCTAATAATCATTATGTCTAAAATGGGACAAAGCGGGCCCCCCAAACGGAAAACCTCGGACAACACAACTTCAAGTACGTACGACGCATAAGCAGCGTGAGCATCGAAGTGGCCGATTATAGGAAACACGATCTATTGGATAGCACTACCTACACACTTATAGCGAAATCCCGACCTTAAAGGCGTCAAACACGGCTTCTAGGTACTCGGGCGTTGAACGCGCATTGCGAATGGCGTCGCGTTTGAGCGCCCCGTCCAAGGCGCGTGGAAGGCATGAAGTGACAACGACCCACTTCCCATTTTCAATCAAAGCTTCAGAGCTTGGCCAAATGCGCATTTGGCACAACCTTGAGGCAATGTACCGCGAATGCTCGCTACTCCGTGGCGCGTCTCTTCCAATATTATTGAGAAAACGTGTCGGCCGACAGCCTAACTTGAGGAACGCACACGAGCTTTACTAATGGTGTGTAATCCCAGAGTTCCACATGATTTGTTGAATTTTAGGTCAATTTTAGGGTTTCAACAGAAGAGCTTCAAATCGAGTGCTCTTGAGATATGAGTTCGAGCTTTTGTGGTTGAGTAGTGTACTACCTGCTAAGGTGATGGCCGCAATGACGGCCAGCATATAGAAAGAGCTCATTCTAAAGCTTATAACAAGAGGGCCGTTTCGTTGTGACACGAACAAGGCAGTAAGGGGCTGATTGTCGAACCCGTTTTCGGAAAGTCTGTGGCTTTCGCTACATTACGAAGTTTTACATTGTTGGAGGTTTAATATCGGGAGCGCATCGAGGCATGCGCGCAGACGAAGTGCAGCCCTTTTAAACGCATCAGAACCTCTTAACTACCGAGATCAAGTGCACATATGGCACGCTCTTTGAATCCTTACCAAACACGAAAATTCCGAGAAAGTAGCGAATTTTGGAGAACGCTTAATGAAACGGACAAGACCCTCAACATCTCCTTTATCATAGGCAGCACATGGACAAGAATGACATACCCCATGCGTTCTTGCTTAGGAATAAGCACAAACCAACGGGCCTCAGAGGGCCAACGCAATGCAGGAATGCGGTTTAGATAACAACTACTGCTTATTATTTGAACCTGTGGGAACCGCGAGGTCATAGGCTTTCAACGCAGTCACAAAACATAGTGAATATCGACTATTCTCAAATAACCCGCACCGTGTACGTAGACTTGCCGTTCTTGTTGTGGCACGCATGTCACGAGCTATTTGTCCATGATTGTTGATACAAACAGGAGGTAGAGTCCCAACTATTCGCCATGCGTGATACCGAGAGCATCTCGGGCCCCTGCACTCATGCTTCCATGAGGCAGTAGCCAAGCAAACAAAACCAGCAATTATATCAAATAACGCATATAGACTTCTCACATAGACATCCGTGTGCAGGAGCTACTACTGATAAGGGTCATCTTTGCTTATGGCGCAGAAATCATTGTCCAAGGTTGCAGATACATGATAGATTTTGACAGTTGATGGCATGCACATGATTGTTCATTCAGCACCTGCGAGAGCAATCATAGGAATAGTACAATCCACGCTCCGAACTACTGCAATAAAAGTAGGCAACACAATACTCTTCTCACCCCCCATTCACACAATGCAACAACTCGCACAATGGACATTATGTGACTGTTGATGGACGTGAACGAGACTTACAATCAAAAAGGGCAGTGAGATCCAACAGCGCCCCTTCCATACAGCTGACGGCAGTGCATCAACCAGTTGCGCGATTATGTATCGTAGCCAAAGAGTGCCTGCTACCTACGAGAACAAATTATTGTTCCCGTCGGCTGCATCGGAGTAACCCCCTGGGCTTAAACACTATATGGTATACGTAACAAAGACCAATACTTGGATGGCTCCCTAAACGGACTGCCTTACTGTAGGGTGTGCCTGGAGAGCGAGCTCAACTTCGCCGTCTGCCCAATACCCAGCGAATCCATTATAAAGGTACCAGTCGATGGTCTTCCTCAGTCCCTCCTCCCATGGAGTACTCTCCGTCCATCCAAGGGCACTCAGCTTATCGTCGCAGATGTAGTACCTTCGATCATTAAAGGCTCTGTCCTTCACATGGACAACTCTCTCCTCAGGCATCTTGAAGACCTTCGCAATGGCCTTCGCAACGTCAATCACCTGCGCAGCGAAATGATAAGTGCAAGTCAATAAGTGGAAATCTAGAAAGCAAGATCATTGGACGCCCCGCGTCACAAACAAGCGACGTGCTACACGCATGACGGTATATTGCTTGGGAATTGACTCACCGACCGCTCCTTTTGCGTTCCAATGTTATACGTCTCCCCTGTGACCCCCGCGTGCAGTACAACATCAAACGCATACGCCACATCCTCCACATACAAAAAGCTGCGCAGCATGTGACAATTGTTAGCAATGGGCTGTCATGGAACGCGCATTCAGTATGAAATGTATTCAGCACGATGATCCCTCCTTTACCCCTGCCCCTCTACCCAGAGCCCCTGTCCATCGAGGACACCCGCACCTACGCAGCGCTTTGCCGTCTCCATGTACAGGTAGATCAGCTCCCCGACTCGCTAGCAGAGTAAATTTGGGGATCATTTTCTCAGGGAACTGATGCGGTCCATATACGTTGTTGCCCCGCGTGATGATGATAGGCATGTTGTAAGAGGTGATGTACGCACGTGCCAGCATCTCAGCGCCCTGGAGACAAGAAACGCAGAAGAGTGATTATGCATATGCGTTTTCGATTGTGTGTGTGTGTGTGTGCGCGCGCGTGCATGCGTGTGTTAGGGGGGTCGTTCAGCGACATGTAACACATCTGAAAAAAAAAATCGCAGCTGCATAACCATGGCTGGAACTCGGGGACACACCGCCTTGGCAGCTGAATAAGGATTTGTGGGCTCCATCTTGGACGTTTCATCCAGTCCTGACATTTGATAGGCAATGCTAAGGGACAATGCTGCATTTCAAAATGGCCACAACGGTGAAAGTACGTACAGGATGGTAGGGGAGACTAACTAGTTCAACAGGCATGGCCCCGATGCATACCTGTCTTTGATCCCAGACTGCTCTCTCCATACACTTCATCCGTACTGACATTGAGAAACCGCTTCACTTTCCCGTATACTCTGCACGACTCCAGCAGCACGTGCGTGCCGTAGGTGTTGTTCATTGTGAAAGTGAGTGAGTTGCCAAAAGAATTGTCCACATGGGTCTGCCAAAGCCAAAGCCACACACCGCAGCATAATCAGAGGGACAATTTAATATGCCTTGATCGAGCAAAGCAGGCGCGACGAGGCAGCTAAGAGCTAATGCATACCTGAGCGGCAAAGTGCATGACTGTGTCTATGTTCTCCGTCTGTAAAACGAAGGAAAGCAGGTCCGCTGACTGGATGTCACCCTTGACAAACTGGGAAACCACGGCAGAAACACAGCACCATTCACTACAACTAACATCATTGTTGGGACCTGCTGCACGCCCACCAACAACAACATGTGCCCAATCCAGAAGTATGGGTCAACGCAGGCAGCAGCCCTTGCTGCCAGCGCCACAATTTGGGGACGAGAGCAGCCCCCTTAATCGTTCAACCTCTGTGCACCTGAGAAGTGAATAGGCATGCCTACATAATCCCTAGGGATGTGCACCTTGTACTGAGGGTTGCCTTCAGCCTCCCGGAGGTTTCGAAGGCTGGCACAGTAGTCCAGTTTATCCAGCACGACAACCTACGACAGATGAGAAAACGTCCAGGGAGCATTTCATGCCTTCATGCCAGGTCCTGAGAAGACGGGGAAACGGGAGAAACGGCGGCGCGGGTGGTACCTTGTAGGCGGGGTAGTTTCGCAAGAGGCGAAGCACAACATGACTGCCGATGAACCCAGCACCACCTGTGATGAGGATGCTATTCGGTTCATACGACGGACAATCGCCGTTACCGTTGCTGACGACTCCGGTTTCTCCCGTAGCCATGTCGGAAGACTTGAAAACCCGTCGCAACGAGCGAGAACAGCGCCCGTTCACAGCCGGCAACGCAGATAGACGTGTCAACTTTCATTCAAATCCGTAACCGTTCCGGGAGCTTCAGCGGTGCTATGGCAGGTTGTTCACACGTGAGCCCCGCGATCTAAGGGTCACCTGCGTACTGACGGTTGACCGAGTACAACAGTTGGAGATGAAGCGGCGATGCTCACAGAGCGGCAAAGCTACCTATCATTCATAAATACTCGACGCTCTTACTAGGGTGTTTAGTGAAGCACGACGCCACGTGTGTGCATTTATTGAATATTGAGCAGCTTGACTGTCGTTCGGCGGAAACGGGCGCACCAACCGCCAGGTTGCTGTGAATCGGCAGTCGTTTTTTCACGCCCTCCACGCCCTTCGACTGCGAGCCCGCCGTTGCGCCAAGGCCGAGCTCGCCGAACCACGTACCTGTACACATCCCTCCAATCCTTACAGTACCTGTACAGGTACCTGTATACCATACCGGCATACCGCCAGCTTATTTTTGAGATGCAGGTTCCTGTTAATTTTAGTTTCTATCCACCCGTGTCTAACTAGCCACCAGCCGTCACGTTGAGCAGGGATAGGGCAGTATGGGGTTGCTCTTAGGGCCAACCATAGGTCTAACACCTTAGCAACCAAGATTGTAACATAGCCGAGGGTGGGCGGGCGGCTTGGTGGTCATCATGCCGACCCGTGGGTACGAGGGGGTGAGTGAAAATCGAACCACCCGAATGTCTTTGTAATTCAACTTATTCGCCGGCTGTCACGATCCATCCCACTACCCGACGACACCACCCAACAAGCGACCCCGACCACCTACAACGGCCGTTTGGCCCACCAAGAGTGAAAACCCGACCCCCTAGTGATATTGAGCCATGCATGGGTGCGCTCTATCGCCCCTTCACGCGTCGCCTCCGCCACTCGGGGTAGACACACGAAGGCCGATCCGGTGAGCGCGCTTTTTTTTCTCTCCCTTTTTCGCGACCAACACCTTCTCGTCCTCCCGATATCGACTTGTCCGTGTACCGCAACTCGACCAACAACGTAATAACTAACTCCACGTGCACCCTCGCTCTGCGATAAAACAATCTGTGCCATGTCTAGGCGTGCCAGCCCCACCGTCGCCCCTTCCGATGCTGATCGCAACCTGTTCGACCCCGCCCGACCACGACGTACGACTCACCCTCTACCGTTTGCTAGGCTCAACAAGACCCATTGCCAACAACTATACGATCGTGGTGCTCATATCTGGAAGAATGAGCCTGGCGTAGGCTACTTGGAGGCCGGTTTGCGTGCTGCCGAGGAGGCTCTAGTTAGTGTCCCGACATACTACAACAACTTTCTCAAGAACGGCATTTGGCGGCGCGTTTCCGCCCTATCAAAATTTATGAAGGCCATCGACATACTCGGGCCAGAAAAAGGCGACGAGGAGAACGCAAACACTCTGGCACCCCACGACAGCCCATGCCACACCACCTACGAGGCTGCTGAACAACGTCCGCCGCTCAACCCCATATCTGCTACCGATGTTGTCCGTCGGGGTGTTGGCCGGAAAGGAAAATGTGGCAGGAAGAGGAAGGAAGACCACGTGACGGTGGCGGAGGACAAGGACAAAAGGACAAAGGGCGCTGACAACCACAAGGATTACAGGGAGGCAGTCAAGAGTGTGCTCAGGCGGGTGGTAGAAAATGCAGTTGAATGCGACCAATCTGTGCGTGCTGCGGCGACTCAAGCTCAGACCACGCTATTTAAAGATTACAACATTACTATTAGTCACTCATGGTGCCGAGCACTGGTCTCAACATCTATCAAGACCAGCATACCTGTTCCAACTCCCCAAAAGACTGGCGGTACTCTAATCCCACTCGCGATTGAAGAGCGTATCGCCAGCGCTGTGCGCCGCGTCCGCAGCACAAAGCTCTCCGTTTTCCCTGACGATGTGATGGCATGGGCGACACACTTGATAAAGGGGACAGACTATGAGCAAAACTTTGATGAAGGCCAAGCATCGGAGGGACGGTACCGTGGATTTTTACGCAGACATAACTTCCTCACTGGAGATGAGCGCCCCCTTGAGATGACACGACACGAGTGGCTAACCCTGGACAACCTAGAAACCTACTTCGATGTGTGCGCTGAAGTGTTTGTAAAGGCCGGCGTTGCTCGTGTGAACCATGACTACAACCCGAACGTCGAGGGCAGCGAGCCTGTTTTTATTGACAAGCCGCACCTAATTGCTTCTTTCGACGAGACAAAGGTAGCCCTAGACTCAACCACTACTAGCAAGGGCAAGCAAGACCGTGGGTTGCGCGCAGGGGTGGAGGATGATGGGGAGTGCTTCGTTACCAAGTCGAGCTCATGCGCCACCGCTGTGTGTGGCCGCCTCGGTACAGGAGAGGCGCTACCACCCTACACTGTATTTGCCTCTGGCAATACCTATCATCCTGCGTGGGCCCCGCATTTTTTGTCAGACATCAAGAACAATGATGGCGAGTATATGGCGTGGCGCTACGCAAGCAACGAGAAAGGCAGTTTCAACGAGGAGGGTGCTGCTGACTACGTGAGGACAGTGTTGCATCAAGCTGTGGGGTCACCACCCTCAAGGAATGACGCCCCTAGCGAGCAAGGCGTTGTGATATGTGATGGGGTTGGCACTCACATTGGCTTCGCTGTGCTTGAGACCGCCGTTGAGTTGGGCTTGGAGGTCGTCCTGCGCGTCCCGCACCTCAGTTTTCGCCTGCAAGGATAGGACATTGTGAACTTTTCTGTGTTGAAGGTAAAGTTATTAACTCGCCATATTGCTTAGTTAGTTTAAGTTTGCTTTGATATATGCAACTTATTGACATGCTATTTTATGGCACAAGCAGGCAGAATGGAGGAAGATCAAGCGCGAGACGCTTTGGGCGATCAACATCGACGAGAACGGCAACATGCGCTCACCACTTCAACCCCTCAAGTACAAACACTTCGCACAAATGTTCAAGGTGGCTTGGGACAAGGCATTCACCCGGGAGCGGAACATGAAGGGTTGGGAAAAAGAGGGTATCTTACCAAGATTCAATAGGAAGGAGTACTGGCACTTCAAGGCCGAGCTAGATGCTGCGGAAGCCAACGGAACCACCGAATCGTCCAAGGCGCGCCCCAACAACACTGAGAGGACGTCTAGTGTTGGCACCCCTCCTTACACGGAGGGCAGCACCAGTCGCGCCACTGAAGTTCAACTTCTACTGTTGGGCGGGGGGTCTACGCCAACCACTTTAGAGCAGCAAGGCAAGCAACCTCCGATGCCCTTTCCTCACCACCTGCAAGTGGAGGTGGACCGTGCCTCAGCTGGCCTACCCAACGTCAGCCGGCTTGCCACCATGAGCAGGGAAGAGATCATGGAGGCTTACCTTTGGCAAGGCGACGTCTTCAACAAGATGAAGACCGTCCTCCACCCGACCGCCGACGAGGGTGAAGCGGACGACGACAACGTGCACCCGAACGCCGGCGAGGGGGAGGGCAAGAGCGGGCGGGTAACCGCAAAGAATATCTGGTCACGCCAAGGCAACGCTACTGGCGAAGAGTCTATTGCGTTGAAACGCGCCCAAGACCTAGAGAAAAAACGCAAGGCAAGCGATAAGGCACAAAAAGAGGAGGCAAAAAACGCAAAAAGGCGCAAGGCGGTGGTCGAGGCTGTTACCCACGCCATCACCGTTCTTGAGACCATCGCCGCCCGTGGCCTCGGCACGGTTGATTCCCTTCAAGTAAAAGACTTGAAGGCACTGCTACAACACGACGACCCAGAAGCTCCGGAGGCTAAGGGAAGCAAGGCCGACCTCAAAGATAGGGTCCTCGCGTTGGCCAGCGTGAACCAAGCGGTAGCTAGATTCGCGGCCGAGCGAGCGACTCTTGCGCCCGCCGTCCCCGCCGAGACACAACAAGCGCCATGTACGGCCGCCCCCGCCGCCATCCACCCCGCCATGGCCACCCCCGCTACCATATCGCCCCCGGCAGACCTGTGCCCCCCACTGATGGGTGAAGTCTCCGTGAGTGCCCTTAGCGAGGCCCACCCTAACTAGCGTAATGGGCGAGGTCTGGGCGCTACCCGGGTACATGTATAGGTATATTTTGAGCGGGGCGCGCGGCTAGTAATTAAATAATTGTCACGTTCGACCGCCCTACACAGCCAATTTTCAGGGCCCTCACACTGGCTGGAAAAACTACTGCATGCAGCACTACATTAAATGGGTACGTGAGGCATCTCACAAAGTATGCCTTGCTTGGGTATGGGACTCATTAGCGGGCAAGGACATGACCTTTGGGTAGGTTTTGTAGTCCATCATGACGGCCCTGTGCTAGAAACTTAAATTAACATGTATTTGACTGGCAGGTTAGCCCGTAGGTACTAGGTAAAACCGCAGGTACCTGTACCTACTATCGAGTTGGAGAAAAGGGCGGTATGGTCACATTTTCGTTAGCGACGAAGTCGCGAGCGGAAATGTGTCCATTCCGCTCTTTTTTTCAACTCTCTCTCCGGTAAACGGCGGAGCCGTTTAACGGAGTCATCACCTCGAGGAGTGGAGTAAGCTCCAACCAACCGGTGAGCCGACCGACGTAGTCGGCCGGCTAGTTTTGCTCTCACCCGAGCTTCGACCGAGCACACATCAGTTCTTTCAACGGGTGGTTATGGTCACATTTTAGCTCGACTGAGTTCCACGGATAGACCCACCCCGGGGCGGCGAAGCCGTGCGACGAAGGCGAGAGTCGCAGACTCGAGGCGAGGAGCAAGTTCGGCGGCGCAGCCGTCGGACACCCCGCTAGTGTCGACCTCGCGTAGGCCGTTATGGTCACATTCTAGCTCGGCCGAGCCCCGCGGATAGACCCTCCCGGGACGGCGAAGCCGTTCGACGAAGGCGAGAGTCGCAGACTCGAGGCGAGGAGCAAGTTCGGCGGCGCGGCCGTCGGACACCCGGCTGGTGTCGACCTCGCGTAGGCCGTTATGGGTAGGGCCGGCTACGGTTATGGTCACATTTTTGCTGCGTTTTACTCGATAAATAAAATCACCAGCTAGATTAAAAAGCATGAGCTGTACCACCATCAAGGACGTGAAACGGCGGATCCGGGAGCTAGGAGCCTTTCCGGCTGAGAATCAAAGTGAGCTCATGAAACTCTGCGGGGCGCACCCCAAGGCCGTCGGTGCATCCGGCGTGATTCGCAATTGGGACTCGCGTGATTTCGGGCTGATGTTCACGTACGACGGAGCCGATGTCTTTAGCACACCCCATGACATTTTCAATGGAGACCGCGGCACGTTACTACCTAGGTAAGCCCTTACCAGACAACAGACGCACCGCGCTTTTGAACGCCCTGCGGATGGAGATAAATGATCAGATCTGCGCCTTCCGAAGCGCCTCGGGGTTCCGGGGCCGAACGGACTATCACGTCGATCACGAGATAAAGTTTATAGACCTAGCAGCCGAGTGGATCGCAACCGGGAAGTCGTGTGAGACGGAGTGGGTTTATGATGGGTTTTCCAAACACATGGAGCCGTTTCTCCGCGATCGCTCCGCTGCCGCTGACTGGAAGAAATTCCACTCTAGTAATGCGAAGCTCCGGATGCTTACGGCCTAAGCGAACATACGTTTAAGATAGGTGCGTTTTATTTATATTTTTAAAGTCTGGTTTAAGAGTTAAAAGGCCGCTACTCCAACATGGTACGAGTAGTTACGGATGCCCAGCGTGAGCGCAAGCGTGAAACCGACCGTCTTTACCGTGAGGCGAACTGTGAAAAATACAGTGCATATAATAGGGTGTACAATGAACGTCACCCTGATGTGAAGGCCGCTAGCCGTGCTAGTTTCTGCCAGAAGAACCCTAACTACGCCAAGGAGTACTATCGCCGTAAAATTGAGGCTACAGGGCGATCCGTACGCCCGACACGTGGTAGGCCGAGGAAGTCTGAAATAATTCAGGAACCAATAGCCAATGAAGATTAATGTACAGGTGCGTTTAAACGCAGTGGTAGTCGACAAGATTACAAATAATTCTGGATCCCGGGGGCTTGGTGCCTTTAAACGCACGCGTTCGACAGATGAAAATAAAATCTGGGGGTCTACAAACAACCGACCAAGATGTCAATCCGCGTCCCCTCCACCTCCGAGCTCCCGACCGAGGCCTACTACCGCAGTGTGTACCAGACCGCGATGAATAACGCAGTGAGCCAAGTACCACGACCTCGTATTCCCAACCGCTACCCACCGGCTCTCCGCGCCGCAAACGAGAGGCGTAGGGCCGAGGCTCAAGCAAGACGTGAAAATGCAACGTTGACACCCTCCGGTCGCGTATCTCGTGCCCGTCTCACACCCGAGCAAAGGGTCGCAGGGCGTCGGGAAATTATGCGCCGCAATGCGTTATACCGCGGGCCACTGAGCGATATGGTGTCCACCGACGTCGAGGAAACACAAGCGCGCCCCGTGTTCACACCTGTGGAGCGTGACAATCGCAAGCGGGTGGCGGTGGGGACGAGGAAGATTGCCGCGGTTCGCGAGCGCATCCGTGAAGTTAAAAGGCTGAATGCTAGACCGACGTCATTTCGTCGCGTGATTCCTGCGAAATTTCCTAGCGTCCGCAGCTCCTATATCAAGGGAGAGGGTACCGCCTCTGTTATAAACGGGTTGAGGGCGGAAATATACCGACAATACGCCGAGCACCGAAAAGCAGGGGATGGGTCATTTAAGATGTGGCTTTCTCTTCGAGCGGATTTAAAAAAACAGAGGTGAATGAAGATGGAAGCGTGTCTCAAATCGCAAGGGAGGCGTTTAAAAACAAAAGCTTCAATGTCACAAGTGCAGAACAATTGGAAGGTATGATTCAAGATATCATGAAATATACATTAGATACCGATGGTTTCAGCATTGGTGTAGGCACCGGGTTTGAAATTGCTTCGGAAGGTGTGACAGGAGCCTCGGTTTCTTCCAACGGTTACAAAACTCGGACCGGGCGTGCTCACGTTGTGCTTCCAGCGCCTTTCAACAGCTCCGCGTGCGGCCTGCTAAATATCCGCAATACTTATGACAATTGCTTCAAGTACTGCATTGCGGCAGCCACCAATCCACCGAAGAACAATGCCTCTAGGGTTGACTACTACATCTCGAAGAAGAACCAAGATAAGTTGTACGGGGGGTTCGACAAGACCGGTGTGTCGTTTCCGGCCAGCTTGAAAGATGTGCGCCGCTTCGAGAGCAACAACCCGGGCGTGGCCTTATCTTGCTTCAGCCTCGACGATGAAAATCGCAAGGTTCACCCCCTTTCCCTCTCCACAGTCAAGTTTGACGACAACACATCGACAAAGAAGACCATCAACCTCCTCTTCTACAAAGAGCATTGGGTTCTCATCTCCAGCCTCGATCGCATGTTGAATTCCGGTAACAAGGACCAACGCCACTACTGCCCCCGGTGCTTGCATGGGTTCAAGAGTAAGGAAAAGCGAGAGGATCATATGACCCACTGTGCGGCGTTCAAACCCATGCGGGTATTAGTGCCAAAGCCAGATAAGGACGGGAAAGCCCCCACCCTGAGCTTCAAGGCCGAGCACAAGAAGACGCAGATCCCCATCGTGGTCTACGCCGACTCCGAGCCCAACAACCACGAGATTCACGAAGTGACTCCCAGCGGGAAGACCGAGCGCAGCTCCGAGCACTGTTGCGTGTCTATCCGAGCCCGTGTGGAGTCCAAGGTGTCCGGCTTCGACAGCTTCACGTTCCAGTGCACCGGCGACGATGCCGCCGACCAGTTTGTGCGGGAGTTGTACGAGCTCCGGCCAGAATTGGCCAAGGAATTCACGAAGAACATCCCGATGAAAATGACCGCAAAGGATAATAAAGCCCACACCGAAGCTAGCGTTTGTTGTGAGTGCAAGAAGGGGTTTGGGACATGCAAGAATAAGCTCAAGGTCCGCCACCACGACCACAAGACCGGGGACTGCATCGGCGCCGCCCACGCTGACTGCAACCTCCGCATGGGGATTCGCAAGGTGGAGATTCCGGTATTTTTCCACAACGGCAAGGGCTATGACAACCACTTCATCATCCAAGCCATCTCCCGCCTGGAAGACATCGAGAACGTGAAGCTATCGGTGATCCCGGACAACAGCGAGAAGTACAAGATGGTGAACTTTCGAGGCTATCGATTCATGGACAGCATCTCGTTCCTGAACTCGGGGCTGGGTACACTATCCAACAACCTGATTGGGGACGACCCGAAGAATGCACCGCGCTTTCACAAGGCCTTCAGCCAGAAAGGACTGAGTGAGGACGAGCTCATCCGTGTGACCCGCAAGGGTGTGTTTCCCTACAAGTGGTTCGATTCGGTGGACAAGCTCGAACACACCGTGTTGCCGTCCCAAGAGGAGTGTTTCAACGACCTGTTAGGCGAGAAGTGCTCGGATGAAGAACACGCCCAAGCTCAATGGGTGTGGGAGCGTTTCGGCTGCACGACTTTCTGCGACTATCACGACTTGTACTTGGAGGCTGACGTGCTGCTCTTGGCTGACGTGTTCGAGGCGTTCCGCGACTTGTGCATGCACTAGTATGGGCTCGACCCGGCGCACTACATCACCCTTCCCGGTATGTGCATTGACGGTGCTGTTATCGAAGCCCCGAAGAAAAATATCAAGGTCGAGCTGATTCACACGGACCCCGACAAATACACTTTTTTCGAACGTGGGATTCGTGGTGGTGTGTCCGTGGTTTCGCACCGATACGCGAAGGCCAACAACCCGGGTGTAGAGGGCTACGATTCCAGCAAGCCTAATAGTAGCATAATGTACCTCGACGCCAACAACCTCTACGGCTGGGCCATGATGCAGTACCTCCCCTGCGGCGACTTCAAGTGGAGCAACATACCGTTGGAGCAGGTGCTAGAAGGGCAATGGGATACCAACAAGGGATGCTCGGTGGAGGTAGACCTTGAGTACCCGCAGGAGCTCCACGACAACCACAACGACCTACCGCTTGCACCCGAGCGGGTTTCACTAGGGCACGACGACGCGAGCGAGCACGCACAGAAGCTGACTGGGGACGCGTCCGCTTCATGCGAGAAGCTTGCCGGTCACTTCCGCCCGCACCTGAACTATGTGTGCGACGCCAGACTTTTGCAGTATTACGTCGCAAAGGGGCTGCGAGTAACCAAGCTACACCGCGCAATGACATATAAACAAGCTCAAACACTCAAGCCGTGGATCGAGAAAAACACCAACCTGCGGGCGCAAGCGAAAAACGCCTTCGAGAAGGACTTTTTCAAGCTCTGCAACAATAGCGTGTTCGGTAAGGCCATGCAGAACGTACGCGCCGAGACGTGCTACGAGTTCTTCACCAACGACGACAAGCTGAAAAAACGTGTGGCCGACCCGCGTTTCGAGCGGTGCACCGTCATCGGCAACATAGCCGGGGTATCTCGGATAAAGGATGATGTGATCCTTAACAAGCCGATTTTCATGGGGGCCAGTATCCTGAATTTGTCTAAGCTACTCATGTTCCGCTTTCACTACGACATGATTCGTGAGAAGTACGGTGATAAGGCCAAGCTGCTCTTCACCGACACCGACTCCCTGTGCTACCACATCGAAACCTCAAACGTGTACGTCGACATGGGTCAGATGGCGAGCCACTTTGACACCAGCGACTATCCCGAGGAGCACCCAATGTACTCTAAAGTGAACAAGAAGGTGGTTGGCAAGTTCAAAGACGAAACAAATAGTTTTCCGATCAAAGAATTTGTGGGCCTGAAATCTAAGATGTACTGCTTGACGGTGGGGGACACAACCAAGCGCACGGCAAAGGGCATTAAGAAAGCGGTCGCCAAGCGCGAGCTCATGCTCCAGCAGTACAAGGAGGCGCTGGGCGGCAAGGCGTGCACGGTAAAGCAAACGATGATCCAGTCGCGGAACCATCGGATATGCACGGTGTCCGCGACAAAGAACGCTTTGAGCGGGTACGACGATAAGAGGTACATCTGCGACGATTGAGAGATCACACGAGCCCATGGTCTCTACCTAAACTGAAAATTTTAGCTACATCGACATTGTGAAATCTTGCTCGAGCCGGTCACGCACCTTCACAGTGGTAGAAGCCACCGTAAACACATTAGAAGCGATCGTGACACGTAGAGTCACTTTTACGTTCAATATTTCATCTAGCTGAACCGTTAACAATCCAAATGCGGGGAACGATTCCATGACGGTTAATTCAGTACCGGTCATATCAAATCCGAGGGTTGTGGTGCTTCGACCCCGTAAAAACAGATAGCCAGTTGTTTTTCTACATGAGAAGGTGAGCTTGACCTCCGTAATTAAGTCCGTGTGATTATGGAGCGAGGCTGGAAATGTAAAATGCAAGGCCCTCTCCTGACCAACCGTTAGCATTTTTGAGTTATCATCCTCGCTGTATATGACCCTGAACGGAATTTCCTCCTCACTAATCTCGGCCACTACTATGCTGATAATTTGGCCCGCTTCTGTCGATAACGTATCGATTTGCGATAAAAGGGCCTGATTATGGGCGTCCACGTACGACCTCGTGTCCGTGTCGGTGTCATCCACATACTTTTTTGTGGCAACATCGTCGTCGGATAAGGGGGTGCCCACCTCTTCTAGACGCTTGCCGCTAAAAGAAGATTAGTTGTTTACAATCAGAGAATCGGCTTCACAAACCACAGTCTTGATAACTGAAGAGGCTGATATGTTCTTGATGTACATATTTCTCCATCGCGTGGACGTATCTCCCAAATCATACATTGAATCGCCGTTTGGAAACACCGTATCCGTCGTGCCACCCGATGTTATGAAATCCATCCAATCGGGTCTCCCGCGAATGTCAGACCAAGTCGACCAGGCTGCGTTTTCTGCGACGTATGAGCGCATAAAGTGGTACGGTATTGCCTCGTCATCGTAGTGCGGGACATTTGCAGAAATTCGAACCCGTTGGAAGTATCCAAACACGAAGCGCATGAGGTTCTGACCCAGATTGTACGCCGAGTCCGCCGACGGCGTGATCGAGTCGCTCACCACGATGTCGAAGTTGGACGGTAGCACGGGGTCCATGTATTGGCCGATGTCGTCGTACGAAAACTTGTCAATCCACGCAGGCTTGTCTGTCAACCCGCTCCATGACGTCGTGCCTGGCGGTCCTACGGCATCGTCAACGTACTTTTTCGTTGCGGCATCGGCGTCCGCTATCGGGGCTGCGACGTTTGTGACGCGACTCTTGCCCGCGTTCATACCCATGTCGGCAAAGATTTCCTCCCCGTAGACACGTAGTTCTGAGGTGTGCACGCGCCGCCATCGGGCGTAGGAAGAGACCAGGTCGAACACGGCTTGACCGTTGGGGGCGAAGTGGCCGCTCTTAAAGTTGTTGGAGCCGATTGTCACCGTGTCCGTGGTGCCACCGAGGGAGAAGCTGTTTGTCCAATTCGGTCGGCCCTCTAGGTCCACCCACGTCGCAGCCCCTGGCTTATCGGTGAGGTCGTTGTACGAGCCGCAAAAAAATGCCGGCTTGTCCGTGACGGTATTCCATGCGTGAGTGTGACTTATCGGGGCGTACTCGTTATGCGAGTGATTGGTCGGGGCGAACCCAGTGTGCGTATGCGTAGTCAAGGCGTACTCATTGTGCGTGTGTGCAATAGGAGCGTAGTCGTCGTGCGTGTGACTTATCGGGGCGTAGTCGTCGTGCGAGTGTTTGGTCGGGGCGAACCTAGTGTGCGTATGCGTAGTCAGGGCGTACTCGTTGTGCGTGTGTCCGGTAGTGGCGTACTCACTGTGTGTGTGGTTGGTCGGGGCGTAGTTGTCGTGCGCGTGTTCAATAGGAGCGTAGGCGTCGTCGTGCGTGTGGTTGGTCGGGGCGAACCCAGTTTGCGTATGCGTAGTCAAGGCGTACTCACTGTGCGTGTGTCCGGTAGTGGCGTAGTTATCGTGTGTGTGTGCAATAGGAGCATAGGCGTCGTCGTGCGTATGCGCAGTCAAGGCGTAGTCGTCGTGCGTGTGTCCAGTCGAGGCGTACTCGTTTTGCGTGTGTCCGGTAGTGGCGTACTCACTGTGTGTGTGGTTGGTCGGGGCGTACTCGTTGTGTGTGTGACCTTCAAGCGCATAATCATTTCCATCGGCCAGAAGTTGTACCTCGACAATTTCCTCAATGACAGGCCTGTCTGATAAGTCGCTGTACGAGCCACTGAAGAATGTCGGCTTGCCCGTGACGGTATCCCATGCGTGCGTGTGTGCGATAGGGGCGTAGGCCTCGTCGTGCGTGTGCCCGGTTGTGGCGTAGGCCTCGTCGTGCGTATGCGTAGTCAAGGCGTAGTCGTCGTGCGTATGCGTAGTCAAGGCGTAGTCGTCGTGCGTGTGTGCGATAGTGGCGTAGACCTCGTCGTGCGTGTGCCCGGTTGTGGCGTAGTCGTCGTGCGTGTGTGCGATAGGGGCGTAGGCCTCGTCGTGCGTGTGACTTATCGGGGCGTAGTCGTCGTGTGCGTGTTCAGCAAGGGCATAGTCATCGTGCGTATGCGTAGTCAAGGCGTACTCACTATGAGTGTGTCCGGTGGTGGCGTAGTCGTCGTGCGTGTGTTCAGCAAGGGCATAGTCTTCGTGCGTGTGTGCAATAGGAGCGTAGGCGTCGTCGTGCGTGTGTGTAGTCAAGGCGTAGTCGTGCGTGTGTGCAATAGGAGCGTAGGCGTCGTCGTGCGTGTGTGTAGTCAAGGCGTAGTCGTCGTGCGTGTGACTTATCGGGGCATAATCGTCGTGTGCGTGTTCAACCGGGGCATAATCGTCGTGTGCGTGTTCAGCAAGGGCATAATCGTCGTGCGTGTGACTTATCGGGGCATAATCGTCGTGTGCGTGTTCAACCGGGGCATAATCGTCGTGCGTGTGACTTATCGGGGCGTATGAGTCATCGTGCGAATGATTTTCCGTCGCATAATCACCTCCTTCCATCAATGCCCTCCTCGGCGCCCCCGTGGCATCTTGCCCTATCAGCTCCTCGAAGAATGCCATGCTGAAAGGTCTCGTTGTTGAGCCGAAATCGACTTGCTTATCAACCTCTGGGGTAATTGTGGAGCTCACGTTTTGGTCCCCGTCGAGCAGCGCCCGGCGAGAGTGACCCTCCTCATTTTGCCCAAAAAGGTTCTTGGCGTACACATTGTGGAAGTGCCCCGTGCGCCACGGCTTCGTCTCCGTCCCAATCGCGTTCCCACCGATTTCTATGTTATTAGGCGTGAGATTGGCGAAACCGAGATGTCATCGGTATCCGAGCGGCTGGATTTGAGCATCTTGGCATTTATGCTGTCGTTCACGGTGATATCGGTAGTGAAGATGGTCAACCACGGATAGTCCAACGCCCCGAAGTCGCGTTTGTTTTGGTCAACGCCGATCAACCCGCTGCCCTCGATTTTCAGGTGCTGCACAAGATTCAGATCCTCGATGGCGTCTATATCCTCCCTCAATTCTCCCAAGGTGTTACTCAAGCTCGTGCCAGCAAGCATAACCTCTTCGGCGTGCACAGTCTTCCACTCGTGCGTTTCGCTGCCGAGCGAGTGAATCGGTCCCACCAACGCCGCCGTCGTCGGCAAGAGCGAGGCGCCCACGGTGATGTCGGTGTCAAACCCGATAGCGGTGATGTTGTCTGTTCGGATGTTCGACGCGCTGATCTCGTCGGCAAATCCAGCCACAGTGTCAGTGAGCGACGTCAAGTCCGTAGTCAACCCCTCGATGGCGTCTATATCCCCCCTCAATTCCCCCAAGGTGTTACTCAAGCTCATCCCATCAAGCATAACCTCTTCGGTGTGTATCGTCTTCCACTCGTGCGTTTCGCTGCCGAGCGAGTGAATCGGTCCCACCAACACCGCCGTCGTCGGCAAGAGCGAGGCGCCCACGGAGATGTCGGTGTCAAACCCGATAGCGGTGATGTTGTCGGTGCGAATGTTCGACGCGCTGAACTCGTCGTCAAATCCAGTCACCGTGTCAGTGAGCGACGTCAAGTCCGTAGTTACCCCTTCAATGTCCGTGTCCTGCATGTCATTCTCCGCCTCCTCCACCGTCACCCGGGCCGCTAGCTCCCGGTACAGGGATTCGGCCTGGCTGAGGTTCACCTCCACCGCCCGGCGGCCGTTCAGCTGCAGCGGCGCCGATACTTGCCGTGATTGGTTCATTGTTAATCTTAGCAAAAGCTATTTTTAGCGTCGCCGTGAAACTTCCGCCGTTGAGGTCGAGCGTCCGCCCGTCATCGTCGCTTAGCCGGATGCTCACGTAGCTTAAGTAGCGGTTGGCCACGTCCACAAAGGCGTCCGAGCTGTAGTGATCAATGCCATTGAACTGGGCAGAGCTGGGGATCTTTGCTAGGATGTCGCCCACGCGCCTTGTCCGGGGGTCGCGGTTTTGAGTGAGGAGGTTGCTATGCACAAACACCGAGATGGTCCGCGTCAAGTCCACGATACGACTAGCGGTGAGCAACAACTCTCCTTCAACGATTGGTGCGGAATCCCCGATTGATAAGCCTAGTAGACGCGTGCACGTGCTACCTTCTCCAATAACTACATGGTGCTCGGCGTTTTCCGTTGCAAGTAGCGACAGCCTATTCGTGTTTTCGTCGTAACTCGCCACGTACTCATCGAGTCGTCCATCGTTTAGGAAGGCGACGATATCGTCGATTGACCGGTTGCCGCGGGGGAGCTTTATGGGGACCGGCTGTCCTGGGGTCATACCACCGTCGTCGTAATGAAGAACAAGCGTATCGTTTCCGTCGAAGATGTTGTAATAAGTATGCGGCAACTACGCGTTCAACAGCCTAACCTGTAGCGTATACCCTTGCGGGGCGGTCACTGGATTGAGTAGGGAGAATACGTGGGTTCCATCATCGAGCTTTGCGTCAGCGTACGCCGTGTCCAAGTACAGCTGCTGGAGCATTCTTTTAAACAATATCGAAGAAAAACTGAGGCTGGGGCCTTGAGTCCCGATTAGTTGTTGGTTGCTTGGTCATAGACCGGCGCTTTTCAGCCTTTGCCGTTCTGGCGCGCAGAAGAGCTGCCTTCATCTTCTCGCTTGCTACTCGTTTAGTTTTGGGCTTCGGTTCAAGGCTGGTTTGTTCTTTTTCGCCGGCCGGAACCTCTCCACTAGCCACATCGCTCCCCCCAGTGTCGCCATGTATTTCAGGAACGGCGTGCTCTGAACCGTCTCCGTCACTGCCGTCGCTGCGCTCGAGATCATTGACCCGCCGTTGTTTAATCTCTACAGCCAGAAACGACTAAAATTAGTCGGTTGTGCTTTTGGGCTTTTTCCATAGGTAGGAAACTTCAATTTCTTACCAAAGAATAGCCACAGGTACTTGTACCTAAGACAAAACGTAGTTCGGGAAAATTTACTATTCTTGGATTGGTGGACTTGCGACACTTGGGGAGCGTGCTGTTTGCAGGCAACATGGGCGCTGTGAAACGCCGATTGTGTAAACCGTTCTCCCGATTCTAACATGAAGAAGTTCCCGGAACGGCTTCACAACTTCGTCGGAGCTCGACTTTCTACCCAAAGGCACCCACTTTGATGTAGAGGGGACTCCTAGGTACTCTCGGCGGCAGTATGAGGGCAAGTGGAGTACAGCACGGGTGATGGTGTGTTCCGCACGGAGTCGGTTGGGGATTCGCGGTACGTCACTTCCCGGTCGCCGGTTATACTGGTTGACTTTCACCTCAGGACCTGCGCCGTAAGGCTAGCTCACGTCCCAAAAACAAGCACGAACACAGCCTCGGGAGAACTGACCTTGGTTCCGAAGTCATTGGCGGCTAGTTGGCCGGGCGCGAGTTGGACTGTCCAGTTTTCAGCGAGGACGTGGGCGCGAAAAACTCGCTCAAAAATTACCGGCGTCGGGACCCGCCTCACATTGCGCGGAGAGCAGCAACTGTAGCGGCCCCAATTTCCTTCTTTGAGAGCTTGAGCATCTTACATGAAATCATTGAAGGAGCTGGTAGAGATTGGAGAAGCGTGGTGAAGGGAGTCGCAGCAAAAGGTGTTGCAGGAAAAATGTTGCCGGATGACGGAATGGCTTAAGCGGCACCCGTCGACGATGCGACCGTGCCGACGAGGTGAGGCCAGCAAGACCTATCAGAAATTCACATGTCCGTCCGCCCAAAGCTCTCACTATCGTCGGTGAACACTTTTTAACGAGTCGTTTCATATTCGCAGGTTGCTGAAACCCGACAGCGTACACATGCTGCGTTGTTTTTCGCAGTACAAACGCTCTCACCACCGGGAGCAACGTCGCATACCGCCGGCCATACTTAAGTTTTCCGCGCGCTGAAATACCACACACACGCTTTAGCAAAGCTGCGGCAGCCGACATCACTGAGGAATCCATTGATGTTGGGGGCACTGATACTGAGGACGAGCTTGCTGAGTTTTACCGTCGGCGGGTTTGGGATGCGAGTAGCGCGTCGCTGTTTGGCATGCGATGCAATTGCAAAGGGTGGAGTCTCAAACGCGCAAAAAGGTGAGTTGACTTTGCATTGTATCGCTCATTAAGAGGGTGTTAAGGTGTTGTGATGCTGCACCTGCGTGTTATGGCTGGAAGGGCAGCAGAATGTGCCAAAAACTAGAGGTAGTTTTATATCGCGCGCATGAGAAATGTAAGTCATGTTGGTAACCAACTAGACTTGAAGTGTAGCTGAAAACAGTGAGAGACGTCTGTCAATGGGCATGCATAAGCAGCGGGTGCATCATGAACCTTCAATAGTCATGTCGCAGCTGCAACGTGACTCTCATGTGCATTCGCATGGTTCATGCTGGACACATCATTCATGGTGTTGCATATGGTTGGGTTCCAACCAAGTGGTTGGCAATGTGTTGCAGCATTTCACATGCACAAATATCACTGCGATGAGGTCAAACAGCCCATTTTCAGATCTAATGTGGAAGCTAGATGTGCCCTCATGAGTTTGCCAGCAATTGGAGAGCAATAGAACGGACTGCGAGGCGATGCACTGTAAAAATCAGAAATTAATAGTCTGAAATGTTGTTTGAATTCCCTGTTTAGCACAATCGACTAATTTTTGTCGGTTGTGCTTTCTCGTCATTAAACATACAACATCTACTCAAAAAGTCCCAATGTGCTCAAGATGCACACTCAACCCACTGTTGAGATCGGAGAAACACGCCATTGCATCAGATCATTGTGTACATGGTGATAGTTATTGTTGGAAGTAGAGCAAATTGGAATTTCAGATTTTGCCTTTGCGGGCGGTCATTTTTCTGTCACGTGGGTTTTATTCAGGTCAATAAAAGTCCATTGTTATGTGCTTCTTTGGGCATGAAATTCGTGCCACAGATAGTTTGGAGTGTTGGGAGCAACATGTTGGTAGCATTTTCAATTTTTCAAAAGCTAGAGCAAGTAATAGCGTTAACTACACAAGGTGCACAACCGACTAAAATTAGTCGGTTGTGTCCGGCTGTAGAGATTAATCCGTCCCATGCCATTTCTTTTTCTAAACTAGACAATAGAAAATGAAATAGAAGCAACTGGAACCATGGCGTCTACTCCTTCTCTACTTGAATCTATTGGTTCGGAGGTAGTTCACGGTGAAGCGGTTTCGTCCGTGTCTGTGAGTACCTTACAGCACTCCACCACACCGATAGATCCCCATTTGCTTGCTCGGAGCTCAAACTATGGGACGGCGGCGTGGTGGACGGAAAACTACGACGGGTTCGGGTTCACCGACGAGCAATACCGTGTGCTGGAGGCTGTAACCTGGGGGGTGGCTCCAAAAGAAATCAGAAGATACTACAAAAGGAAGAACGTGAAAAAATGCGGTTCAGCATCGAAAAAAGATCGACATTCACAGTGAAGCCCCCGGCGTTCTTGTGTGACAAAAAGATACACGAACAAATCGTGTCGCCGCTGCCTGACCGACCTTTTTTCATGGCTATAATCGGATCTGCGGGGACGGGGAAGACCTCCATGCTCGTCAACCTCCTCTCGAGTAAGCAAGCTTACCGCAAGGCCTTTCACCACGTCCACGTCGTTATGCCATCTCACAGCGTGGCGAGCCTAAAAGGAACATCTTCAAGAATCACGATAGGATGTACGACGATTTGGATTGGGGTACGCTGGACGGGATCCGCGAGGCGGTGAAGCAATCGGCGGAGAAAGAGAAGAATACTTTGTTGGTCCTCGACGACGTGACTGCGGCTCTCAAAGACAACGATATCCAACGTGTGCTTCGTGACCTAATCTACAACCGGCGCCACTACCGGCTATCCATTATGATCTTGGTGCAGTCGTACAATGCCATGCCACTAGGTATCCGGAAAACACTGTCTCATTTTCTGTTTTACAAACCGCGAAACAAGAAAGAGGGCGCCGCCATCTTCGAGGAGCTCATATCATTACCCCGGGAGGAAGCGGAGAAGGTAATGAGGTTTGTCTTCGACCGGCCCTACGCCTTCATGTTTTCCGACACGGGAACGGGGGAGCTGTACAAGAATTTCGACCGTATAGGTATACATGACAGCAATGCCGCGGCGAAAGACCAAGACTACTAAGCCTAAGAAACCGGCGGCCGATAAGAAACAAAAACCAAAGCCGAAACCCAAACCCCGTGCTTCACGCAATCATAATGTCCGGGTCAGCGTCGTGCAGAGCGTAAATAAAGACCCTATGTCCCAACTACTACCCCCTACAAGAGGGTGGACAATGATAACCCCCTCACCGGCACCCATTATAATTCAGCAACCATTGGGCGTTAGCAGCTAGCCTGCTGACAACAACTCTCTCAACAAAATGCAACGACAAGACCCATTTAAGCACGTGGCGGCGCCCATAGTCGAAAAGCCTGTGATGGAAACTAGGTCCCAGCCAAAGCCTTCGACTGACGCACCATCAACTTCGGGTGTCAAACAGCTCGTTCGATCTTTCGAAGACCGCAAAAAACATACGAGGATTTGGTGCTTGACAACCCTTATATGTTTGAAACAAGGGCAATTGACGAGGTTGCGGAGCGGTTGGGGATGGAATTTAAGCCAGGTAAGAAGAAGAAAGGTAGGGAGCTAAAGGCATTATACATTCAAGAAAAGCTAGCCGAGAGGCGAAAAAAGGGCAAAGCACCCATGTGAAACAAAAATCTGGGCTTATAGCAAACACACAGCATGGGTCTCGGACGCTTCATCGGTGAAAAGATCCACAACCTTCGCACAATCGGCCAAAAGGTCGCACACGGGGTTCGGGTGGCTGGAAACAAGCTCGGCGGATAGATGCTCTCTGCAGCTGCGCCTGTCGCCGCCTTCAATCCCGTGCTAGGTGCTGGTATCGCGTCGGCTGGTGCGATTGCCCGCGGGATCGGCGGCATTGCGGGTGGCGTGGAGGGGGTTCTTGATGGAAAAGGGGCAGATCTAAATAGCATGAAGGGTCATGCTGCGGCTGTCCGATCCGCGTACGGCCAGATGAGAGGACCATGATCAAAACTTGAAAGAGGCTAACGAAAACAAGGGCTAACGAAATTTTTTTATGTAACGATACTATAAACAATACCATGACCGAAGTGCGAAGCTCTATCAGCGATTCGTTCGTGTACGGGAACAAGCCCGCGGCCGCCCCTGCCACGAAGTCTAGGGTCCATATCTATCCCGAGAACGGCTCGTCTGGGTTCAGCCCGGGTAATACCATTAAGTTCGTACTCCCTACGGGGGACCGGGGGGGATATCTTAATTGTAGGCAGAGCTATTTGAAATTCGAGCTTCATAATCTCGATGAGACGGCTACTAATAAAGTTGTGTTGGATTACTCGGCCCACGCCCTAATTCGAGCACTCAAAGTTTCAGCAAGCGGGGGCGCCGATGGTGGCACGCTTGAGAACATCGAGGAGTACAACGCCCTTTATCACACGCTTCTCGACCTATCCGGCTCCACGAACTAGATGTCTTTTGCTGGGAGCGTCGCGGAGGGGTTCGGAGAGGATGTTGACGGAGGATCATCGCAAGTTTTTTGCATCCATTTGATGAGTTATATTGTTGGATTCATGCAGCAGAAGTACCTCCCGGTCAGCAACATGGCTATTTGACCCTCGAGCTCACCTTGGGGGATCAAGAGAAGGTCCAAGAGCATAACTTTCCATGGGTCCTAAGGAACGTCGAGTACGTGGCAGAGATGATTCATCTCAGCCCCACCGTCGATCGGGCGATTTTTGATGCAAATGGTGGGCAGCTAATTATTCCCTACACAACATACTCGCAGCACCGCTGGATCGCGTCTAACGGATCGGGTTCCATGAGTATGGCGTTCTCCAGCCCTTACAAGGCGTTGAAGACGCTGGTGGCCATCTTCCGAAAGGACGAGGACAACTATAACACCAAAAAGTACGTTTCAACGAGGAACAATCCTATCGGAAATGGTGGTAGATACCAGTTTACCATAAACGGAGTACTGACACCGTCGAAGCCCGTGGACTCGAATCCCGAGGCGTGGGCTGAGGCACAAAAGGCCTTCCACGCGTACGGAGCGCTAGAGCATATGGGCATCGTTAGCTCTGACACGTGGGCTGCGAACGATGGGAAATACCTTATCGCCACCGATTTGGAATCGCAGTCGCACAAGAGCATGTTCACTGAGAACGGGGTGAACGTAAGCACGAGCGTTAGCCACCTAACGGCTCAGTTTGAGTCTCAGTTAACCTCAAGTCTCACCGTTGATGTTTTTAGCCACTACGGTGGGAACATTGCGGTTGAAGCAGATGGGATGGTGGGCGTCTTTTTCTAGCCGCCTTACTATGATCTTTTCTGCACCATAAACAAATGCGCCGAATCGTCGTTAGCACGCAAGAGCGCGTGAGCGGGGAGAAACACGCCTTCACCGTGCGCACGCCCGCCTTCCAGAACGGAAGCGGCTTCCAAGGTCAACCCCATGTTCGCGTCGCGTTGGAGTGGTGCACACCGATCACCGGCTTCACAGGTGTGGAGCCTGACCCCCTTTCAATCTTATTGTGCTCCCCGTCGATCCGTTAATCGAATTCCTATAAGACATGGGATCCCGCTAACAACGATTCAGTCCTTGCCCTTTTGCAGTCTTGGCGTGGCGGCAATGTCTTTAGCGAAATGGCTGATAGCTCTTATGTCCAAAGCAACACGTGCGCTGGGATATGCGACGGCTCGCGGCTAGTACGCGGGGATATGTCTTTCTACCTCCTGCAGGGCCCGACAAAGCTCAGAACTAGTGTGCTCCCGTGGACGCCTACTTTTGTAAATGATTACACCTTCAGCCTCGTTTTCTGGGTGGAAGAGCCCGAGCGTAGCATTTATCCGCCCTTCTTTCACGTGTGGATGAATGTCCGCGGACCAAACGAAAGGGTCCCCGTCGACTTCCGCACGTTTCGGACTGATCGCAACGACGGCACAAGGTGGCAGGTCGCGGTCTCGCATTGCTCGTTGATTCACCTCTACGGCTCGCAAGCGTATGGGCTCGCAATCACAAGCAGAACCTTCGTCGACGACCCGTACCAAGGCCTAAGCGTCCTCGGATATCTCCCTTGCTCACAAATGCAAGACGCACTGAGCTACGTGGGCCAAAAGCTCAGTCTCAAAGGGGTGAACGAAGACACGGTGGGGATTCCGATCCGGCGGCCGCTAGATAACGTGGGCGAGATTGACCTTAAACTGAGGACCGCGACGCAATTTGCAGAGCTTGGTAATGGCGAGTCAACGGCGTACGTTATTTGTCTCACCTTCTACCAAATAAGAGACGAAAAATGACCTTCCGCCATACGCTCGGAACGACAAAGTTCCTTGGAAGTGTTTTGCGCCCGGGGCTGCACGAGGGCTTTGTCGAAATCTTTGAGCCGCAATCAGAAACCAGTGGCATCCTTGACGTCGATGAGGACAATTCACCCCCGGAACTTGTGGAGAGCTCGTTAGAGGTCAACCCCGCCGACGCCTTCAGTGTCACCATCACGCTTTCTTTCTTCGACACGTAGTAAAACACAATGCCACTCATCCAAACAACCTGCGGTTGTCGGACACTAACCGACCGGACGTAACCACCTACCTCCCGCCGTGGAACTACCTACTCGGCTTCACCACGAGCATCCGGCAAAATAGCATCGGAAACACGGTAGAGGAACCCCGGATGCTTACAATGATTGACGTGGGCGGACTTGACATCAGACCCGGCACAGTTTTTCTTAGGTGAAAACAAATATGAGCGACAGTGAAGCCGCCGTTCGAGTCGACAACCCTTTGCTCGATAAGTGGCGTACGCATGCGAAAAGACTCAAGCGTTTGCATGAGGATTCCTATTTTTTCTTCAAGGGACGTGCGGACATGGCGTTGTTCACCACCGTCGCACTGAGTCTCGGTGTGGGTTGTCTTAATCTCACGTACGGGATCGGGCAGCCTTCGGCTACCACCGGGGTTTCCGCCATCGTCAGCGGATGCCTTTCACTTCTCAGCGGGTCCGTGGCTGCGGTGAACTGGGGGCTCGAATGGCCGAACAAGGCGGAGCGACACAACGATTATTCGTCACGGTTCGGCGAAGTCGTTCGGGATATCAACACGGAATGCACGCTCCGCCTCCTGAATAATGCCGAATATACGTCGGAGGGCGACTTTATAAGGCACACGAGCAATGTGATGAGCCGGCTAGAGGAGAACGCTCCGAGTATCCCCGGGTGCATCGAAAAATCTTACTCTATTCCAAAATGAGTGGTGTCACCGAGGTTCGCCTCTACCGCAACACAGTCGACGAAGTTCCGGCGGAGTACACCAACGTCACCGCGGCGGTGCTTAACTCGTCGACGAAAAACCACGCCACCGGCGTCAAAAGGTACTTGGATGGCGTTACCACGGTGAGCGGGCTCGCGGGCGGGACCCACTACTTCTGGGTGGAGCTCATCGATGCCCGCGGCAACACGGCGGGGCAGCAGTCTGTCGGAGACGTGCGTATTCGCAATGAAATCCTCGACACGAAATTGGTGGAGCACGGAAACAACATAGTCGCGGAGGGCGATACGATCAAATTTAACGGGTCAAGTTCCTACGTGAGATTCGTCGATATCAATGAAGCGGGGGTGGACTACGGCGATTTCGTCCGGTCCGGAACATGGTCGATGACGTTTTGGATCAAGCCGCTAGTCGACACATCCCAAGAGATGCGATTTCTAGTGTTCAGGCAAGATGGAATCGGGATAACACATATTGCGAACATAGCGCTAAATTCCTTAGCCTTTGCCGAACTCGCATTAAACCTTACGGAAAACACGTGGCATTTCTTCACCCTGTCGGTAGACGATCACCACTGGACGTTGCACACAAGCATTAACGGGTTGGCTCTCGAATCAACATATCTTGGTGAGTGGAACATCTCGTCCATGGCATCTAACAGGATGTTCATAGGTGTGAACAACGACGGGAGATCCGGTCCCAACCCCTCGAGTCCTAGATGGTGGAATGGGTACGCGACGAAAATTACAATTGACAACCGCCCGCTGACCGGGGAAGAGGTAACGGCGATTTATAATGCGACAAACCCTGCCGCCTAGCCATGATAAAAAATGTGACCATAACCGTAGCCGGCCCTACCCATAACGGTCTACGCGAGGTCGACACCAGCCGGGCGTCCGACGGCTGCGCCGCCGAACTTGCTCCTCGCCTCGAGTCTGCGACTCTCGCCTTCGTCGCACGGCTTCGCCGCCCCGGGGCGGGTCTATCCGCAGACCTCGGCCGGCCCTACCCATGTCGGCCTACGCGAGGTCGACACCAGCCGGTTGTCCGACGGCTGCGCCGCCGAACTTGCTCCTAGCCTCGAGTTTGCGACTCTCGCCTTCGTCGCACGGCTTCGCCGCCCCGGGGTGGGTCTATCCGCAGAACTCAGTCGAGCTAAAATGTGACCATAACGGCCTACGCGAGGTCGACACCAGCCGACTTGCTCCTCGTCTCGAGTCTTGGGTCTATCCGCAGAACTCGTTGAAACTACTATACGAGCTAAAATGTGACCATAACCACCCGCTGAAAGAAATTATGTGTGCTTGGTCGAAGCTCGGGTGAGAGCAGAACTAGCCGGCCGACTACGTCGGTCGGCTCACCGGTTGGTTGGAGCTTACATCGAGGTGATGACTCCGTTAAACGGCTCCGCCGTTTACCGGAGAGAGAGTTGAAAAAAAGAGCGGAATAGACACATTTCCGCTCGCGACTTCGTCGCTCACGAAAATGTGACCATACCGCCCTTTTCTCCAACTCTCTGAGAGAGTGTGTTGGAAGAAAGGGCGGTACGGGGACATTTTAAATTTGAGCTGGTTTTCCTCGTTATTTCCCAAAACTTGGGAGAATTAATCAATTCTCCAGATTATGGGGACATTTCGAGGGTGTTCAGCCAATTTAAGGTTGTTTCCCAGCTTACCCGAAACACCCCGAATCATCCGGTAATCATCCGGTAATCATTCGGTATTTACAATTTGAGGTTGTTTCCAAGCTTTGACGAACAAGTTGTTACTGCAAATTACTTAATCCTTAGGAGTAATTTCCCGAAGCTATGCTGGAGAATTACGGGGCATTTTTGCCCCCGTCCGGTTTTCGCCGCCCGCAATTTCAATTTTTGCGACGACGCGAAATTCCTTATTTATGGTCACATTTTTTGTGAGTATATGCCTCTATCATAAGTTTAATGTTTTCATAAAAGGTGTTGATTGTTATTTGTTTAGTCACCGCAACCTTATTGAGGTTCGAGAATCGCGTACTCGACAGCAAATCTTAACGGATATCTACTTGTTGGGGTTGGTACCTCAGTTTCTTTGTATACCGTTACCCCGTTCCTTCTTATCTCAACTCCCGCTCTATACCAACTTCGGTGCCAATCGACACTGAACACTGGCGCGATGCTATTGGTGTGATCCGCGATGGTCCACATCAGGCTACCAACGTCTCTTGTAGTACTCTGAATTCTATCACTATTTTCATCGAAACCAAATGGGTCCCAAGCGTCCGGTAAATAGATGTCTGTGGGTGTCACTCCGAATGAGCTTGTTACCGGCGGGAACATGACCATCCTATCATCTACAGATGGAACCGAAACGAAGAATTCCCAAACCGTCGGCGTCGTGTAGCTCCCAGCCGGCTGCGGCCCAGCCGTATTACCGCGGGCATCGATAAGCTCCACCCAAAAGTAATAGGTGGTTTCGGGGTCCAGCCCGTCCACCGTGGCGGCGCCATCCAAATACCTTTTGACGCCGGTGGCGTGGTTTTTCGTCGACGAGTTGGGCACCGCCGCGGTGACGTTGGTGTAATTTGTAGGGACCGTGTCGATGGTGTTACGGTAAAGCCGTACCTCGGTGACGCCACTCATTTTGGATTAGAGTAAGATTTTTCAATGCACCCGGGAATATTCGGTGCGTTCTCCTCAAGCCGGTTTATCTCCGTTGACATGTGGCGGATGAAATCTCCCTCCGCTGCGTACTCGGCATCTTGCAGGCGACGCAAAGTACATTATGTGTTGATGTCCCGGACCACTTCCCCGAACCGTGATGCGCAGTTATCGTGGCGCTCCGCTTCGTTCGGCCACTCAAGCCCGCTGTTCAAGGCCGTCACGGACCCGCTGAGTAGGGACAAACAACCGCTAACGATCGCGGGTACCCCGGTGGTAGCCGAAGGCTGCCCGATTCCGTACGTGAGGTTCAAGCAACCGACTCCGAGGCTGAGCGCCACCGTCGTGAAGAGAGACATATCCGCACGACCCTTGAAGAGGGAGTGCGCGGCTTGGTGCATGCGCTTAAGCCTTTTCGCATGCGTACGCCACTTCTCTAGCAAAGGGTTATCCACTTGAACGGCAATGTCACTGTCACTCATTTTTGTTTTCACCTAAGAAAAACTGTCCCGGGTCTGATGTCAAGTCCGCTAACGTCGAGTCTTGTAAGCGTCCGGGGTTCCTCTACCGTGTTTCCGATGCTATTTTGCCGGATGCTCGTGGTGAAGCCAAGTAGGTAGTTCCAAGGCGGGAGGTAGGTGGTTACGTCGGGTCGGTTAGTGTCCAACAATCGTAAGTTTGTTTGGATGAGTGGCATTGTGTTTTACTACGTGTCGAAGAAAGAAAGCGGCTTGATGGAAACACTGAAGGCGTCGGCGGGGTTGACCTCTATCGAGCTCTCCGCCAGTTCCGGAGGTGACCTGTCCTCATCGACGTCAAGGATGCCACATGTTTCCGATTGCGGCTCAAATATCTCCAAAAAGCCCTCGTGCAGCCCCGGGCGCAAAACACTCCCAGGAAAATTCGCCGTCCCTAGCGTATGCCGGAAGGTCATTCTTCGTCTGGTATTTGGTAAAGGTGAGACAAATAACGTACGCCGTTGATTCACCATTACCAAGCTCTGCAAATTGCGTCGCGGTCCTCAGTTTAAGGTCAATCTCGCCCACGTTATCTAGCGGCCGCCGGATCGGAATCCCCACCGTGTCTTCGTTCACCCCTTTGAGACTGAGCTTTTGGCCCACGTAGCTCAGTGCGTCTTGCATTTGTGAGCCTGGGAGATATCCGAGGACGCTTAGGCCTTGGTACGGATCGTCGATGAAGGTTCTGCTCGTGATTGCGAGCCCGTACGCTTGCGAGCCGTAGAGGGGAATCAACGAGCAATGCGAGACCGCGACCTGCCACCTTGTGCCGTCGTTGCGATCAGTCCGAAACGTGCGGAAGTCGACGGGGACCCTTTCGTTTGGTCCACGGACATTCATCCACACGTGAAAAAAGGACGGATAAATGCTACGCTCGGGCTCTTCCACCCAGAAAACGAGGCTGAAGGTGTAATCATTTACGAAAGTAGGCGTCCACGGGAGCACACTAGTTCTGAGCTTTGTCGGGCCCTGAAGGAGGTAGAAAGACATGTCCCCGCGTACTAGCCGCGAGCCGTCACATATCCCGGCACACACGTTGCTTTGGACATAAGAGCTAACCGCCATTTCGCCAAATACATTGCCGCCACGCCAAGATTGTAAAAGAGCCAATACTGAATCGTTGTTCGCGGGATCCCAACTCTTGTAAGAGTTTGATTGTTGGATCGACGGTGAGCATAGCATGATCGAAAGGGGGTCGGGCTCCACACCTGTGAAGCCGGTGATCGGTGTGCACCACTCCAGCGCGAAGCGAACATGGGGTTGACCTTGGAAGCCGCTACCGTTCTGAAAAGCGGGCGTGCGGACGGTGAAGGCATATTTCTCCCCGCTCAACCGCTCTTGGGTGCTAACGACGATTCTGCGACCCGCGACCATTTGCTAGAATGGAATAAAATGTTTATTACGCGACGTTCATGAGCCCGTCGGCCCCAATTACAATGAAGCTGTCATAGTGGGAAAATACGTCGACAGTAAGACTTGATGTGAGCTGCGCTTTGAATTGAACAATGAAGTGAGATACAGATGTCGACACGTCTACCCCATTCTGCGCAAACATGCTTTTGTGGCTCTGGCTCTCTAGATCACACCCGATGAGGTACTTCCCCTCTCCAGCTGTCCAATCGGCGACTGTGAGCTTCCCGATGTGATCGATGGAACCATGTGCGTGGAAAGATTTCATCACTTCGGCCCATGCCTTCGAGTTGCTCTCCACGGGCTTCGATGAAGTGAGGACGCTGTTGATCGTGAACTGGTACCTTCCGATGTCGCCAATTGGATTGGCACGCTTCGTCACGTATGGCTTAGCGGCATAACTCGTCTCGTCCTTCCGGAACATTGCAATGAGGGTTTTCAGCGATTTGTACGGCGAGGAAAATGCCATGGACATCGATCCCGAACCATTGCTCGCAATCCAACGGTGCTGGGAGTAAGTGTTGAAAGGGACGACGATACCGGCGCAGGTCACCGCCAAAAGTTCCCTGTCGACCATCGGGTCGAGATGAATCATTTTCCGCCACGTACTCGACATCCTTCACTGCCCATATGCGATTAGCATTCTGGATTTTCTCCTGATCTCCAAGGGTTAGCTCCAATGTGATATGAGTTCTAGCCATCGCACCTACCGGGAGGTACTTATGTTGCATGCTCCCGACGACAGCGCTCATCAGCGGGATACAAAACACCCGGGACGAGTTACCGTCAATTTCTTGGCTGAACCCCTCCGCAATCGTGCCTGCGTAAGTCACTTGGTTTGCGTCGCCCGATACGTCGAGAAGTGCGTGAAACAGAGCGTTATACTCCTCGATGTGCTCGAGGACACCCTCGCCGGTCCCACCGGATGCGGAGACCTTTAGCGAGCGGATGACCGCGTGCGCCGAGCTGTCAAGTGTCAGCTTGTTTGTCGCCGTGATGTCGAGATTTTGCAGCCGGAACTTGAGGCAACTCTGGCGCGTGTTCAAGTATTCTCCGCGATTTCCGGTGGGAAGAACGAACTTTATAGTGTTTCCAGGATTAAACCCGGAAGTTCCATATTCCGGAAATATATGAACTCTCGATTTGGTGGCGGGTGCAGCTTTGGGCTTGTTCCCGTACACAAACGAGTCACTGAGAGAGCTGCGGCTTTCGTTCTGCATTGTGTTATTTATAGTATCGTGTCAGAAATAAATGCTAGCCTCTCTCGAGTTTTGAGCCGGGACGTCGCATGTGTCCGTACGCCGATCGTATAGCCCCTACGTGCCCCTTCATGCTGTCAAGATTGATTGTCCCCATATTCAAAGCTCTTTCAACACCTCCGGCTAATCCGCCGATCCCGCTAGCAATCGCACCTGCCGATGCTAAACCAGCACCCAAAACAGGGTTGAATGCGGCAACCGGAGCAGCCGCGGAAAGCATCCACCCGCCGAGCTTGCTGCCAACGGAGTGAACGCCGTGAGCCACTTTTTGCCCGAGACTGCGTAGACTATGAAGCTTTTCGCCTAGAAAGCGTCCAAGTTTCATTTTGCGTGTTTGATATATGCTCATATTTTAATGTTTCGCGTGTGTTTTTCCTCGTACATCCGGGAATTTTGCATAGGAAGGTACCCCCGGAGGGGGATTCTCGCCTATCCTACCATCTTACATAGGAGATTTCCCTTTTTCCATTTTCCCTTTTGCCAATCCCCCATCGATATACCGGGCCAATGCTTCTTTGCCAGACTTCTTTTGTCCGGGAATGATTTTGACACCCAATTCCTTAGCCAATTTTAGAAGTTCCTTTGTTGTTACGATCTGAGACTCGCCGACTTGTTGTTCCAAAGAACGTCCCCAGTTCGCGAAGGTCTCTTCACCCGAGGGTACACCCGACGAAGACGGGTTTGTCGCCTCCATCGTCGGGGGCTCGGGCACTGGTATGGAATGTGGCAACTCTCTTTTGACATGGGTAATAGGTCTCTCGCGTGTTGAAAAGGGTCTTGTTGTTGCGAATTTGGTGGTATCGGCTGCTGAATAATGATTGGCGGCGGCATCGGGGGCGGCGGAGGTGGGGCTCAAACTCCCATGGTCCATCCCCGTGTGAAAGGCTCCGATTGATTTTCCGGAGTGAGTCCGCCATTTGAGACGGTTTGTACGACGTTCACTCGTACGTTTTGATTGCGGTTAACAAATCTCCTGCGAGGTCTTGGGGGAGGGGGTTGTTTGCGCGTCGGTTTCTTACCCACTGTTGGTTTCGAGGTCTTGGTTTTTCGCCGCGGCATCGTGTATACCTATAAGGTCGAAATTCTTATGCATCTCCCCCGTACTTGTGTCTGCGAACATGAACGCGAACGGCCGGTCAAATATGAAGCGCATCACCTCGTCCGCCTCTTCCCGGGGTAATGATATGAGCTCCTCGAATATTGCCGTTGTTTCCTTCTTATTCCGAGGTTTGTATAGGAGAAAGTGGCTGAGGGTCTTGCGGATGTCCAATGGCATTGCATTGTAAGATTGAATGAGTATTATTATGCTGAGCCTGTAGTGACGTCTATTGTATATTAAATCGCGAATGCTGTGCTGGATTTCATATTGTCCTTTAATGACGCGGTCACGTCGTCGAGGACCAGCAAACTATTTTTCTCTTGCTCGGCCGACTACTTCACCGCCTCTCGGATTCCTTCCAATGTACCAATATCCAATTCGTCATACATCCTGTCGTGGTTCTGGAAGATGTTACGCTTCAAACTCGCCACGCTGTGTGGTGGCATAACGACGTGGACGTGATGAAAGGCCTTGCGGTACGCTTGCTTGCTTGACAGTAAGTTGACGAGCATGGAGGTCTTACCCGTCCCCGCAGATCCGATAATCGCCATGAAAAATGGGCGATTTGGTAAGGGGTCGACCACTTGGTCGTGGATTTTCTTGTCACACAGAAAGGCCGGAGGTTTCACTGTGAATGACGATCTTTTTTCGATGATGAGCCGCATTTTACGCTCATCCTTTTGTAGTATCGTCTGATTTCTTTTGGAGACACCCCCCATGTTAAAGCCTCCAACACACGGTATTGCTCATCGCTGAACTCAAACCCGTCGTAGTTTTCTTTCCACCAAGCAACGCTTCCATAGTTTGAGTTTTGAGCAAGCAAATGGGGATCAATCGGGGCGGGCGTACTCGCAGCCACGGACGAAGCCGCTTCACCGTGAACTACCTCCGACCCGACCGACTCAAGTAGAGAGGAAGTAGCCGTCATCGCTCTATTTATTTTCTAGTGCAGAAATAAATGATATGGGACGAAGCCATTTCGAACGCGGCGACGACAGTGACGGAGACGGTTCAGAACACGCCGTTACTGAGGTACTTGGAGATGTTGGGGGGAGCGATGTGGCTGGTGGAGAGGTTTCGGCCGGCAAGATCAACCCAAAGGCAGACGAGGACCTTAATCCGGAGCCCGGGCCTACAAAAACTAAACGAGTAGCTGGGGGGTTGCGCCCCCCCTCGGCGCTTATTTTCAATGAGCCACTCGAAGCGTCCATCGAAGATAGGCCCGGGGCGCCCGGAAAGAGGTGCGGGACTACCAAAACTAAGCGAGTGGCGAGTGAAAAGGTGAAAGCCGATCTTCAACGCGCCAGGAAGGCGAAAGCTGAGAAGCGTGAAAAGGATAAACAATCAAAAGCAATTAGTTACGCTCCCCAGTTTTTCTTCGACATCGTTTAACAAAGCGTTGGGGGTTGCGTATGCGTCTCGGCATTCCATCGAAGATAAGGCCCGGGGCGCCCGGCCAGGGGCGCTGTTTTTCTTCGATATTGTTTAAAGAATGCTCCAGCAGCTGTACTTGGACACGGCGTACGCTGACGCGAAGCTCGATGATGGAACCCATGTATTTTCCCTACTCGATCCACTGACCGCCCCGCAAGGGTATACGTTGCAGGTTAGGCTGATGAACGCGTGGCTCCCGCATACATATTATAGTATATCCGACGGAAACGACACGCTGGTTCTTCACTACGACGACGGTGGTGAGGTTCCAGGTTAGCCGGTCACCATCAAGCTTCCCCGCGGCAACCGGTCGATCGACGACATCGTCGCCTTCCTCAACAACGGGCTGTTAGATGAGTACGTGGCGAGTTACGACGAGAACACGAATAAGCTGTCGCTACGTGGAACGGAAAACGTGGATCACCATGTTGTGATCGGGGAAGGTACCACGTGCAAGAGGCTACTAGGTTTGTCCGTTGGGGACTCCGCACAAATCGTTGACGGAGAGTTCTTGCTTACCGCTAGTCGCATCGTGGACTTGACGCGCACGAGCAGTGTCTTCGTGCATAGTAACTTATTAACTCAAAACCGCGACCCCCGGACGCGGCGTGTTGGCGACATCTTGGCGAAGATTCCCAGCTCCGAACAATTCAATGAAATTGATCACTTTAGCTCCGACGCGTTCGTGGATGTGTACAACCGATATTTAAGCTACGTGAGCATTCGCCTAAGTGATGAACTGATGATGACGGTCGAACGTTGGATCTCAACGGTGGACGGTTCACGGCGACACTAAAAATAGCCTTTAATAGAAATAGCGATGAACCAATCTCGGCAAGCATCAGCGCCGCTTCAGCTCAACGGCCGTCGGGAGGTGGAGGTGAACCTAACCCAAATCGAATCCCTGTACCGGGAGCTAGCGGGCCGCCTGAAAGTGGAGGAGGCGGAAAATGACCATCAAGACTCGAACATCGAGGGGTTGACTACGGATCTAACAGCGCTCACAAACACGGTGACTGGATTTTCCGACAACTTCAGCGCGGCGAACATCCGCACCGATAACATCACAACGATCGGTTTTGATACCGACATATCCGTGGGCGCGTCACTCTTACCGACGACGGTTCCGGTGCTGGGCCCGATTCACTCGCTCGGCAGCGAAACGAACGAATGGAAAACTGTTTTCGCCGAGGACATAAATTTGGATGGCACGAGCTTAAGTAACACTTTACAAGAGTTCATTCCGAAAACCGAGAAGACGAACTATTCCGTGGACAAGCTTACGGTCCCCAACCTTTCCAACATCGTTTTAACAAGCTTTCTAGACTATGAGGGCGAATTCAGTTTGGAGGATATCCTCGAGTATGCGTTTGAACTCGTGGAATACGAGCACCCGACAACCGTTTCCCTAGATCGAATCGACGAGGCGACCTTAGCAACGGCATCGTCGTGAACGGCGACATGATCCCACACGAAATTGAAATTGAAATTGAAATTGTTTACAACATGTACCGTATGCGCCGGTTTTTCACCAAAAGCCGGATGCGTCGGCTGCTGTCTCTGGGCCCTCCCAACTATGCCATACAGGGAACTTACAAGTCAGGGCTAGACCGTTAACCACATAATCCAACCTCTCCAAGGGTGTTCGGGGGTTTTACTCCCCCCCGGGGAGGGTGCAAGTAGAGGCGAAGGTTGTGTGCATTCAGGGTCGTGCGAGGGGGCACTGTGCGGATGCGCGGCGGGAGGTCGTGCGGGACTTGATGCGGTATATGCGTAGGAGGTGATGCAGCCATTGGACAATATGCGTATGGAGTTGTGCAAGAATGCGAGATGTGTCGAGATGTGCTTTGGAGACGAGTATATCAGGAGGGTCGGTGCGGGCGGTGAGAAGGGAGGTGAGACTCGTGATGGTGGAGGAGTGCGGTGTACCTGTGCGGCTCATGACTATGGGGAGGATGTCGACCACTGTGCCTGGCCAGTGGTTTCTGATGGCGTTCGCAAGGGGTGTGTATTTGTCACGTATGAGGTCGGCTGTGTGGGAGAGGTTGTTGTCTGTGCAGTACTTCCATTCCCCTATCTGAATCTTTTTTATGGACGCGTAGCGACGGCGACCGTTGGAGTGACCAACGAATCGGGGTTCGAGGATGCGGATGAAGTCAGATTTGTGTGCAGGGGGACGAAGCAGGGGGGGGAGAATCTCAGGGAGGAGGACGGCGGGGCATGAGGTTAGGGAGTCAGGCGAGAGACCTTCGTCAGCAGCGATCCCACACGAGCCGGACCCATGCACACCCCTTCTGAAGATTGGCGCGCGGACAACCCCGTGGCTCGAGGGGCATTTTGCGAACGTCTTTGCGGATTCCGTGTCGGTCCTCGATGCAGGTGGCACGACGCGCCGAGTCTTGTTGGAGGGCGATTCGGTGTCATACAACGATTTAAGTGACCTCCCCAGCTTTGCCACCGTGGCAACGTCCGGCTCGTACACCGACTTGACGGACAAACCACCTCTCTCTGGGTCCGTCGGACCACCTTGCCCGGCCGGACATGACGGAAAGGACGGTACCGACGGACATGACGGGACGTCAACCTCTCGGGTTTCAACAACGACTTGTCCTTGACGGCCGACGACGTTGAGTGGATCGACGTGTTGAACAAGCCTACCTTCTTCAACGGCTCATTCAACGACTTGACAGACAAGCCGACGTGGGTGACAGGGACCCAAGGGGACGTCAACCTCTCGGGTTTCAACAACGACTTGTCCTTGACGGCCGACGACGTAGAGTGGACCGACGTGTTGAACAAGCCTACCTTCTTTACCGGCTCGTTCAACGACTTATACAAACCGACATGGGTGACATGGACCCAGGGGAACGTCAACCTCTCAGGGTCAACAACGACTTGTCCTTGACGGCCGATGACGTGGAGTGGGCTGACGTGTTGAACAAACCGACATGGGTTGCCACTAGCCAAGCGAGCGTCAACCTGTCGGGGTTCAACAACGACTTGTCCCTCACAATCAGCGACGTGGAGTGGGCGGACGTGTTGAACAAGCCCGCACTCTTCAGCGGCTCGTACAACGACTTGACTGGAAAACCAACATGGGTGACCACTGGCCAAGCGAGCATCAGCTTGTCGGGGTTCAACAACGACTTGTCCTTGGCAAGTGGCGACGTGGAGTGGGCGGACGTGTTGAACAAGCCCACTTTTTCAGCGGGTCGTACAGCGACCTTACCGATAGGCCGGATGACGCAGGGGCTGCGACGTGGGCGGACCTCCAGGGGCGACCCGCTTGGACCAACTATTTTGGCCTCGGTGGCACCACGGACACGGTGACGATCGGCGGCAACAACTTTACGAGCGGCGACCTCTAGCCCAACGGTCAGGCGGTGTTCGACCTCGGCTCCTCCGAGGCCCGATGGCGGCACGTGCACACCTCCGGGCTGCGTGTCTACGGCGAGGAGATCTTCGCCGACCGGGGGGTGAACGCGGGCGGCCGTCGCGTCACAAACGTCGCAGCCCCGATAGCAGGCGCTGATGCCGCGACTAAAAAGTACGTTGATGATGCCGTCGCCGACGTCGAGGCGCACCGGGAGAGCAGGGACCGAGGGGCTTCCCCGGAGCTGACGGACAAAACGGCCAATCGATCGTCGGCCCGGCGGGCCCGGCGGGCACGACGTCGTGGGGCGGGTTGACAGACATGCCGGCGTGGGTCTCCAAGTTTTCGTATTCGGACATCGGGCATTTCATGGACCCCGCGGAGCAATCTAACTTCGACATCGTGGTGAGCGACGCGCTCACGCCGTCGGCGAACTCTACGTACAATATGGGTCAAGACATCATGCGCTTCCTATTCGGTTTCTTCCAACGGGTGCGCCTTTCGGGAAACACGCCGCACTACGACGACGAAGCCATTCCGTACCACTTCCTACGGTCCTATGTGGCGGAAAACGCCCGGTGGCTTGACTTGCGTGGTCGCCCCGGATGGTCAAACTATTTCAGCTTGGTGACGCCGACTATGTTGTCGATCGGCAGCAATAGTTTGAAATGCGGCGATATTATTCCAAACGGGCCGAATTTATTTGATTTAGGCACTGCCGATACGCCTTGGAAGCACATCTTCACCGTGGCTTTGACCGCCTTGGTGTTCATGGCGGAAGCTCTCGTAGTATCCACCAGTGCTAATTTCAGCGGCATCCGTCTCAAACAAGTGGGCGCACCGACAACCGACGCCGACGCTGCCACTAAGAAGTATGTGGACGATACCGACGCTGGCACCAGGACGTACGTGAACACCAAGGACGCGGACACCAGGACGTACGTGAACGCCAAAGACACGGCAACCCGGACGTACGTAGACACCAAGGACGCGGCCACCCGGACTTTTGCCGAAGGCGTGGACACCCGCTTGGATAACTTTAGCTCGACATTCAAATACACATTGGTGCAAGCGTTAAGTCTGCCAATATTATCGGTGATGACCGTCCAAGTGGCGGCCGGGCTGGTTTCCTTCACAAATATCACCACAACTATGTACGATTACTTTGAAACATATCAATTTGGCGACCCACGTATTGAGGTTATGATATTAGCCCCAAACAAGTCCGTAGAGATCGAACGTTTTTTCTTTGTCGAGAGTTTGGACACGAGTAATTTTGGGCAAAAGAAATATACGTACACTAAATCGGGCATCAACGTTAATTTTACCACGGATATCATTATGAGAATATCAGTGACACGGACCGTTCGCATAGATGGTGCAAACGTACGCTTCAGAGTTGGCAGTACTGCTTACTTACACGGCGCGGGTCAAATAAAAACGATTGTTGTGTAATAACTACTAGTTTTGTCTCTACCTTTTCTAGACCCCTGTTCACGTGGACCTCGTCCTTTGCGTTGCAATCGCAATTCAAAATTAGTGCGGTGTCCGTACTTTATACATGTTGCTTGAGCGTAATTGATGTATTGGATGGTCAAGGGGTGGTGACTGGTGGGGACGTGGCTGTCATAGTTGGTTGTAATGTGATGTATTTCGAATACATACAATAAGAATTAAATGAGTGTGTGTGTGTGTGTGTGTGTGTGTGTGTGTGTTTGTGCTTTTGTGTATTTATGTGCATGTGCGAGTGTGTATGGATGTGTGCGTGCGTGCGTGTCCGTGTGTCTGTGTGAGCATGTTGCAAAGTATCGACGTCACACAAAATGCATACCGAAATTGCACACAAATGTCCTTTCGATCTGTCCGTCAATAAGAGCGAGTGCATTATTATCAACTACTTGTACTATCAGCATGTACATAATTTAGATCCGCACTAAATTGAAAGAATCGATTTCTTTGCGGCCTTACCTTGCTGAAGGCTAGTCAACAGTTTTTCATGTAGCACAAAATAATCATCAACCCAATAGCCCATCACGCCTAGCTGTGGGCCGGTTATTCCCCAAATATCGGCTGCAATGCAGGGCCCGACACAAAATTCCTTCTGATTGAAGGCAATTGAGTCCCGCACATGATGAGAAATGGTTTAAAAGACAAATAATGTTCCGAGAACATATTCATGGCGGGGCTAAACAAGTCGCCGTAATATCAGTCAGTGATTCGATAGCCAACGCATGCATCTCCTTCATATTGTCTCACCCCATGAGTAACGGCCTCCGCTAACGGTACATGCAACGACATAGGACATATGAGGTGTGTCCCTTTCGGGTAGACAAAACGCCCTACTCGCCTTTGCTAACCACTTCGTACACATATGGTTAAGTTGGTTGCGATGCTCAGCGAGATGTGGCTTATACGAGGTGTCGACCTTAGCTACATGCTTGACGCTTGTTAGACTTCCTTCCTATGTAACCAAATACAGAAAAGGAGCACGCAAACATTGTCGGCGGGCGCACACGACGCGACAAGGCGTATACGGGGACGAGGGTGTAACATTAAACGACACGGAACCTCGGATAGACGGCGAACATATACAATGAAACGCTAGAAAGGATTGGCAAAACGCGGAAAGGAACACATAACGTGGAAGCCCACCGCGATTTTAAAGCGTCGTGAGCTAAGTAGTCAACGACGATGATACATTAGGTTGGTGGTGTTGTATGCCAACAAATTATGGTGGCAGTACTGAGTAATATCACTCTGCGATCCTTGCTCCTTATTCCGTCTAATAATCATTATGTCTAAAATGGGGCAAAGCGTATGGAATACGGGCGGCTTAACCTCTTTCATCCCGCCCGCGTATGCGTTGACGATGATGGGAGCGCCGGATAGCGATCCGCCTTCGCCGAGTGGAGCGTTGGACTTCGGAAGGGTAGTTAACGGATGCGGGGCAGTATTGGTAGAAGGTTCGCGTGCTGCATCTAGAAGCCTTCCATATTTCCGTGCACATCAACATAGGAGCATTAACTTTGTTGGGCTTGTATGGCGGCTTGGCTCGCCGCATGTTGCATGTGGGGAGCATCCTCGAGTGTGCCTTTCCCGGTCGGTAGACCTTTCCTTTTTATCTCGTGCTGCGGCCCTCTCAAACGGAAAACCTCGGACAACATAACTTCAATTACATAGGAGGCCTTAGCAGCGTGAGCATCGAAGTGGCCGATTATAGGGATGCGCACCATGTCTTCGGGTTCGGCATGGAGTTTTACTGACCGCCGTGAAGGCAATTCATGTCGGTGGCGGCAACGCCAAAGCACCATCGCAGCTTTTTCAAACCGCGGTACGACCGGTAGAGACTTTTGGCGGGGGGGGGGGGGGGGGGAGGAGGATATGTTTACATATCCCTCCGTAGGACTACTAATGGACACATATGTACGCTAGACTCCGGGGGAGTCTTGGCCCTCCACCTATAGGTGTTCGCTATAGGTGTTCGCCGCTCAGTCGCGATGCGATGCGATGGGTTCATATACACAATATGTTCCTATCGGGTACCGACTTTTGGCGGTACTTGGATAAGGCGTACACCTCCGTTTCGGGAAGCGGCGGCTCTATCCCCCTTGATGCCATTCTGTGTGTACATGGATTAACATGTTATGGGCCCTCCGCGTTTATGCGGGGTTTACTAGGGGACCGGCCGGAGTTTGTCCATTAAGGGGGAGTGTTTACATATCCCTCCGTAGGTCTACTAATGGACACATCTGTACGCTAGACTCCGGGGGAGTCTTGGCCCTCCACCTATAGGTGTTCGCTATAGGTGTTCGCCGCTCAGTCGCGATGCGATGCGATGGGTTCATATACACAATATGTTCCTATCGGGTACCGACTTTTGGCGGTACTTGGGTAAGGCGTACAGCTCCGTTCCGGGAAGCGGCGGTTCTATCCCCCTTGATGCCATTCCGTGTGTACATGGATTAACATGGGGGGGTCTGTTAGAGTTGGGAACGGATAGTTACACGGAGGTCGGGGCCGGCTGTGGTGACTAGAGAAGTGAGAGGAGAGAGATGGCGGCCGGCGAAGGCACCGGCAGGGCCGGCCGACCGCAACTATTAGGGAATAGAGTACCGCTAATAGCATAACACTAAGTACTAAGATGATAAATAGTTACCTTGTACATAAGTACTAGGCAACGGGATGCTAGTGCTAACATCCCCCCTCAAGGTAGCCGAGGTCTTGACGCCGTCCTAGCTTGCGTCGAGGAAGGTGCCATCTTGGTCGAAGGTGTAGTGCTTGTAGTGTGTGTCTCAAGCCGGGTAGGTGTAGCGACATGCGCTCACAAGATCGTGCCGCTACCGGCGAGATATCGATAAGAAGCGGTTCCAAATGTACTACGTAATGTACTATTCTGACATTTAGCGGGAAAAACTGTCCACGGGCGAGTTAGCCGACGCATGAGAGCGACCGGCGAGGAAGAAGCAAAGCCAACAAGGCCGTAAGGAGCGTGTAGGCACGCAAAAGCATAGACGGGCGCTCGTGTTGACTCCCCCCTTTCGCCGTGGGAAAGTTAAGCTCCTCGCCAAGTTAGGTGAGCGTTGCTGCGTTGCCTCGGGAAAAAACAATAACATTACTAATTAAAGTACGCACGGGCCGGATTTTCGCGGGTCGGTCTTAAAACCAGAACCGGTCGAGAGCATCGGTAGGCTGCGTGCTCGATGAGACTGAAACCTGGGTGGGGCGAGCGTGGCGCCGGGCGCTTTAAACACGCTTTTCTCCTTTTTGCGTGGGAGATGGTAGGTTAGTCGCGTACAACCAGCTCGAAGGCGAAGCGTGGTGTCGGTTGGACGATGAATTACTAGCGTGGCACCGAGCGCTTTACACACGCTCTACTCTTTTCTACGTGGGAGTAGGTAGGACTAGCGTGGCGCCGAGCGCTTTACACACGCTCTTCTCTATTGTTACTTGTTACTTGTAACCATAACCAGTTAGAGTTGGGAACGGATAGTTACACGGAGGTCGTGCCGGCCCCAAAAGGGGGCTGGCTGTGGTGACTAGAGAAGTGAGAGGAGAGAGATGGCGGCCGGCAAAGGCACCGGCAGGGCCGGCCGACCGCCACTATTAGGGAATAGAGTACCGCTAATAGCATAACACTAAGTACTAAGATGATAAATAGTTACCTTGTACATAGGTACTAGGCAACGGGATGCTAGTGCTAGCATGGTCAGGGGGTGATAAAGGTTTGCACGGATGGACGGATGGTTAATTTGCTGTTATTATGATACATTTGGCGAGGCCATGGCTGGTAATCTCATCGCCGCCTTCCTTTGGCACAAGATGGGTTGCTTTCGGAAATCATTCTTATTTCTTAGAAGAGTGAATTTATCATCGGCACTTCCGATATTTCTCTAGGGGTGTAGGAGTTCTACATGTACTCTGCATACAGTACCTGTACATGGATGTCGGCGGCGGGCGACGACGAATAGCTATATCACACACAGTATTAATATACTGTGACGCCGGTAGAGATATCGCTACCGTTCTGATAATGACTGACACGAGGTGAAGTGACAGATCACGCGCAATCTACTCGCTGCTCCTCCTCTTGTCATCCCTCCACACCGCCTCTCCCTTCTCCTCTCCTCGCTCATAATATCCGTCACCATGGTTGCTGGATTCGGAGACATCGGCAAGGCCACCGGCGGTGAGTACCCGGCACCTTCGTAGTCCTCGCGGCACTTCCCTGGAATATCCCACAGCATACCAACGATATGCCCTAATACGGAACGATGCTGACGTCAGTTGGTCCGAGTCGTGCCGGGCCGAAGCGAGGCTTGACAAACTCAAGCCAGCATGCATCGCCTTTGATCTAACAACGCCAGTGTGAACGGTTTGCGTTTCTTCGGTGGAGCTGTGTCTTTCTTGGGTCACATATTTTACGGTTGCTGCGTTGGCCGAACAGGACGGTCTGTCGTTGTTGATGTGCGAGATGATCGATATCAACTTTTTTGCTGACTCGATGTACGTAACAGATTATATCGCTATCGGTTCGTAACTGGATCACTCTGCATATACAGAGCGATGCCAGGCCCCCGTAGCCTAGCTAGCCGTATACCTTAAGTTTGTCTATATCCTACATCACCTTCGATCCACCACCATCCGCACGACTTCCTATCTCGAGGTCAGGTTTGATTATCGTATCTGTGCGCCTTATTGCGAGGTCAGAGGTGTTTTTCGAGGCGGGTTGAAGAAACTCTCTCACGGAAGTTTGATGAACGTTTATATATGGCAACAGCAGCGGCGTTAGTTAACCTCTTGTTTTTAACCACTTGTAGTTGACGGGGATGGAGTGGTCGTGCTCTCTCGATTTGCAAATCGTCCGTCAGATACGCCATTTGCTGTTATTTCTATCTGTTTCCATCAGTGGTTATGGATGTGAACCTGTAACGTAAGTCCTTTCACCTGACTCCGAACTACCTACTTTGATTTCACAATATCTCAAGGATGCTGGCCTTCCTCTGCATCCGCAGATCCGGGACGTTCACTAACACCCACAGCTTGGCTGCGACTGACGTCTGCTCTACTGTGTGATGTGCTCTCTAGACCTGCTGAACAAGGGCTTCGATGTTAAGAGCACCGTCACTCTTAATGCCGCGGCCTCCGATGGCACGGTGAGTCACTTGTCAGAAAGGGTGTCTGTGCGTGTGTATATGTGGGGGGGGGGGGGGGGGGGGGGGGGGGGCTGAGGGGGGGGGGGGGGAGGGGGGAAGGGGGGCTTCAAGTGGTAGCCATCTTGGCAGTTATGGTTGTGCTTCAGCACACGCTCTCACCCTACCTCGTTGCGTCATCTGATTGGCCGTAGTCCTGATTCTCACAATACCACACTGCACCGCGTCCTGTCCGCTCATTCCACAGAAAATGACGATCAAAAGCGTCAAGGACGGCGAGAAGCTGGCCGGTGACATCAAGCTCTCCAAGTCGTTTTGCCCTGCATTCAACATGGACGTCAATGTCACCAGCGCCTCCAAGGTGTGCAGCACACACACCCGCTCTCTCATACTTATCTGCTAAACACAAATGCACGCGCTCCCACACGCCAACGTCCATCACACACACACACACACACACACACACACACAAAAAAAAACACATGCATTAAGCACAGTTATTCGATAGCTTGCCATGCATGTGTGTACGTGGATAACTCCCTGAGTATCTCCTAACACTAGTCTCATTACCACAGGTTTCACTCACAGGCACCATGCCCAACCTTTACCCTGGTCTCAAGGCCACTGTGGCTGGCAGCCTCCCTGACCACTCCTCTGGCAAGGTAAACCGCTTTGCACCGCCTGCAACTCACCACCAGTAAGGGTCGATGCTCAATTGGTCAATTGTCCCGGGCCCTCGTCCTCGTCTCTCTTATCGACTCACGCTGAGTTGCGGTGTGTTTGTGCAGCTGACGCTTGACTACGCAGTTCCCCATCTGAACACCAAGACGGTGATCGGGCTGACCAGTAGCCCGGCCCTCAACTTTTCCGCCACCACCGGCGCCAACGGAGTGGTGGCGGGCGCCGATGTGGCCTACGACACGGCGAAGAGCGCGCTCACCAAGTGGAGCCTTGGCCTCGGTTACATGGCGTCTGATTACAAGGTAGGTCCCTTTCCGCCAGCTCTCTTTTCCCTGTCTTCCGTGCACACACCTGTTACACTCGCAGCACATCGATGGGCGGTGCAGCAGGCAGGTCGGCGTGTAGGTCATAGCATGTGGTTCGTGGCGAAATTGCAGGCAGGGCTCATTCTGGCCGACAAAGGTGACACCCTGAAGGCCTCTTACTGCCAAACCCTGGACTCGAGTCAGAGCGTGGGCTGCGAGGTGGTGCGCAAGCTGAACTCTGACTCCACCTCCTTCAACGTGGGCTACTCCAAGGCGCTCGACACCGGCGCTATGCTGAAGATGCGGCTGGCCAGCAGCGGCATGGGCGCGCTGAGCTATCAGTTCAGTCCGGCTCCGAAGACTTCGCTCACTCTGTCTGGCCAGTTCGACACCATGAACCTGGACAAGAACACCAAGCTGGGCATGTCTTTGGACGCCAAGGCCTAGGCGCACTGACCTTCTAGCCAATCATCGCCAAGTTTGCGCCCGCCCTAAAAACATCCATTATGTTCGCACTCAGTGTGAATGTTATGATTTAGCCACACTTACCTTCGTGGATCGCAGTGTATGCATAATGTATCTGCAGAGGCCAAAGCAATTTCCCCCCCCCCCCCATTCCCTGCACTCACTCACACACACACATACTCACACCAAGCTCCGATTAAGGGAAAGGACCAAAAATTAAGTGTGTGGAAATGGGATATCGCTATTAATAATAATGCACAGGGTCATTTAGTCAATATGGCATGCGGGTCGTGCGATGAGTGGGTCTTCTCACTTTTGTTTGGAAAGAGCCTGTAGTATGGTATGTCCACGGTGGAGCAGGGCACCCAGTGGCTGTGACTTGGGCCAGTCTGGATGGTGATTATCTGCATCTGTTAGCTTGTCATAAGTGCTTTGCCGCATGGATGGTGGCTGTCGATGTCATTCACGGTGGTGGTCACCAGTCAGCCGTCCCTCAGGTTGGGGTTATGATGATCAGTGAATAGATGGATGACTGTGACCCTCTAGTTATGTTAGCGACCCCATCCCTAAGCAGAGGAGGCCTCCACCTGCCAACCATTTTTCCATGATCTCCCGCATTGTAGCTTCTTTTTATCTTCCCGCAGCTTGCCCCTCACTCCCTATCGCAGCCTCTATATATTTTACTATATCGAGGCAGAGCCACCAGGCATGAGCAAAACACTGCAGACTGTTGCGCGTCGCCTGGTACTCACAGAGGTTTCTTTAGTGAGGCCACGCATGGGATGAACTCGCCAGGCGTGCGGTTGGTTCTGCGGTGGGACAGCATCTGCGAAAACTCGCCAATTAATTAAAATGTGTGGTTACCTAATTTCAATCGAACATAAATCGCCTTTGTGGTGGAGAAGCATCCAGTTTCCCGAAATTCTAGGGATGCTTAACGTATGTACAGGAATCAGTGTGTATAACTGTTTGGGGTTGGGGAGTATGTACAAATTTGCTGACTGTCTAAAAAAATGTGGTGATTCTGGTGAACAATGGGTCCAGCTCCGTATCTACAAGTTGAGAAGGACTGTCGTTCGTCTCGTGAATTGGCTCTTCCTTCTGATGTGTCAAGTTCTCTGACAACAAGCACCTATAATCCACGCACGTCCTTCACAACATCCGCTCATCACACGTGCTGACAGGATATAGAGGGGAGGACGGCGGGCGACTTAAATATCATAAATCATGCCACTCCTTTCCGCTTGCTCCTTCACTCGGAAAGTTGCGCGATCTCCGCCCGTATGCTCGCGAGACGCTGGCGCAAGGTTTCGTTCTGCGCGCGAAGTCCCGCCTCGCGTGCCTGCAGGAAGTCCAGTCGGCTCTTCTGCTCCGCATACCGTCGCTTCGACGCCTGCCGCTTCCGCACAGCGCGCTCCTCCCTCAGACGAGCGCTCCGTTGGGGGTCGGCTCGTTTCCGACCCGTCACCCCCCTCGAGTGCTTTCCAGACGACCGGCCCTGTTCCGAACCTGATTCGTCTCCAATATCTGCAGAAGCCTCTGGAGTGCACTCGCTGCTCACTACCCGCGACTGCGTTTCCAGCTTCAACGAGTGGTCTATCGTGCCGACGTACGGCTCCACAGGCATGCCGCTCCCGGCAGCGGTAAAGGTGGGTGGCAGCGGGCCGAGGTCGAGTGACGGAAACTTTAGAATGGACTCATGCATCGGTAGTCCGGTTCCTCCAAACCCCGCGAGTAGCCCCCCCCACTCGTCAGTCCCTCGACTGGATGTCGGAAGCAGCCCGCCGTGTGCTGCTTCGGTGCCGGCGAAGCTGGTGCGATGGGCGTCCGTGGGGTGGTAGGTCGCCATCGCCTCCTGCTCCGCCGTCTGCTGCATCATCTCCGCAACCGTCATATCCTCGCCCCTCCTATCACCACAGCCTTCCTCCTCGTTCTCAATGATTTCGGGTCGTGGTCGAGCAGCAGTGTTCACCTGCTTTCCGGAAGCGCGGTAAGCTCGGGTGAAGCAGCTGCCCTTAAACGTTGCCTGGAAGCTATACAACACCACAGGCAGCCACGTAACACCTCCGCCTTGCTTGCCTGGTTTGATGCTCGCCCGCGGTGTAGCCCCTCCGCTTTATATCGGTGAATCGCGATGCAATATGGCAGAAATTTTTAATCTGCGGTGTGGAGATGCAGATTGATTGCTGGATTTCTCTCGCTCGGCGGTGGTAGTTATCTGTCTCGCCGTACGTGGTGTACTCCTGAAGTTCTGCGGTGCCCCTTAAATACCCGGCTGGTCGTAGATCGCACGTACGAGGTACAGCGGTGATGTACGAAGGAGCAGCGCCGCCCGCGGCAACTCGCGCACCCGCCGCTTGCGCGTTGCTGAGGTCGCGCTCCTAAGGAAGTTGTGTCGTACCAGGTACCTGTCGCGTCGCCTGCCGCTTTACGTGCCTCAATTAAATTTTCACTTACGTACGCTACCTTTGGCTGCAAGTCCCCTTCCAAGAGCAAGGAAACGGTGATATGGCCAGTGAGGTGCTGCTCCGTCCCCAGGTAAGAAGTAGGTGTTCGTTATCGATCCCGGCCACTTTCCAGATTATGGAATCCAGACACAGAGAACGGTATCTCAGTACAGATGAGCTTATTCCAAGTTTTCCCAGCCACAACACAAATTTCCTGACTACAGCACGTGCGAAGCGGTATGATTTCCTGCAAGTGTCCGCTGGTGTGCGCAAGCGTCTTTCGTGTGCACTACCGGAGTATGTTGTAAAGTTACCGTTTCAACTTTTTCCACGCTTATTACCGGTCCAACTTGGGAAATTTATATACCAGCACGCGCCCGGCGTTTCACCTCGCTCTGGTACTAATCCTTACTGGTACCGGGAGGCAGTGTATCCAGTCTGCACAGCATGCCACGCGGGCGGTAGTTGCGCGCCAATTGTCTCGAACACGTGAACCTGAAAGTACATTACGACAGTAGTTTCTCCCTCTGCACGCGGCCCGGCGTCATAATTATATGCAAATTTCACTGTACAGGCGAAGATACGAAACAGCCTTGAACGGTTTTAAAGTACTGCTGGCGATTCACACGACCGCATAGATATTTTGAAAACCTAGTCATCCCTGCGCAAGTAAGGATTCAGAGGAAGCCGCCGACCACCCTTCAGGCTAATCTTTACGTCGCCGAGCACCAAGAAGCCAGATCATCGTACCCGTACTTTTAGTAATCTGTTTCCGTATATCAAAGAAGTATTTCTTACAAGAAAAAGCAGTGGAGGCCACCAAGCAATGTTTCCGTATATCCAGTACAGAGATACAACCTCGCAATGCTCGGGACCCCCCGCGCCCCCCCCTTTGCTATAGAGGTTTGCTGTAAGGGTATTTAGTTCATCATCCAGGAGTCTCTATACCTCATAGTGAACATTTTCAGAAAACAGGTAGCGATATTGGTGCTTAACGCGTTAATTCACACAGTTAAGTACTGGAAGGCAAACACAGCACGATAGCTGCTGTGTATTATGTTTTATTTACAAGAACCCAGTTGTAACATATTTCGTCCATCACGCACGGGCGTGGGTGAGCTGTCGTGCGCCTGCTGCTCAGGCGGACAATTATCGCGATCCAACACTCCTCCACAAAAGTCCGGACAAGATTTCGCACCTTCGCAAGTAGAAAATGTAACCATGCGTCGATTGTATTGACAAATATCCTGAAATCCCAGGCAATGCTTTTGCGCGCAAAATGGAATGCGCCGACAACTGCGAGGGGTGAGTTCGAACACTGCCGGGCATGTGTACTTGGGGTTATCGCGCCCGCACCCGTGCGGCACGCTCTTTCAAACAGCCGCCGTGCTTGGTAGACGAAAAGAGTAACATGCGCACAACGCCGCCATATGAACGCTGATGCGACGGTCGCGCAAAAACAGTGCATAGGCGACGGAGGGAGGAGGTGTTGGGCAGGCCGTTGTGGGGGAAACGCACGAAATCGCGTATGTAGACTTACCACCGATATGCGCACAACCCAAGGGCAAGCCGCTTTCGGCCACAATGTTCAAGCGATCATAACATACTCATATATGGTCAAAACTTTTTGAAAAAGGTACCGTTGGACGCGTCTTTTCAATGCACGTCGAACGCACCTACTCCGGAGTTCAAAATCCCACAAATCTATTTGTTATGAATTGTTTTAATTTACGAATTATTCCGGCACAGCTGAGCCGCAGTGCCAAGCAACACCCATCGAAGTCGGCTCACCTCCTGAGACGATTTGTGCGGGGTTTGTCGATATATGTTAGCCAATTCTTCATTCCTACTGACCTCCGAGCCTAATTCCTGACGCGTGCCACACATGGGGCGGGTGTGGCTGGCACAATCACGTACCCAAGCATTCCATACACCACCGTCAACGTGATGCGTCCTTATTAACGGCCAAGTTGGACCTCGCCCCTCCCGTAAGCCAATCGCCCTCGCATGTTTACAGCGTGCAGTGTTTATCCAAACCTGCGTCATGTGCGTTTTTGCTCGCCTGCTTTCAAAAAAATCACCCGTGCCAGCGGCGTGAACTTCCGTGCTCTATTCACACACCCGCAAACCAAACCTCGCGCATTGAACACGGCACCCACGCCTCCCATCCCCCTCCAAAAAGCCCCCAAAATACGGTTATGTGGAACACGGAGAAGTATGCAGCTTGGTATGAGCGCTTGAACAATGCCCAAGCGTGGCGCTCAAACCGACGTGTGTAGTTCAGTCGATTTCCCGGGAGTTTATGGGCTTAATTCGACAAACTCCACCGACAACACCCGCTTTAAGCTGAGGTCTAACCACCCCGGATGGCGGCTTACTGCTTGCTACTCGGTTCTCCTACAATTGGGTGGTACTCGGGTATCGTCGTGCTTGACGTTGTGAGAGGGGAGCGTGTTCTTGACTAGCTTATGCTTAACATAATGCATGTCCGGACTTTTGTGGAGGAGTGTATGTGTAATAAAGAGAGCAAACCAACACACTTTAATCGATAGCAAACATACTGGATGGCGTTGACCGTGTCCGGAACAATGCAATGCTCATCCCAAAAGGAGGAGAGCCACTCACCGCCCATCGCGGCGAGTTTTATCATCATAGGATTGGCTGACTGCTGCAAGGCGCGCACGGGCGCGCACGGAGGGTGCGTGGAGCGGAGTTCCCCTCTAAGGATGCATCGAAGCAAAGTTTTCTTACGAAACTAAGTTAAGAAATGCAGTGGGGAAGAAGTTGATAGAAAGGGAGAGGAAGAGAGGGGAATGAAGAGGGAAAGAGAATGAGATAGCGACATGGGAATAAGGGGCGGGGGGGGGGGGGAAGAAGGGACAGCGGGAGAAGGGGGGAGGGGAAGTGGCAAAAAGGGAGAGGGAGAGAGAAAGAAATAATAGAGGGGGTGAGAGAGAGGGGGGAAAGAAGGGAGAAGAAGAGGGAGTGGGAGGGAAATGGGGGTAGATAATAAAACATGCACATGGGGAGTGGTGGAGAGTAGGGGAGAGAGAGAAAGGAGGGGAGAGAGAGGGAGTGGGAGTGATGAGACGGGGTGAGATAGAAGGGGGGATAAAGATAGGCAGAGGGAGAGAAAAGGAAAGGAAGGAGAAGAGAGAGAAAGAGAGAGAGAGAGAGAGAGAGACAGAGAGGGGGGGTGAGAGAGAGACATAGGGGGGTGAGAGGGACGGGAGAGAGATAGAAAGGGTGAGGGGTGGAGAGTGAGAGAGATAGGAAGAAAAGGAAGGGGAAGAGAGAGAGAGAGAGAGAGGGGGGGGGGGGGAGAGAGTGAGAGAGAGAGGGGGGAGAGAGAGAGAGAGGGAGAGGGATAGGGAGACAGAGGGAGGGGTTGGATGGGAAGAAGGGAGAGAGGGAGAAGGGGGTAGGGGAAGGGGCGAAAAGGGAGAGAGAAAGAAAGAAAGGGGGTGAGAGAGAGGAGGGGGGCAGAAGGGAAAAGAAGAGGGAGTCGGAGGGAAAGGGGATGAGAAGAAAACATGAAGAGGAGGAGTGGTGGAGAGGCATGTCTACCATGTCGGTCCTTGTTGAAGTGCTCATCGCTATCCAAGCTGTGATGCTATTGTGGCCAATGTCGTTGTTGTTTACGTCCGTCGCCATCGACCGGTATCATGCTGTCGGGTGTTGGCTTCCTGCCAGCATGTCCCCGCCCCCCTAGCCCGCATAGACGCTTTGGTAGATGTCGTCATTGCCAATCCATAAAGTGAGCATTTTTTTCAATTCGGATACTTTACGGCAGATGTACATTCGAACCGTCGCCTTGAACATTGCCCCACGTAGATTGTGCGTGAAGCCGCGCGGGCCAACCGCACCATGTTGTTTGCTTTGTTTGATTTCACCATCCGTTGAGCTACCAACGACTGAACGTTTTATAACGTCGTTGACTGGCGAGTCGCCGTAGCAACACTATTGGTATTGTTGGGAGCGTCAGCCCCACCGGCGGCAGAAATTCCGCAGGCGGTAGGCGCGCTAATGCCAACATTGTCATTCTCGCCTGCGACGACCGCCATTAACGAATTATTGAGCCCGGCGTTGTGGTTGTGCCCTTACCGCATTAGTCTTATATTGCATGGCGTAGTTTTTCACGAGTGGGACAAACTGAGCGCAACAAACCAGCACATACGATCACATCATCGCGACAACAAACAAATATGTCTCAGTAATATTTCATCGCGGCATCTTGACACGCTGATTTGTGAGTATCGCAACCCTCTCATACCTTTGATATACGCACCAAACGCAAAAGACCATGCCCTATTGCACGTGCTTTGATGAGACTATGATAGATTTCGGAACATTGTGGGTTTATTGCATGTCATGAAAACCAAGGGGCACGGGAGGGTGCGGGCAGTGTGTACAAGTCAAATCGAGATATCGGTACAAAAGCTTTGCGGTGTACAATTAACATTGACAAATTACTCTTGAGCCCTAGCCCTACCACTATGCAGCTTCGGCGCCCGCCGGCGGCCCCGGAGGGGGGTGCGTTCGCAAGCCCGTTGGCACTCATCTCCACCTCTTCTTGGTGGGCGATGGTAACCCCATAGCCGTGCCATGCCTAGCACGGTTACATGCTAGGCGGGGTGACTCCGACAGACGTGGTCCGCGCGATCATCAGCTATCGGAAAGCCTTTGTATGGAGGACTTAGTACGGTGTATAAAGAACAATTATCTGTACACCAACGCCAAGATCTCCCGGTCGGCTAGTCTGATATTTCTTTTTATCACCAAATACTTATAATTGAATACTCTTTTGTTCGCAGACGGGACATGTATCTCAGAAGTTTTCTGGAAGCGACGAGGGTACGGGCGGATCTGAGCTGGCCGCGGACGTTGGAGATGACTGCGGACAGCCGGGAAGCAACGATGGGGACGGGCGCTCGCTATAAGTCGATGAGCCTTGTGGATGTCGAGCCTTCCCTCGGGACGAGGCGCGATATTATGCAGGCCGAAGGGGGGCCGCAGCCGGAGGAAAGACACAATCTAGCGACGGAGCTCTACAAGATCGATCGCCGCCGGAAAACCCGGTACGGAGGGCTTTCGGCGAAATATTTTCGTACTCGACACCTTTTGCGCAACGGCGCCCCGATCCACGAGTTCTACCAACCCCTCCCCCATTCGGTATCCAGTTATCGATAGGCTGCCTCATGCACAAGGGTTATCGCAATGGCACACTGCTGCAAAGGCGGTCCCTTTCCAACGTAAACAACCGAGGGGGGTCCGGGTGGATTCCGCGAGATCAGAGGAGTGCTTGAAAACATACGGAGACGGACCGGGGACATGAGAAAATGTTGTGCGGCGGCATGAGCGCCAGCCAAATACCGTTTGAAGTTTTTGGCTTCCTTTCCTTCCCAGCCCTCGGAGGAGAAAGGAAGTCTAGGCTAGGTGGCGACCTATGACGGGAGGAGTAGCGACTATCTCGGACGGGGGTATGCGTCGATGACATGTGCGAAGGGTTTTCTCGCCTGCCTTCCCCCCCCCCCCTCTTCCCTCCCAGAATTCCGGCGCGACCGGAGTCGCCCATGAGCATAGGTCAAGCAGGCCCGTCGCGACAAGCGCATGCTTACGACCTTGGTTGATCGGAGCCATGGCATCGGCTGGAGCATGCCGCGGATCGTGGATACCAGCAACACATTACTTTTCATATTAGCACGTAAAAACACTCACAAAAATACAAAACCTGTGTAGTGTGTGAATTTGACGGTGTTTTTATTGCCATTGGAGAGTTTGGGACAAGTGATTTCACCGCGTAAGCCCTAATCTTAAGACCCTGGATTGGCAGATTGTGGAACCGCCGAGAGACATCAACCGTTAACTCGGTAATGTTTTAAACAGTTTCAATATACAATTTCTCGCTTTTTGTTCATCCGGTAAAGCATTGATAATGTGACATTTGCGTTTGCGAATAAGCAATGGATATATGAAAACATGCCGAAAAATTCCGGTGTGAAAATGGTTTGTAGAGTCCGTTATCGATAGAGAAAAATGTGCGTACCATAATATAGATGCACAAATGAAGCAAAATCCGGAGATGCAATATGTTGTGCATAAGTAAGTCAAGAGCACGTGCTCCTCTCACCACGTCAAATGTGACGACACCAAGATACCGCCTAAGTGAAAGTGATAACGACAATTATTTAAACTATACCGATTGAACGGATGTTGTCTCTAGGTATTCTCGTACTACCATTTCGGTCTCTTAGTAGGTTGAGGGCTTGCGCCGTATACTACTAAATTCAGCCTCTCCGTTGGCAGCAACAACACGTTATCAAGCATACATGTATGAAAATGATAATATCGTCAATCTCCACTACGCGTGGCTTCCTCCCGTCACTCAAGGGCGCGGATTAGCCAAACTTGTGAGCATGCGCTAGTCGAGTCGGGCCTACCTAGCCTTTGCTCCTATGCGATGGTCGTGTTTTGGGTAGAGAAAAGGGGAAGAAACTTCGCTAAGGTCCCGACTCGATCCACTCACACGCACCCTCATCCGAGATGAGTGTTGCTCCTCCCATCGCAATTGTCCTTCTAGCACGGGCTTCCCCCCGCCTTCGGGGCAAAGAGAGAAAGCATTAGAAAACCGCTATGGTGCGTACCCACTTGACGATCGAGCTCACCCTCGGAGATGTAGAGAATGTCAAGGTCGACAACTTCTCGTGGATTCTCAAGAACTTCGAGTTTGTGGCTGAGATGATCCAGCTCGACCTAACCGTCCATCGTGCCATTTTGGAGGCGAATGGCGGCGTCATTGTTGTGCCCTATTCAACTTACTCCCAACAAGTCGCTTGTACGGGCTCGGGCTCGATGAGCATGGGGTTGTCCAACCCTTACAAGTCATTGAAGTCGTTGGTCGCCATCTACCAAAAGGACGAGGATAGTTACGCAAACAAGACGTACGTCTCCATAAGGAATAGCCCTATCGGCGAGGGTGGTTGTTGGAGATGAAAGTGCAATGGTTACACGGGTAGTCGAACGGGCCCCGCTAGGGGGCCAGCAGTGGGGACAAAGGAAGTTAACGGCCGGCAAGCGGCCAACAACGGCCGGCAAAGGCACCGGCACGCCCGGCCGACCGCCAATAACAGGGAAATCTAGTACCCATCGTAATACAAGACTAAGTACTAAGATAAGAACTAGCTACCCTGTACATAAGCACTAGGTAATGTAATGCTAGTGCTAACACTCCCCCGCAATGTAGCGTAGCTCTTGTCGTCGTCCTTGCTTGTCTTCGAGGAAGGAGTCATCTTGGTCGTCGTAGGCGTTATTCCGGTAGCGGTATCTCAAGCCGGGTAGGTGACGCTACAAGTGCTCACAGGAACGGGATGCTATCGGCGAGTTGCCGACAAGAAGCTGGTCCAAATGTACTGCGTAATATACTAGTCTGACATGTAGAGGGGAAAGCCGTCCACAGGCGAATTAGCTATCGCATGAGAGCGACCGACGAGGAAGGGAAAAAGCCAATAGGGCTGCCACCAGCGTGTAGGCACTCGAAAGTAATAGTCGGGCGCTATCGTGTCTACTCCCCTCCCTTCGCCGTGGCCAAGCTTAGAACCTCGCTAATAAGTCATATGATTGTTGCGGCGTTGCCTCGGGAAAAAACAAAAACATTACTATTTAAAGTACGACCGGGCCGAATTTTCGCGAATCGGTTTGAATTTGGTTTGAAGCCAAATCCGATCGATAGCATCGGTGAGCTGTGAGCAGGGTGGTGTAGATAACCAATTGAAATTGAAAATGAAAATGTTTACAACATGTACCGGGTGAAACCGGCTGCAATCATCGGGCCCTCCCAGCTATGCCATGTAGGAAACTTATAAGTCAGGGCTAGACCGTTAACCGCTTACATCCAACCTCTCCAAATGTTCTTGGGGGTTTTTACTCCCCCCCGGGGAGTGTGTCAACGCATGGTGTCGTGCGCGTGGAGTTCGGATGTCAAGCATGGGCGGGTGTGGGTGCGAGAAGGGTCGGTGCGTCTTGTGGTTGTGCGAGACTTGGTGCGGTAAATGAGAAAGAGATGGTGCAGCCATTGGACGGTGTGCGAGAGGGGTAATACTATGATTCGTAATGTGTCGAGTCTGGTTTTGGAGATGAGTTTGTCAGGTGTGTCGGTGCGGAGGGTGAGAAGAGAGGTGAGGTTGGTAATGGTAGACGTGTGGGGTGTGTTCGTGCGAATCATGACTATGGGGAAAATGTCGACTTCAGTACCCGACCCGTGTTGGCGAATGGCATTGGCGAGGGGGTAGTACTTGTCGCGAATCATTTGTGCGGTGTGGGAGAGGCTGTGGTCCGTGCAATATTTCCATTCCCCTATTTGAATCTGTTGATCGAGGAGTACCTTCGGCGTCCGTTCTTGTGTCCGACGAATCTAGGTTAGAGGAGCCGGGTGAAGTCGGGTTTGTGAGCCGGGGGTTGCAACGCCGAGGAGAGAATCTCGTCAGGGATGATGGCATGGAGGTAAGAGAGTCGGGCGAGAGGCCTTCGTCAGCAGCAATATGGCGGGTGGGCATGTGGGTGGGGTAGGGGGTGACAGTCAAGGGGGGCGGGGATGAGTAGTGTGGGCGGTGTGAATGATTTGATGGGTTTATTACTAAATACCCAACCTTAGGCGGCCATATTTGAGCATGGGCGGTTGTTCTCGGTAGTGCTAGTTTAAGCGAGTATTCAAGTTGCACGCTCTTCTCTTTTGGTGGCGGAGGCGGTAATGCTAGCCTAGGGCGGCCACGGGAGACCTTGGGCGGCTATCGTCGGTATTGACTTATCATCGAGTATCCAAGTTGCACGCTCTTCTGCTAATTGAAATTGAAATTGTTGACAACATGTACCGTATGAACAAGTTGCTGTCTTCGGACCCTCCCAACAATGTCATTCATGAAACTTGCAAGTCAGGGCTAGACCGTTATTCGCCTAAATCCAACCTCTCCAAACGGTGGTGGGGGTTTTACTCCCCCCCCCGGGGAGTGCGTTCTGCGTGGTGGTGGCACCGTTCAATTAGGTGCGTGCATAGGTGCATGGTGCGGAGTCGCGGCGAGTGGTTGTGCGGGATTTGATGCGGTATATGAGAGGAAGATGATGCAGCCATTGGACAGTGTGCGTATGGAGTTGTGCGATGATGCGTAATGTGTCGAGTCGTGTTCTTGAGATGAGTTTGTCGGGAGGGTCAGTGCGGAGGGTGAGAAGAGAGGTGAGACTTGTGATGGTGGATGAGTGCGGTGTACCCGGGCGGCTCATGACGATGGGGAGGATGTCGACTTCGGTACCTTGCCAGTGTCGGCGGATGGCGTTGGCGAGGGGGGTGTATTTGGCGCGAATCATTTGAGATATGTGGGACAGGTTGTGGTTAGTTTAGTACTTTCATTCCCCTATCTGAATTTTCTTAATCGAGGAGTATCGGCGGCAACCATTTGTGTGACCTACGTATCGAGGTCCGAGGAGCCGGATAAAGTCGGGCTTGTGTGCCGGGGGTCTCAGCGCAAGGGGGGAAATCTCGGTGGGGAGGATGGCATGGCATGAAGCTAGGGAGTCGGGCGAGAAATCTTCGCCAGCAGCAAGAAGGCGGGTGGGCATATGTGGGTGGGGTGAGGGGGATGGCAGTCAAGAGGGGGTTGGGAGGTTGAGGGGGATGTGAATAATTTGATGGTTTTGTTACCAAAGTCTGCGGCGATGGTCTTCCATCGGCCTCCGTTGTGGCGCTCCAGGAGGGAGAGTATGAGTTGTAGCGCGCTGTTGTGGCGGTCTTGTCTTAGGCCAGACATAGTGGGGCAGCTACCGGCCATGTGGCCGTTGCTGGTGAATTGGCCACACATAAGGCAGCGCAAGGTGGGGTTGTGGGTGAGGAGGCGGGTGTTGTTTACGCCCCATAAATTCTTGTCCGTAGGTGAATTGGATTGTGGTGAGTGAGGTGTAATGTTTTTGGAATGTGAAGTCGGCTCCGTCTTCTTCGGCGCGGGCGAGCTCTTCTGCTACTTGGGGCTACCGTATTTCGGAGGTCTGACTATCCCGGGTAATATTGTAGGGGGCCCATACCATGTTGGAGATGGAAGTACAATGATTACACGGGTAGTCGAGCCGGCCCCGCTAGGGGGCCGACAGTGGGGACAAAGGAAGTGAAAAGAGAGAGATGGCGGCCGGCAAAGACACCGGCATGGCCGGCCGACCGCCAGTGACGGGGAAATAGAGTACCGCTATTAGAATAACATTAAGTACTAAGACAAGGACTAGCTACCTTGTACATAAGCACTAGGTAATGGTATGCTAGTGCTAACAGTGGTCGATATAATTATGCGATCGACGGCGTCTTGACTCCGTCTAAGCCCGTGGAATCAACTCACGAGGATTGGGCGGAGACGCAAAAAGCATTCCACGCATCCGGGAGCCTGTGACATATGGGGATCGTCGACTCGGTGACGTGGGGCGTGGTAGAAGGCAAGCACCTCGTCGCCACCGACCTGGAATCACAGTCACACAAGAGCATGCTCAGTCAAGACGGTGTGGACGTGTCCACATCGGTGTCGCACGTAACGGTCCATTTCGGCTCGCACTTGCTGTCGAGGAGCCCGTGCGTAGCCTTCATCCGCCTTTCTTTCTCGTGGATAATGGTCCGCGGAGCGAACGAAAGGGTCCCCGTCGACTTCCGCACCTTCCGGAGTGATCGGAACGACGGCACGACGTGGCAGGTGGGGGTTTCACATTGCGCATTATTTCACATCTACGGCTCGCAAACGTATAGGCCTACAATGACGAGAAATACCTTCGTCGACAAGCCATGCCACGGGCTGAACGTTTTCAAATGTCAGCATGGCTCAGGACCGCAAGACGCGTTGAACTACGTGGGACAAAAGGTCACTCTCAAAGGGATGATATAGGGCACCGCGGGCATTCGGATCCGGCGGCCGCCCGACAATGTCGGTGAGCTCGACTTGCTCCATTTACGGACAGCGGTGCACTTCAATGAACTTGCCAATGGCAAGGCAACGGGGTACGTACTTTGTCTCACCTTCTACCGAATACTTGACGAAGAATGACCTTTCGGCACACGCTCGGAATGGCGAAATTCCCCGCAAGTGTGTCCCGCGAGGATCTGCATGGGGGCTTTGTCGAGTTTTTTGCAAATTAATATGAAACCGGTGGCATCCTCGACGTCGATGAGGATACCTCACCATCGGAACTGGCAATTAGCTCGATCGAGGCCAATACCGATAGTGAGTCGTCCAACGTAACCATCACGCTTTCTTTCTACGACATTTAATAACACGCCAAGATGTCACTCGTCGAAACAAGTATGCGGCTATCTGACACGAACCGGTAAGATATCATCACCTACTTCCCACATTGGAACTATACCTACTAGGCCTCACCACAAGCATCCAACAAAATAGCATAGGAAACGCGGTGGGAGATTCTTGTGTGATTATAAGCGTTGACGTGAGCGGAGTCGACATGTTTTCGGGAGCCCTTTTTCTTTGCTGATATTAAAAATGTGCTACAACGACACCGCCGTTCGGATCGAAAACCCCTTGCTTGAGAAGTGTCCAACGCACGCGACAGGGTTCAAGTGCTTGCATGTTGCTTTGTGTTCCCTTTCCAAGGGTCGTGCGGACATGGCGTTGTTCACCAAGGTCGCACTCGGTCTTGGCGTTGGGTGTTTAAATCTCACGTACGGAATCGGGCAGCCTTTGGATACCACCGGAGTACCCGCCATCGTCACTTGATGCCTTTCACTTCTCAACAGGTCCGTGGCGGCTGTGAACCGGAGACTCGAATGGTAAGAAAAGGATGAGCGTCACAGCGACTTCGCCTCTCGGTAATACGAGGTTGTGCGGGATATCAACACGGAATGCACGCTCCACCACCTCCATGAAGCAAAATACGCTACGGAAGGAGATTTCATCCGCCACACGAGGAATGTGATGAATCGGCGTGATGAGAACGCCCCGAGTATCCGTGGGTGCATTGACAAATATTACTTTACCCCAAAAGGAGTGGCTTTACCGAAGTACGCTTGTACCGAAACACCGTTAACATGGTCCTAGCGGATTACACTAACGCCACCGCGGCGGTGCTCAACTCGTCGTTGAAAGACCACGCCACCGGTAACTCGACGCCGTTGCCACGCTAGACGGACTGGCGGGTGGGACCACCTACTCGCTTTGGGTGGATGTCGTCGATGCCCGCGGCAACGCGTCGAGGCCGCAACCGATCGGGAGCCACACGATGGCTGACCCGCTTCCACCGGACGTGTGGGAATTCTTCTCTACGGGATCACGACGCCAATAGCATTACATGAATGTTTTTCATTACACCGGTGCAGCATGACCGTATGCTCTAGACTATGGGCATGTGTAACTACTTAACAAATGTACGGGCTCACCGAACACCATGGATTCAACATTAGAATATGGCTTAGGTCAAATTATACTTATTGGTGGGTCTACCTACAATCAACACTTTATTGGCTTTCAAAATCAGAAATCCGAAGAGTCACCAAAATCAAATTCATGAAATGGACCCAGGGCGCCGTAAGAGGTGAACAATTAGGATCATGGAAGATTTTGAAGAACGGGGTTGAGTTGAGCCACACGGGCACTAGTAATCCGGGAGGCTCAACGCAAGCAACTAGAAACATTTCTGAGGTATAACACGGTCTTGGCGTGGTGGCGTTACCTGACTTACCAAAACCTGACCATAACGGTCGGCCCTACCCACGTCGACAAAAATGTGACCATAATGGTCTGCGCGAGGCCGCAAGGGTAGGGACACAAACCGTGTTGTCCGACGGTTGCGCCGCCAACATGTCTCCTCGTCTAGAGTCTACGACTCTCAATTTCGTCGAACGGTTTCGCCGCCCGGGAAGTGTCAATCCGCGGAGCTCGGTGGGGCAGAAATGTGACAATACTACATGTATCTAGATTCTACAAATGGCTTATCTTCTTCCATTCGAAGATAATTATATAGATAATGAGCACAGCGGAAACCAGCTTATTGCGGTGAAAAATGTTATGACATTGGAAAATTTCGTCGGAAAATCTTATCATAAATGAATTATTTTTCGCTTCGTCGTGAAAATCGGAATTGGGGACGTCGAAAACCGGCTGGATTAAGATGTGACCATACCATCCATGCCCTTTATTCCAACTCTCTCGATCTCACCACCGCTATAGTCGCTAGCCTTTACCTCTTCAGATCCTCTCGAGGAAAACTCAAAGTCAGTTGAAACGACAAGAAACTCCAGTTGTATCTTGTTACACTGGGCACAGGATCTTCTTGTCACCTCCTTGTGCAGCCGCGCCTTAGGTCGGCGACACATTGACTTGCGTCGGCACCGAGCCCGGGGCGTCATGGCTCAGCTTGGCGTTTCCTCACTAGAATGGCCGACGCTGCGCCTCCTGGCGACGCTACTGCTCGTAAGTTTGGTGTCGCAGAAAGTCTGCGCGGTAGTTCCTATTGTGGGGGACGTAACACAAAGCACAGCAGGTAAGCGTACCCTAGCCTCGAGCGACTACGGAGAGTATACCAGAAACAGTCATCATATCCGCAATCTCCCTTCAATCCGTACTCCGTACAGAACAGGCAGCACTCGTCGTGTTGAATGCAACGACCCAGCCGACTGGGCAAGAAGATGAAGTGGGGCACTGTAAGGCATCGTGCTCAGAGAAATCAATCATCACTGCTCTTATCCAAACGAGTGGTATTAGTCAGTGGTCTTGGGGAAGGGGTGCACGCTGGCCGATTGACTGAAGTATTATTTGGTATTTTGCTAATTGTCATTTTTTACCGTCTGACTCGACCGACCGCTTTCACCCGTCCGCAGAATTTCGTGTCATGTTGCCCTGGGCGGATACTAGCGGCCAGGCGGTAATAAACATCGAGGTAAGCCCACGAAGCGACCCCCCTTTGTGGCCTGGTTGGTACGCGCCATTATTTATCACCCGGGTGCATGGGACTTTGTGTGGGTAGTGTAGTTAATCAGTTCTCATTGACGCGACTCGCTGAAAAGACAGCGTGTCAACCTTTCATCCTTGTCAACAGTGCTAGCGCTCTTTACGGGATGCCATAATTGTGAGGATGTTTGTTTTCTGTGTGTTAGGGCTTCGGCTCTGGCGTGGCTACTCTGAAGCCAGGCAGCCAGCGCTTTGCCGCGTGGCGGGCCGAGGGACTAGCGCCCGACACTGACTATGAATACACGGTGGCGGCATGCGGCGGCGAGTCCGCGAGTGGCGTCTTCAGAACGCTACCCGTCAGTGAACCCTCACGCCCTGTCAAGATAGCTGCTTTGGCGGGGTTGATGGGCCCAAATGTCTGCAAGCACGCCACTGAGGTATGATGCCGGCGCTGAGACAGCTTGGATTTGTATTGAAGCGTCGCGTAAGCTTAAATCACTGTGTATATCGAGAGACTGAAATAATAAAAGATACATATTTACAAAGAAAGGAGTGGAATTCACAAGCAAGGAAGGGTCTTCGATATTGATTGATAGAGGAGACCAATTAAACAAAACACGCCCGAACGCCTTTCATCAGGGCTTCCCGCTCTCTAGCGTCCAGGAGTGGGCACCGGATATTGTACTGGCGCTCGGGGACATCATTGATTCAGATACAGAGTGTCGCGATACAGGAGTCTACGGGCAGCCTCAGGTCATCAGCCCCCCCCCCCCCCCCCCCCCCCCCCCCCCCCCCCCCCCCCCCCCCGCAGCCACTCCTCCCATGATCAGCCCCTCTCCGCTACTCGACTCGGCAACGAGTCCATATGTCGCTTCCACGATGGACACCCTGCGCGTTGTTACAAAACTATTCACATACCAATTGCAGCGACGCTAAACGGGCTACTCGGGCTCTCGTTCCCCTTTCCTGCAGTAGTGCTGATGGTGTCCCATCATCCCAACTGTTTTGTGATGTGACGAGACGACAGGAGGCGTGGGGCGCGGCCGGAGCGGCCGTCACCACCGAAGATTACCTCCGGTGAATGACTACCTCAGCACTGCTGATTATAGAGTTGCCGGCACTAGCTGAGTTGGATACGAATGGTCGCTGAAAGTCATGCGCAGCAGCGCTCCGAAACTAGGGCTATGACCCTCAGACGAGCTCATTTGTATTGATTTTCCTGTGATCAGACGATGGAAGTACGTTTTCCGCGACTCTGGTTTCCAGCAGCTGCTCTCCAACTCCTCCTACATTGCCACGTGGGACGACGGCGAGGTAAGCGCGCAGTTCGAGCGTATGCCTGGGCGCAAGGTCAGACGGGGGGGCAAAAAGAAATCATTCCGAAACTCGTTATCGGTATATAGCACCATGCTTTCGCTAAGTCAGGCTTGATGGTTCCCTTCCAATATCATCACTCGCGGGTGAACCTCGCTGGGTTGTCTCTTCCCCCCGTCGGTGGTGCAGATCCTGGAGGGCGCGGGTCCTGCGTTGGACGTGCGTTTCAGCCGTGGCGACAACATTCCGGACGGGCGCCACCTTCTGCCTGCCGCACTCGCGGCGGTGACGGTAGCCAACCCCATCGCGCAGCATTCAAATACTCCAGGTCGCTTATACCGTAGCTTCCAGGTTTGATTCCCCCCTCCCAGTCGTATGTTGTCATTCTCGACCCAGAACAGCAGCTTGGTTGTATGTTGACTGAGCGCGCGTGTCGCTTTCATCAGGTCGGCGATGTTGCGGATGTGTTTGTACTTGACCTAAAGTGTCCCCTCCCTCCCACTACATTACAAAGTTTCTTCCAAGTGTACGCTGTTTGCCTTCTATCACTCGACGCGGGCACCGTGCTGAGTCGCCAGTGGTCGGTCGCTCGTCGTTTGAAGTGACGCACGACGTTGAGGTGACGGGTTGACAATACGGAAACTGCAGGCAGTACCGCGACGCGCCCATCCAACGCGAGAACCAGTACTTCCCAAAGACGATGCTTGGACTGGAACAGAAGACGTGGCTGTGGGACCGCCTATCAGCTTCTAACGCTACCTGGAAGGTTGGATGCACTTGTCCTTCCTTCTCGACTTTCCATCGCCTATCTTTCGAGTAGACCGTCTGAAACTGATTAGACTTGTCACTTACCAAAACAAAGCCGACACTACAGCACAATTTATAAGTACCCGTACCTTTGTGAAACTTTTTTTTTCACTCGACAAGTTGCCCCAACCGTCCAGGCCACGACGTCAACTCGCCGTCACTTTTAATTGTACTTGATCTTGACGCGATGTTTCCCTCTTTTCACGATGCCCACCTGCCATCGTTCCTCGCAGGTCCTCCTGTCCTCCGTCCCACTCAGCGTCCCCATCGGAGAGGCGCCCGACAGCGGCGAGGAATGGCCAAGCGAGCTGGGGCGCCACCCAGACACGCTGCGCGATGGTTGGGCAGCGGGCGGCGAAGTAGGCGGATATGCCAATGAACTCGCAGAGGTGCACGTCACTCCCTACCTTTGGAGAAGGGGGGTAGCAGCGTCGTTCAATATTTTTGCATTTCCAATAATCGCCTTTATCGCCAACAATAATATATTATATTCGATTATTCCCGTCCTCCGGGGTGAAACCTGCTTGTGGGGGTCTTTCTCTTGTCATGCCCCTTCCAATGGTCTCGATATTGGAAAACAAGAAGAACAACACGAGCACGGACAGGAAAGAAGGGAGGGAAAACAAAAGGGCAAGAAAGAGTGACAAGAGGATCACGGAATCCGTCGATGGTGTTGACGATCATACATCTATTTTTTTATTACAAGAAACGCTGCTTCCCATGGTTGTTTCCACGCTTTTTCCTGTAAGCAACTTCTTATTATATATATTTAAAACAAATACTCCCACTCGTGTAGATATTTCTTTCCAAGTGTTTTTATTTACAAGTAATCCTTAACGAGAAGCGCTGCGAAAGAGAATAGACACTTTATTTGCTCTGAAAAGTTTCTGAACATTCAGGTCTCCTTGCTGCGCAGATTATGGAGCAGCTGCATTCTTCGGGCGCCAATAACGTGCTCTGGCTGTCAGCCGGTGGTGGCCGTGCGGAGGTTGACCCGTCGCGACGATACCCGCTGACCCTAATTTCCGCGAGCGTCGTCGTTATTTTGTTCTCGGGACATTGCAGCTCACAAGCGCCACGGCACTCATCACTGTCGATGACGATCGCAGGTACTGCGGTTGCGTCCGTTGGAGAGCGACCCAGCGTGGTCAGTATATGAAGTGATGGTCGGTCCGATGAATGGACTTGTGCGGCCGGGAAAGGAGGTGGACGGCGCCTCGCGGGCGGAGACGCTGTTCCGTTGGGCTCCGCAGGTAAGTCGATCACCACTTCAGCACTAATAGAGTAACACCCCGATACGGAAGCCCCTCGCCAGTTTCCGTGGCCCGCAGCGCCCATTCCTGACTTCGTACACGTTTTGGTCGGGTGCTGTACAGGAGCAGCCGAAGCAGTGGACAGTCGCGAAGGAGTGGCTTAACTTTGCGGGGCTCACAGTCCAGCCAGACGGCGCCCTCTCTGTCGAGATCATCAACGCGCTGGGCGATGCTGTTTACGAGGCCGCCCTGCCGGTGCGCATGCATCCTCACGCCTCAGCACTACGACTTAGTTAAATGGGATACTCGAGAAGATAAACCTCTACAAGTCGAGACCTATGTCGTCTCGCATTTCGTATTGTGGTTAAATATTCCACAAATCAAACATACCTTCCTGCCGCTCGGATCGCGGCCCACCCCGTAGCGTCACGCGCGGCGAGATACTAGTAGTCGGTGCTTGCTATGGCCATCAGCAGGTGTTACCATCACGGGGACTCTCTTGTGGCTGCCTCGCGCTTTCTTCGCGATATCTGGTCTTGCGTTATCGTCCATTTTGGAAGCTCGTCTGAGAATCATCGTCCTTGTTGTAGCCACACACCATCATCGTCCTTGTTGTAGCTGAATCTCGCGGTCGAAACAGAAACTTATGAGATGGCAAATGCCCTGAGTGTAATATCTCCGCGAAGCTTTGCAGGAGGGCAACGCTGATGCTGTTCCTCGGGCTTAGCTTTTTTCCTATATTCTTCTTTTTACTTAGTGGTCTCCGTGTAAACCCTGAATCGCCACATTACTGATCAAGTTCATCATTCGCTGGATGCCAATAATTGTGCCAACTGTGAACAGGTTAGAGACATGCAGAGGAAACCCTAACCACCCGGCACTTACCGGTAGCCCTAACTCCTCACGCTACCCCCAATAAGTCACGAGATCAACAGATCCGAATAAACCTTACGATAGGGATATCTGAGGGAGGGAAGCTCAATTGGAGCCACCATGATTGGCAACAACATGAAAACAATGCTTCGCTTTAAATTTTGCAGGAACCACTATTTCCATATTTAATCTATTTCCATATTCCATGTTAATGATGCATTGCAAATGCTTCCTTAGTATGTATTCCTTATTCTTGTGGGTTTATGCTGTTTCTGCACCACAGTTCATCGCCACTTTGTATTGGTAAAATTTGCATACAAACGGTAATTTTCGCTTCATGACTTACTCTGATCTCTTGCCTGTCAATTCGTTAATGTTTTTAGTCATTTCCTCCCACGCACGTCGTGCATAGATGCTGTATCGAATCGAACGACCCCATTTGTAATATATCCTTTCAAGAAAAACCAGGGGAGACCGCCAAGCGCAAAAACAAGAAAGGAAGGAAAGCCCGAGGAACAGGAACAACCCCATTTGCCATTTTAAACACGACCCCATTTGCCTTTCATCAGTATATCGGAGTATGTCGAGCACGTGCTACTTTGACTGTAATTCCGTGAAAATTTTCGCACCGCGGTTCCAGTTGGTACGGCTTAGTTGACTTAATTGATTAACGCAACATTAAAAAAAAAGTGTGGGGTTGAAATTCAGTTTCATTGGCGTACGGAACCCGTCAATTTGGCGGTCGAAACAGAAAAAATATAAAATTATGTGAGCCTTGAAGTGCAACATTATCGTATCAAGTTCATCAATGCCAATTGTGCCTCCGGCGCGATTTGTTCCACTTGCTGCACCTACCAGTACATTGACTAGTCACAAGCTTTGTGCGTGAGGAAGCTGTAATAGCCATAGTTGGCAATAACAAAAAAACAATGCTTCGCATTCATTATTGGAGTACTGGTAGCAGCCACTCGAGTGAATTTATTTTCATATTTTGTATTCAAACTGTTTGTTTAATGCTGCTGTTATTTTAGGTGTGAATTGTTATCGTATCGTCAAATTCATCATTTGCTGGATGCCAATTGTGCTTCCGGCGCGATTTGTTCCATTTCCTGCAGCTACCAGTACATTGACTAGTCACAAGCTTTGTGCGTGAGGAAGCTCTGGAAGCTATAATTTGAAGAAAAACAAGAAACCACTGCTCCGCGTTAAATGTATGCAGTAGCAGTCACTCAAGCGGATTTATTTACGTTTTTATACTCATGTTGTTTATTCAATTAAGTGTGAATTCGCAATGAAAGCGACGGGCAACGAACTGACTCCGACTCCTTCCAGACGGTACCCAACTCCGAACCCAAGCCCCGTCCGGAGACAACCCTCGGCGGTGTGCATAGTTACACAGTCGCCTCCAACGCAGAACAGTGCGCCCTACGCTCCCACCTTTTTTTGTTTTGTGCTTATGTTTTGGCCCTTCATTTCACATTCCGTATGCGATGGAGGATATTTCCCATATTTGTGGATGTAAATTTGTTTTGGCACAATATGATCTGCGGGTACCGGCGGATGGCCATTGCTGGTGTATTTACGAAAGCAGCGCCTCCGCCTCGTTTACAAGGAAATTGCGCCCCCCTAATTGCAGGGAGCTAGTCGCCTACGCTGGCGACGCGAAAGCCGATTCGGCGGTGATTGTGGTGATGGCTCCCGGACCTGCGGATATCACGCTGCGGTACTGGGGGGACGGCGACGGCGAGGAGGCGGCTGTGGAAGTTGAAACGAAAGCGGAGCGCGCGCACGGTTTTTTCGCCAAAGCGCGTCTGACGGACCTTCGGCCCAATACGAAGTACCGCTACGTTGCGCGCATGGCTGCAAGCCGTGGAGGGGGAGAGCTCGATGCCTCTGGCTCCTTCTGGACTATGCCGCTGCCTGGCGACAGGAAGGACCTAAAGTGGGTGCCCTGTTTATTGAATACTCAAATAACGCGGAACTATACGTTTTATTCGCCATTTGTCAACAAGTAAAGTCTCTACTCCGTATCTCTACATGATACAGTTAATTAGAGTTTTTCTATCAAGCATCTCTTTCGGTAATGCGATTGGATGGCGAGGCAGCAAATGATAGGTTCGTGATATTTTCTCCATCCGTATGATTATTTTGCAGGACCCGTACTTGTACATTAATGCTTTGAGGTTGGCACCTCAAACTTATTGTGAAAAAAGAGACAAAGGTAGAAGATGCGTATGTCGAACATTCAGAAATCGTATCCCAGCTCTGCCCGTGTGTTGTTACTCGGAGAGGAAAATATTTTGACACCAAGTTACATTAGAACGGCCCTTACTATGTACCTCTCAGAGTTATAGTATCAATTTTTTTGAGCCCTCAGCTTTCCGCAGATGTCATTTGCATAATATCTGTCGATGGACAGCAGTCGATACTTCAACTTGGATCGATGGCGATTATCTGAGCGGTAAAGACAACCATTTCTTAAGTGCGTGATATTTCGCTTGCTTGTTCCCCATGAGTCGAATGCCTCACGGAAGTGAGATTTGCGCTTGGTCGTCAACGAAGCGTGTGTGAAACTGAGATGCGGCGGGTGAATGTTATCGACAATATGGAAATCTCTCGGGGGGTCGATGTTATGATTCGAGGATGTGTGAACGATGTCGAAGTAATAATACTGCCAATCCGATATCGGCGCGATGTAATCGAACACGACCTTCAGAAATCGGAGACACACTTCAGAAACAGCAGACGGAACGGAATGGTGTATTCGATTATTCAACGACTGAAACTGAACTTCCCAACTTGAATAGGAGTGCGCCAATCCCCCGTCTCATGCTACCGGATTATTGCTGAAAATTTCTTTTTTCTTCTTTTGCAGACTCGCGTTTTTCGGTGACTTGGCGGGTCAGAACGTTTGCCGCGACCGCGACGAAGGCTTCCCGGCACTGGCCGCGGTGGCGGAATTCGAGCCAGAGGTGGTGGTCGGGCTTGGCGACATTGTGTATGTCGACCACGACTGCCATGACAGAAGCAAGTTTGGAAACCGGCAGATTCCGCACCCAAGGCCACCATTGGAAGGATGTCAGGTGGGGGGGGGGGGGGGGGGGGGGGGGGGGGGGGGGGGGGGGGCGTTTGGACCCAATTCACTGCATCTTGATTACAAAGAATTTGATTTTCCGTATATTGTCCCGCTTGGCTCGAGCAACTCAACACAATGCACATGTTCGTGTTCGAGCTTACACGGTGTGCCATTGACCCGTCACGGCTCGCAGATTTGCCTGCCGAGCTTTTGGGACAAGTGCAGGTACAACCACGAGGACCGCCACTTTAAGGCCACCCTAAAAGACGCAAACTTTGTCGGCATTTGGGACGACCACGGTGAGTCCGGAGATTTGAAATTATCCAAGCATGGTTGTAATTTGGCAATCACATTTACATAATGTTGTTTAGGCGCCGAATACGTCCACAAAAATCCGGGGAAGGGGGGAAAGGGGGATTTAAGCTTATGGTTAACATCGAAACTTATTGTTCAACAGTTCTTAGTGCAGCTCACATCTTTTTTTTTTGACCCATCCTCAACTGTGCTTTTCATGAAACGGAGGGCGGTGGCACCCATACCAACCACACTATTATATGTGATGATGGCCTTACTGCCTCTGTGCAGCTACTGACACATCTACCTATGTACCTCGATGCGCTTTGGCTCTCGACTTTGTCCTCCCAAGTAAGCGCTGGTTCTCTGACTCGCACGGTTTTTTTCTTTTGGCCGCAGAGGGCGTAAACGACTTCACGCCCTACCTGGACCTCCGGTTCAACAACGAGCCATCTTACCCAGAGGGTGTTCACCTGCTGCCTTTCGGACTGAAGGTGAGCCGAGCTTGCCAGCACACAATATGTGACATTAAATCCAACCTTTTGGCGCGAATATTTTCTCCAAAGCAGAGTCGACTAAATACTCGCGACATACCGTGAATTCAAAGTAACCGAGCTCGTCTTGCTGCGGTTGGTGGAATTTCAATTTCAGGGCATGCTGGATTGCAGCCCCACTATGCCGGCACCGAACACTCCGAAGCGTCTTTATCGTCACTTCGCCTACGGAGACACCGCCGATATTTTTGTCCTCGACACGAGGTGTGTGAGAATTGGACCCAAAGTGCATTCCATCTTTAAACTGTCGACGTGAACTATTTCTAACATAGCGGGCAATATTATGGTGACGGCAGGCAGTATCGCGATCCCAGCGTCCAAGCCGACAGCAAGGTCACGCCGAAGACGATGCTTGGGCTGGAGCAGAAGCGTTGGCTACTCGAGACGCTGCGCAGTTCGCGTGGCACGTGGAAAGTGATGGTAACCAGTATGCCTCTCGTCATCCCCACAGGTAAGCCGTCGCTAGATTTATATGGTCTCAAGTTATCAAATCGTCAGCACACACACAAAAATTCGGAAACACGCCGACGTTTCGGCTTCTGAGTTTTTACAGTGCTGCCGAAAGGCGCCATACGATCACTCACGTTTGGCGCTTTGTTGAACCAGGGTCGGAGTACAGACCTGATAAGTGGGAGTCGGAGATGGGACCCGAGCCTGAGACATGGAGGGACGGGTGGACGGCGGGAGATCAGACCGGCGGATACGAAAACGAGATGCGCGAAATATTGCGCGCTATGGCTGCCGCTGGGCAGAGGAACGTTATTTTCATTGCGACAGACGTGCATTGCTCGTTCGTCTACAGGTATCTGATGTTCTTCGCAGCATCGTCTGACTTAAGTCCAAGCTTAGCCAAGAGAAACCTCAACGACAAATTCCATTTACGCCTTTTGCACTACTTCCATATTCATTGTATAACAAATATGCCAATTTGGTGGAAATGAAACCGACTGTTGAGCATTGCTATTCTTTTGGACCCCAGACACGAGCCCTTCCGGGACGATCCGTCCTTCCGAATTCACGAGATCATAACAGGGCCCGTCAATGCTGATCTCTTCCCAAAACGTGGCTACTCCCGCGACTTTTTCTATCAGGTGTGTCGTTAAAGAGAGAACGGGTGTGATCAAAGTGAACACGCGTTTGCCTTTTCTATACATATATATCTGTATCCTTGGGGACTCAACAGCGCTCCTTATTGAAGAGGTAATGTGTTGTCTTTGATTTCGCAGACAAGCCGCCTCTTCCAGTGGCATCCCAATAATCGGAGGGATGTCGACTCTTGGCGAGAGGCGAAGAGGTACTTTAACTTTGGAACTGTCGAAATAAACCGGCGGGGTCGCCTGACTGCGCGGGTGAGGCGCGCAGATGGCGACATTCTCTACACCCTACGACTGGATCCAGAAGACGGAAGCGCCGCCGGAAGCGGGGGCGTAGCAGGTGGCAACGGCGACGCCTCGCCCGTGTGCCCTAACCTCCTTTCATATGTCAATACGTCGGCGGACAATAACAACGACACCACATTCGCCACCGAATCGTCACAAGCTGCCACGCGGCCACACGATGATGTGCCAGCTGGTCGTGATGTTGCCACAGAGCATCCAACTCGCGCTAACCACCTTGATGGCGATATGGCGAGAGCTGACCGTACGGAAAATACCACGGAGGATAATCCTTCAACTCCCGGAACTTTCGCCGCTTCCTTGGCGCACCACTCTGGAGTCGGCCGTGGCGATCAAAGAACTGGCGGTAAATTCACTACCTCGTCCGCACTGCTCGGACTCGTGTCAGTCTTTTGGGCAAATTTGTTTCTGCACCACATCGAGTAGCCTTCCGCGCTGCTCACCTGTACATACATCTGCAGCTAAGCGGAGGTGCGAGAGCGAGTAGTGCACATCTTCGAATTGTGTGTTTTTCAAATGATGCTCTTGCTATGTCGGAACTGGCTAGACCGTGCGTTTCAGCCAAACAGTAGGTTCACATGGGGGTCGACCTTGAAACAGGCGCCTAGTGGTGGTATACATAGTGATTGGTTTCGTGAGCTGAGCCACCTACGGAGTCCTCGCACATGCTTCGAACGTGAAATAGCCTTCCCAGTTGCCGTGTCGGACATTTTGTACATAGCGCAATGCTGCACAGTAAAAAGATATTTCTTTTTTCTTGCGCCACTTCTTGCCCTGACACGTTCAATCATGTGCACAATCGGTGTCGCTGCGATGAGTACAGGGGAGAGGTTCGCATTGGCGAATGGCTAAACGGGCGTGCTGAAAAAGAAGTGGTCTTGTTATTAAAGGGGCATCTTTGGGATGTAGCAGACAAAAATATATCACTATCATTGCGTCGCTTTGACGGCCGACCAACGACTTGCTTCCTATGTTGCTCTCGCCTAGGAGCTACTTACAGAATACTAGACGACAAAAGTGTGACCCGATCTTACACCCAGGGTCTACATATAGCATATGTGCTTGACTTCTAGCGCTCACTGCCCAGCCAGTCTTCCCATCCTTCCCATTTCTCGGCGTACGTGTGATCAGGCGCCCAAGGGATGTCGGCTGGCCTCTCACCGCTTCCACTCCAGAGCATCCACTCTCGAATATTTTTCATTCCCAGTGTGTGTACATAATCGCGGGCCTCCTCGAACGGACGGAACTCTTCCACGTGCGTGCCACCTTTACCAACGCCCAGCCAGTCTTCCCAGCCCTCCCAGCCTTCGTCTCGATAAATTCGGTCCGGGTGACTGGGGATGTCGCCAGGGCGTTGCCCGCTTCGCTCCCACTCCCACCACTCTTCTTTTGTCTTCAGGCCAAGCCGCCACACGTGCTCCTTAGCTGCTTCGAAAGAGCTCAGTGCTCCTCCAGTCTGAGATTCACGCAGCGCCCTGAGAATTCTCGGCCGATTCGGCTGAGTTCGTACCGGCACGCGACCACGACGGCCGTGACGATGGAGGCTCAGCACAGGCGCGCGAGCGGTAGTGTGTGCGATGGTAGCCATCGAGGTGAAATTCGGCAAGGTGTTTGTAGCCTTATATTTGGCAGTCTATGACCGTTGGCTAACTATTCGTGCCTATGGGCTTGTCTCAACGCGAAACCGGGTTTGATGTTACGTCAACTGGTGTGTGTAATTTGTCGACTTTGCGTATGTGAGTGATCGCGCCGAACCGGCACTGAGGGAAATCGGTGACAGGACACGCGTTCCAGAAATATTGAAATAGCTGCGATATATTCGACAACAACGGGGCAAAAGTTAAGGGTAAAATACAACGACGTCCAAAAGGAGTGCCCTTCCAGCCGCTCGAGCGTGCTGCTGGCTGTGAAGGTCGTGGGAGCATGGAACGGAGCACTGCGAAGGCTACGTGGGACACGAAACGTCTCCCTACCCGTGCTGAGTGCTGCTGACGTAGGCTGTCGCGGTACACTATGTCCAGTCATGTCCGCGTTTCGGAGTGTTAGCATTATTACAGAAATATATGCAATGATGCTTGATAAGCCCAATTACAATAACAGTAAAGAAGGGGGATGTTCACCGCCGGAAAACAGCATCACTCAGGCGCAAAGGCATAGCAACCCCCTGCAGAGCAAAAACAATGCGGGAGTAGGGAGTACCTGCTAATGCTCAGATTGGGGGCTACGTCATGACACTGCAGTTTCCGTGAGCGGCGGAAGATCAACGACCAAGCGACTTTAACTCGGGCCATTGCTGGTGAGTTGGAGGCATCCCCAACAATAAGCTGTTATCCAGCGAAGCGTCGATTTTTCAGTACCCGTACCTACCGGATTTTTGAATAGTATAGTACCATGAGCTTTATTGTCATACGGGTACACGATAAGTGTGACGATAACAAACCCTAAAACCCTAAACCAGTGTGCCGGTGCGGGTTCCCTGCCAGTCCCATATGCCGGGGGCGCAAAAAAAAAAAAAAAAGACTACGGGTAACAGTAAGGTAATTGGGGCCCGCACGTTGCGCTTATCTACGGTGCAGTACTACTGAGTACAACAATCTAATCACGCAGCCACGGTCCTGACTGAGGCGACCGTTCGATCAACATAGATTAAGATCGCCTTCGATTCACTGCTATCAGCAATATTCGTCCTTGATGTGTCCTTGATGTGACTTGCGCACCTTGACCATTGGCACTAAAGTTATGTATAGATGACTAGACTACGAGGGGTAAGACCGTACTGAAAATGCTATCGCGCTATCCAACTACGGGGCGAGTACCTCGGTACTATTTCGAGTACCTTGGGTTTTTGGTTTTTTTGGCGCCCCCGGGATATGGAACTGGCACGGAACCCGCACCGGCACCCTCTATAGGCGGCGTTATGCAAGCATGACTGAGAGCAGAAGATCGAAACAAGCCTCAAACTCATCATCGATCATGCTCCCGGGTAGGCGACGCTCGTGTGAGTGCACTATGTACCATTGTACGAGAACCGTACCGTAATGCGCTAACCCCACACGAGGCCAGTGTTGGAGTTTCACCAACTAAAACCTTCCAATGACATGCAAACAAACATGAATGCATTCCCGGCACTGACCAAGAAAGGTCTACCCTACCCGTCCGGGCGTCGACCCATTCGAGTAATGCGAGAAGGACCAAGGCCCATCTCATGGAACAAAACATTTCGGGAGTGCGAAAATTGAAATTGAAATTGTTTACAACATGTACCGTATGCGCCGGTTTTTCACCAAAAGCCGGATGCGTCGGCTGCTGTCTCTGGGCCCTCCTAACTATGCCATACAGGGAACTTACAAGTCAGGGCTAGACCGTTAACCACCTAATCCAACCTCTCCAAGGGTGTTCGGGGGTTTTACTCCCCCCCGGGGAGGATGCAAGTGGAGGCGAAGGATGTGTGCAATCAGGGTCGTGCGTGGGGGCAGTGTGCGGATGCGCGGCGGGAGGTCGTGCGGGACTTTATGCGGTATATGCGTAGTAGGTGATGCAGCCATTGGACAGTATGTGTATGGAGTTGTGTAAGAATGCGAGAAGTGTCGAGGCGTGCTTTGGAGACGAGTTTATCAGGAGGGTCTGTGCGGGCGGTGAGAAGAGAGGTGAGACTCGTGATGGTGGAGGTATGCGGTGTACCTGTGCGGCTCATGACGATGGGGAGGATGTCGACCATTGTGCCTGGCCAGTGGTTTCTGATGGCGTTCGCAAGAGGTGTGTATTTGGCACGTATGAGGTCGGCTGTGTGGGTGAGGTTGTTGTCTGTGCAGTACTTCCACTCCCCTATCTGAATTCTTTTTTATGGATGCATAGCGTCGGCGACCGTTGGAGTGGCCAACGAATCTGGGTTCGAGGATGCGGATGAAGTCAGGTTTGTGTGCAGGGGGACGAAGTAGGGGGGGGAGAATCTCAGGGGGGAGGACGGCGGGGCATGATGTTAAGGAGTCAGGCGAGAGACCCTCATCAGCAGCAACAAGGCGGGTGGGCATGTGGGTGGGGTGAGGTGGGTGGCAGTCAAGTGGAGAGGGGGCAGGGGTGGGGGAGTCAAACGATTTTATGGGTTTGTTACCGAAGTCGGCGGTGATGGTCTCCCAGCGTCCTCCGTTGTGGCGTTCCAGTAGGGATAGTAGGAGTTGCAGAGCGCTGTTGTGTCGGTCCTGTCTTAGACCAGACATAGAAGGGCAGTTACCGGCCATGTGGCCGTGTGAGGGTTGAGTGTTTTTTGTGGTAAGAAAAATCTGCGCCGTCCTTCGCGGCGCGGGCGAGGAGGGCTCCGTGTTTGGTTGATTGCGAGAGAGGAGTGTGTGTGTGTTTTGTGCTGTAGTTGTGTGCGTCGGATTTGAGGTTGGTGTATCTGTAGGGTATGGGGTCGCCTAGGGTTTGTGGGATGAGGGTGTATGGCCATGTCCAGTCGCCTATCGTGACTTCTGAGCCGGTGGTGTATGTAGTATCGGGGGGGTGGCCATCTGCTACTTGGTTGGCGAGGGTGTCTGCGAGGTCGTTGCCGATGGAGTGGTTGTGGGCTTTTATTTTACCGAGGTGTGTACGGATGCCTGCTTCGCATCGGGTTTTAAGGGTGTGTGTGATGGATAAGAGGGTGTCGCGGTGAATGTTATGGCGGTAAGCGGAAGGGCAGTTTAAGTAACCTTGAATAAGGCGGAGGGAGCACGCACTGTCTGTGAGGAGGTGGGTGCGGCCAAGTTGGAGGCCTACATCTATGGCAGCTAATTCAGCACGATTTATGGTATGTGAGGGAGGGGTAGAGGTCACCAGGATTTTGATTTTGGTGTCCGAAGCGGGGTGGGTAGCTGCTGCTCCGAGGGGGGTCGAGCCGCCTTTTTTCGAGCCGTCTGTGTAGACAAAGTCCTGCCAGTTCCAAGCAGGGGTGCCTCTGGTGGGGGGATACGTTAGATGTTCGCGGTCCGGGAGGGGGTATGTGAGGGGGTGAGATGGGTTTGGGGGGCGGTGGTATATACCTGCTGAGTGGGGTGAGTAGGTGTCAAAGAGGTGTGGAGGAGGGGGTGTGATGATAGGGTTGGGGAGGTGAGTGTCGTAGATAGATTCGAGGGTGTTGTGAAGTGCGGTCATGGCCGTGGGTGATGGGAGGGTGGAGAGTGCGAGGGGGTTAGCGACGAGGTATATGTCGACCATCCATCGTGTGCCGAATGGGGTAGGGGTGGGGTTGCCAGTGTGTTGGTCGGGGGGTAGGAATGTGTTTGCGTCATTGGGGAGGGTGTAAAGGTGGTGGGTGTATGGGGAGGTGATGTATTTGGAGTGGCGGTAGGGTGTGTGTTCCCATCGGGGAAGGATGAGGATGGTTGCGCTGGGTGTGTGAGGTGCTGTGAGGTGTGCGCTGGTGATTGCGTGTTCCATGGCTCGTCTCATGCATTCGTGGTCGTATTCGGGGTTGGCTATGTTGGTGCCTTGCCATGTGTGCGGGGCATTGCTGCCGCTAGATGAGAAGACTATATCTTCGGGGTAGAGGGAGTGGTAGGTGTGGGAGTGAAGGGATTTATTGAGGGGGTCGGAGTAGAGTTCTGTCTGGATGCGGAATGTGTGACGTAGAGCTGTGAGGAGGTCTTCTCTGGTGGCCCATCTATTACGGGTGGTGGTGGCGGGTGTGGGTGAGTGGATTTCCGAGCGGGAACCGAGGCGGGTGAGGAGGTGGTAGACCTCCTCTTCGAACGTATGCTGCGAGAGGTCGGGGCGAAAGAGTTGGTAGAGGTGGCGGACGCGGGGGCCGTTAAGGGTGGTGACCGCGCGGCCGTCGGGAGTGCAGAGTATGGTGGTGTCGTGGAGTGATGGGTGTGCGTGGATAGCGAATTTACCGGTAGGGAGCATGTCAAGGTCGGGGTTGATGGGGTCATGGTTGAATGTGATGAGGGGGTGTGACCACGGAGGGGGTCCGGGGTCTGGCAAAATGGGTGTGGTGGAGGGGACATAGCCGGAGTTGAATGCGGTGAGGGCGGTGGGGCCGGAGGGGGTCTCACTGATGGTGTCGTGGAGTTGTAGGCACGGGGCCCACTGCACTTCGTGGAGATGGGTGAGGTCGTGTTGTTGGCCGCGAGCACACCAGTCGCACTGCCACGTGTCGGGGCCCTGAGCTGGGCGACACTGGGAGTGTATGGCAAAGTGCGGGCATGTGCAGCATGCGGAGGAGGGTTCTGTGTGTAGGGGTTCATGACAGATGGAGCAGGCAGAGGGGGAGGGGGTGGGGAGGCATACCGATGTGGGGGTGGAGGAGATGAGGCGGAAGCCGTCGTCGAGTTGTAGCTGTATGTCCCATTCCGTGAGATGTTCCGGGGCCCATTCAACCATGTATTGTGTTTGGCCGTATTCCGTGTCTTTGTGTTTGGAAATGATGCGGGTTACGTCGCAGGGGGGGTAGTGGTGGTCGGAGGGGGTGAGGTATTCTGTGTCTAGGTGTGTGATGGGCGCTATGGGGGTGGGGTGAGTGGTGCGGGAGGTGTAGATGCCGGATTGGAGGGTGGGGGTTGAGCGGGGGAGGTGAGGGGAGAGGAGGGGGATCCACGAGGGATGTATAGTGGTGGGGGGGGATGCCTGGTTGGTAGTGAGGTTCGTGATGGGGAGGCGGTTGTGTATAGTATCGAGGGGTTCGGTGAGGATTGCGGCGAGGAGGCGGATGGGAACTGAGAGTGGGGTGGTGGACCCCGTGAGTGTAGTGATGGATTTGCAAGATTTGAGGATGAAGGAGGACGAGGTGGCTCTGAGGAGGACTTGTGACCATGAGGTGATGTTATTTTTCCAGAGGGGGGTAAGGCGGGGTAGGAGGGTGGCGTGTGTTTTGCGGGGGGAGAAGTCGCAGTAGGCTTGTTTGTATGTGTGAGGGTCGGTGATGTGTGTGGCTTTGTCTCGGAGTGAGGTGAGGAGGGCGTTGTCTTGAGTGGTGAAGTGGGCGCGGATTGTGGAGGCGATAGGGTTGGTGAGGGAGAGTGGAGGGATGTTGTGGAATAGGGTGCCCGCATCCCGTTGGGCGCGGACTAAGCACTTTAGTGTGGGTGGGGTGAGGCAGGTTGACATGATGGATTCCGAGGGCCAGTGGGAGTACGTGGTGGATAGGGTGCGTATGTGTGCGCGGGCCATGTGGCCTCTGTAGCCTGAGGTGTTCATGGTTTTATGTAGGTGACAGACTGTGAGTTGTGCGGCGTGGGCTTTGAGGGAGGGGAGACCGTATCCTAGGTCTGAGGTAGGGCGGTGAAGGGCGGTGCGGGGAAGGTTACGTACCGAGGAGACGGCGGAGCGGAGTGCGCGGCAGATTTGTCCTTCGAGAGTGTCGAGTTGGGAGTCGGTGAAGAGGCCGAGCTGGAGGGTGAAGTGCTTTCCGATGAGGAGTCCACGGATGACCCTGATTCTGCGGGATTGAGTTAGTGGGGAGGTGGAAAGGGCGGTGATGAGGGATGCGGTGGTACGTTTGAGTTCTTGCCAATGTTTGGTGAAGTTGAGGGAGGTGTTCAGTTCTACCCCTAGGACTCTGTATGTGTCCTTGGGGCCAATGGAGGGGATGGGGGCCGGGGTGGAGTTTAGGGAGATGAACTGAGTTTGCAGACGGGATGCGAGGAGGGTAGTGTTGGCGAGGGTGAGGGCGTTGCCTGTGCGCCAGAGGGCGCCGGTGATGCAGCATTTGCGGATGTTGACGGTCATGCCGGTGTAGGCGCTGAAGAGGGAGAGTTTCCTGAGCTGGATGGTCATGTTGGGGGTCGAGCCCGTGACGAGGCTGAGGTCGTCAGCGAAGCCGTGTCCTGGGTATGTGGCTGTGGGTTCTGTGGGGTCGACGTTAGTGGCGGGGGGGCCTGGGCGGTAGCCCCGGCTTCCCACCGTGAGCCAGCGAAGGAAGGGTTCAAGGAAGAGGGTGAATAGAAAGGGGGAGAGGGTGTCGCCCTGGAGGGTTCCGCGATTAATGTCGATGGAAGGGGTGGGGCCATGTGGAGTAATATATTCTGTGGTAGAGACCCCGTAGAGGTGTTCGCATGTGTCGACAAAGGTGGGGGGCATACCGAGTTGGCGCATGTGTTTGAACATGATGCGGTGGTCCGCGGCGTTGAAGGCGCCTTTGAAATCCGCGTACATGACGTAGATGTCTTTGCTGTGGAGTTTCGCGTCCTCCATCGTCATAATGAGGGAGGAGAGGGCGTCGTGGATACTGCGGTGTTGTCGGAATCCGTCTTGTTGGTCGCTGAGAATGCCATGGGTTTCGGCGTACTTCGAGCCTGCATCTTTGATTAGTGCTGTCCATAGTTTAAGGAGGTTATTCATGAGGGCGATAGGGCGGTAGTTATCGAGGAGGGAGGGGTCTCCTTTTTTATGTAGGAGGCATGTTGTGCTGTGGCACCAATCAGGAGGGGTGTAGGATTTGTGTGCTAGGAGGGAGAGGAGAGAGAAGAGGGCTGAGCGGGTCGCCGGGGGTAGGAATTTGATTATTTCATTGGGGATACCGTCGGGGCCGGGGGCTTTGCCGGTGCCTAGGGAGTTGAGGGTTTTATCGAAAGTGTCGCGGGTAATCATGTCGGCAAGGGTGAGAGAGGGGTCTCCGCGGGGTTCGATGGTAAAGTTGTCGGGGTTGTTAGGGAGTTCCCATGGGGGGGTGGGTAGTTCGGGTGGGGTGGCGCAGCCGAGTTCGCTAGCGAAGTGAGAGTGTACCGCGTCAATGACGGCGGAGGGAGAGGACGCGGTGGTTTTATCGGGTTTGGTAATGCGGTGGAGGGTGGAGGTGGTGCCGGCGGGGGGTAGGAGGCCGCTTTTAATTTTCAATCGGCGGTGGGAGAGTTTGGGGCAGGTGTCGTAGGCCGCATTGGCTCGAGTTTTTATTTTTTTTATCTTATCCGTGGTGGTGTCGTGAAGGAGCTGGCGGATGCGTGCTTGGCACTGTTGTTTGATGGCGTCAGGGGAGAGATATTCGGTTGTGTTTAATAGGGCTTGGGCGATGGGGAGGGGGCCGTTATTTTTGCTGCATTTACGGAGTTTGAGTATTTGAGTGCGTGTTTTATTTGTGAGCCAAGTGGGGTCAAGGGACGCTTGGGGTGGGCGGGGTTTTTTGTCGGGGAGGAGGGGCCAAACTGTGGCTGCGTGGTCCATGTGTTGGGAGAGGAGTGTGGTGAATTGTGAGGCTAGGGTGTCGAGGGTGTCGGGGGTGGCCGAGGTGTATGAGGTGTTGAGGATTTCTGCGTGGAGGGTTGCCGTTTGGTTGATGAGGTCGGGGGTGCTGGATTGGTACGCTTGTATGTGGTCGGGTGTGAGGGGAAGGCGAAAGGTGAGTTTGCGTGTCGTGTGTTGTGTGTGGGGGTGGGTATGGGGAGGGGGGGGGTGTGCCATGAGTGAGAAAGGGGCGGGAATGACGAGGTGGATTGCAGAGTGGTCAGTAAAGTGGGAGGGGGAGGGGAATATCGAGCAAGAGGATGGTGGGAGGGTGATAGGTGAGGGAGGCGTGGTGAGCCAGTGGTCAAGGCAGCCCCCGCTGCGGGGGAAGGTAGGGATGGGGTCGTGGAGGGGGTGGAGGTGGGATTTGAGTAAGGAGGTGAGGGCAGGGTGTCCTGTACCTGTGTGGGTGGTCGATTGGAAGTCCCCTCCCCAGAGGGTGCGGTGTTGCGGGTGGTCGTCCGCTAGTCGGAGGCCCCAAGCTGCAACTTCTGCGTAGAGGCGGGTCAGTTGGGGGTTGTAGAGCTGGGGCATATAAGTACCTATAAGGAGGTAAGGGGTGCCTGAGTGGGGGACGATTTTTAGTCCGGCGATATGGGGGATGAGGTGGGGGGGCGGGGTTAGGACAGTGGCAGACTGGAATGAGGCTCGGCGGACCGCGAAGAGAACGCCTGCGTTGGGTAGGGGCACAGTTGAGTAGCAGGGTCGGGAGCTTTTGAGGTGGTATTGGGGGAGGGCTATGCGCCAGCGGGACTTGTGGGTGTCGTGGTTGGTTTCGGTGAGGATTAAGACGTCCGGTGCGTTCTGCGGGTGGAGGTTGGAATGGAGGGGGGAGGAGAGGAGGGGAGGGGGGGATGAGGGGAGTGGGTGGGGGCTTAGGGGGGGGGGTAGTGTGGGGTGGTGGAGGGCGTCGAGAAGGTGGTGGCGGCCCTGTGGGAGGGGGGCGGAGCGGAAGGTGTGGTTCCATAGGAGAGTGTGTAGGGAGTAAACCGAGGAACGGGGGTCGAAGGGGGGGGGGTTGTATGGTTGGTCCGGGGGGGCTGTGGTGATGAAGTAGGTGTGCAAGAGGGCGTGGGTACCGCACGACCATGCTCCGTCGGAATCGTTTTGGCGAGGTGGGTTGAGGAAGCGTAGGGTACCGACGGGAGGGGGGGGGGAGGAGTTCCAGTCAGAGAGGAGATTGAGAGAGCGGGCGAGGAGGTCGGGCGGAGGAGGGTGATGAAGAGAGTCGATCCATGTGGCTGAGGTGTGAGTTAGGTGTAGGAGGCCGAAGTGTGAGTGTTGCCATGTGAGGATCACGAGAGAGTGGTTAGGCGTCCCCGGACGGGGGGGGACGCTTCGGTTGGCGAGATTAGTCCAGTGGCTGGGGAATTGGGAGTTGTAGTGGTGGTTGTCGACTTCGTTGTTAGTGATAACTGTGTACGAGGCGGTGGGAGTGGAGTGGAGTTTGGATAACGTCGTAGCAAGGCAGTAGAGGTTGGAGAGGTCCTGGTAACGACCCCATTGGAAGGATAGCACCGCAGAGGAATCGAGGCAGCCGATGGGTGTAGGGAGGCCGTATTCAAGGTTTAGGTCGAAGAGGTAGTTGTGTAAGACGGTGCAACAGGTGCGTGGAGTAAAGTGGGCCGGGAGAGTTGGCGGAAGCATGGAGGTAGTGGTGTGTCGTCGGATATCTAGCTGGGGGGTGGGGGGTTGGTTGTGGGGTCTAACCTCTGGGCCTTGAGGCCCGGCATGTGGGGGACTAATGATGATAAGCGGCCTTGCCGGCCGAGGCTTGTGGAGGGCGAGGGTGTGAGGCTCCGGAGGGTCCGTTCGTCGACGTCTTGCGCATTTCGGCGAGTAGGAGCTCCTTGGAACGGGTGGTCTTCTGGAGCTTAAGAGAGGGTGGTAAGTGTAGGGATGGCGGGGAGAGGATGAGAGGGTAGGGGAGGGGGGATTGAAAAACTGTAATCAAGGTGTGGTAGGTATTAGAAGGAGGGCGATAGTGGGGAACTGTGACAGAGGGGGCTGTCGATATCGTATCAAAAGTGCTTCGGGGCTTCCGAGAGAAGCCTCGGAGCAGGCCTAAAGGAAGTGGGGACTGTAGGGGCGAGGGAATACGTGTATCGCAGGGACTGTTACGGGTTCGGGACTGCCAGACTGATTCTGTAAGGGAGGGGCGATATTTCCGGGGCAGGGGGGTGCGCGGGGGGGTGGTTGATCGGTTAATTATTCGGGTAGAGCAGGTCGGGTGGGCTAAACTCAGCAGGGGAAGCACTGTCATTATCACAGCGACGGGCGAGTAGGGCAGAGCATGGGGCGTGTAAAAGGGGGTGGGGAGAACGAGTGCACTAGGTTCTACAGTGTGGTAATCGCAGGTAAGCGCGAGTGTCTGTTGAGTTAGGCGTGTTATCGCGGTAAAAGTAAAAAGGGAAGAAAGGTAAAAAAGAAAAGGATGAAGCGGAGAGGAGCGACGACTGGAGCGAGTGAGGGATAGAGCGAGGGAGCAGGGGGAGGGCAGCAGGGAGAGGGGTGACGGGGGTGACTCATCAGGGCGGTGGTTAGTGCACTTGTAAGGATCAGGCCTGTAAAAAGATTTTCTAAGGAGAACGACTTATTGCGAGTTACAGGTTGATGCATCATAGATCGAACTGTGCAGCTCTTTGGCTGGGAAGCACTAAGGTGGGGAGAGGGTTTCGACTTAAGTGCGCTGATAACCAGTGTATCAGTGCAGGCTAACGGGAGGGGTTGCTGGGTGCCATACAGGGCCGTATTGTGGGACGGGGGGTGGCGGTCGGCGAGCGGCGAGTTCGGGCGAGAGGGAGCGTGTAGGGCAAGGGTCGGCGCAACAGGCCAGGCAATTTGAGCGGCTGCGAGTGGGCTAGTGTAGGTGCGGGGTAGGTGGGTAGCATGAGAGGGGGGGGGGCGTCGGTGAGCACAGATCAGGGCAGCTGCTTGTGCAGGGGCAGGGATCAGGCCTGTAAAATAGTATATTTTTGTTTCTCTGATTAAAGAAGATGATTTTCGAGGTACATGATGTTGCATTATTGGTCGAACTTTACAGCACAGTGGTTGGGACGCACGAAGGTGTGGGAAAGGTATCGGTTTAATTGCGCGCTTAAAGAGAGTATCAGCATGGGCTATTGGGAGGGGATGGGGGGTGTTAGATTGGTCCTTACTGTGGGACAGAGCGGGACTATCGCACCGGTACATGTCGTCTGTGTGGGTTGGCGAGTCAGCGGCCCGTCCCATGTCAGTGGTTGACCCGGGGGCGGCGAGGACCAGAGGCGTCTGGAGTCCTCTGGCTGGTGAGGGTTCCAATGCCGGGTCCAGGTCTTGGGCGGATGGGGGTGGCTGGGACACCTGGTTGAGTAGAGCGGGCGGATGTCCCGCTGGATAGCTCCGGGGGTTGTAGGGGTCCGCGGCGGGCGCATTCGCGCGCCGATCCCGCAATGGCATGAGCATCCGTCTGTGAGTGGGGGTGGGGGTAGGGGTCGAGGACATGGCGATCGAGCAGGATTTCGAGTGGTGGAGATAAGTAGTGGAGTTGAGTGTGGCTTTTCGAGTAGGAGTTTGAGTTTCGTACGCGTGTTGGCTGCACGCGACCAGGCCCGGTGGGACCTGGGTTTGTTGGATGTTGGCGGCGGACGGGAACGTCCGGACGCTCGGAGGGGCGCGGTGTGGCGCGCCGTTCCCCTGGGGGGGATCTTTTTGTAAGCGATGGTTGGTATTGTTCCTTCGTAGTACTTTGACTGGTACATGTGTGGTTTTCGAAGTGGATGGCGCGATAGCTGTCGGGGGGATGAAATTCAAATCCCGGGAAGCTGCGCCTTTGAGTGTGTACCGTATGGTGTCGCTACGGATCCACTGACCATTGTGAGCTAGGCTCGGGTGGGGAGAGGTGAATGGTGCACGCCGTCCGGCGGCCCTGTCCACCAGTCTTGCGCTCGATGGGAGGCCAGGCCCAGAGCGAAGACGATCGGCGTTGCTCATCCGAGCTACCGATCCATCCCCGGGTTATGTGGTTCAGTAGTACTTTAGTAGTACTTTGGATCTTTTTACTGTCTTTAGTGACGGTAGGATACGTTTTGAATCTGAAATATTTGTTGGCGAGGTGGGTACGGGCGGATCAGCGGTAGGTGGGGGGTGTTGGAGCAAGATGGCGGCGGGCTGCCGGGAAGCGATGCCGGGGAAGGGTGCCCGCTACTTTCCGACTAGCTTGCTACGGTCGAGCCGACCCAAGGGGGGGCAGCACGACGCAAGCACTGAGAAGGACGGTCGCGACGGGAGGAGCGGCGTGGTTTGGTGGCAACGATCAGCCGTCGCCGGTGGGAGCAAGAAAGAGGACGAAAACAGTGAAAAGAATGAACGTAATTATCCGAGGCACGTTACCCATGAGGAGTAGTTTGCAACAATAGAAACGAAGGTCGCAGACGTCACATGTTTTTGTGATAACAAAGCCAAGGAAGCATGGAACATCTAGAAGAGGGATGTTGTATCGTGAGATTTTCATGTTACAAGAAGTAAACCGCGATTGGGGCCCCGTTGTTGAGTTCGCGTAATTTATGATTGTTTCAAATTTATCTTATTATGTGAATGACGCTTATGGGTGTTACATTAGTAATTTGCGTCAGTGTTATTGTTATCATTCTTGATATGAATTTACGGGAAGCGCCATGCACACGAGGAGAGCTTATTGATAATTAAATCACAAAAAAATGTTAATATCGTCTCATCTTCCGCGGATGGTGGCACATTTCCCTTATGAACCGGCCTTAAACTTTGTATAGGTAAGAGACAAGGGAGGGAAACCCTAACTGCCCGGCGCTTACCTGTAGCCATGACCCTCGCCTTACCCCTCAAAATGAAGCACTATCACACTCGACGACAGGCAAACATTGTTGATTGTTTTATACATTGTTATTACAAATTATTTTCTTCTCATCCACTCCTTAACTTTATTTTGTAAGCACAACTGCCTCTCACACTTCCATCACGGAAGGGAACAACTGCTGTTATTGCACTGTTCGCCACCTACAACGCGCGCAACAGCGCGCGCGTCTTGCACTGCACGTACTAATAAGTACAGGTACGTGTAAATGGGCACTACCGTATTCGAGCCTCGCCATGCGGCATGTCGGCTACGGCGCGAGAATCATCCCACAACTTCGTGCCACCACTGCTGGAAACGGATAGCTAGGGAAACTGCGACGTCAGGTTGTTCTCTGCTCCCCGCAGGTTTTTTCGTCAGCGAGCTCTGTTGCTGCAGTTGTGGTTTGAATGGCTTAGCCATCGCGGCGTCGCAGCACGTAACAGGCACACAAAGGCCGACCGGCACTGACGGCGGGTAGGGCGGAATCTCCAAAACCCGACGACTTGCTGGTAGGCGCTTCACCCCCGTTGGCGCAAGTGAAAGGCCGGTCCCTGATTTCAAGAAAACTCTGAGAATAATCCAGGCGGGAGGTTTCCAGGTAGCGAAATTGTGTCTGGAGGGTGCTCGTAAACACTTTGGAGTGTGAGACAGCAGATTTTTGTCGGCTTTATTCTGATCGGCGCACCTCGATGCGGGTCGGGTTTGAAAAAAATCAGAAAGTGGCTTGACATCAGCGTAGTTGCCTGCTTTATCGAGCTGATTTATCTGATCAGCATAATTTTCGTGCTGTTTTCTCCGCATGTCCTGTGCCTGAAGATGGGGGAGACGGCGGAGGCGGCTGATGCGACGGTGCAGGTAGCGATGACGGGCGGCAGCACCAAGGGCGTCAACCGTAAGGAGCGGCCAAAGACGACGGGTAGCACCGCCCGTCGAAGGGCAGAGAGGAATGTCAGGGACATTGCCGTTGAATATGCCAAGGGGGCGATTGATGAAAAGCAAAACTACACCAGACTGGGGTTGATATATTCGCGCAAAGTGGAAAGCGTGAGCCCTTTCCCCTCGCACCCGACCATGCCTCCACTGTTTATTTTGCCTTCGCCCCCGAAGAAGCTTTACATGGTCGAAACACTTGACGATGAAGCAGAGGGTACTACGGCCGCTAATCGTCCTGATCGCGATACGGTGTCTGATGTGCAGGCGAGGCAACGGAGGCAGTCGCGCCTGCCGACCTCGAAAACCACTGTCACCATCCCAAAAACCTTGGCGTACGGGAAAGGCGACGTGGTCAGAGCGGTCACGCCCAAATGGAAGCACACGTGGAACAACGTCGACCCTCACGAGGTAGGAGTAGCTATCAGCGTGTCGATGTGATTGCTCTCGCAAATTACTGAGATGGGTGGCCGTGAAGGAATATTTTTCCGAATTAAATGTTTTGAGTTGGTGCCATTTGTGACTCGCGCACACTGTGTAGATCATCGGCGCTTCTCAACAACTGAGCACAGCCAATATGGAGTGCCTTCAAGAAGACATGAAATGCTTCAACAAAGGTGCCTTCTTCCCTCACCCGCCCTAACCTCATCCTCATTATGGACTGCTCCATCCTATGACTGCTGACGCTCATACAAACAATTGTCACGCATGCTACTGTTGTTTGTGTTAATCCAAAGAGCTGACGAGTAAGCTGAGGGAAAAAGAGGATAAGCAGCAAAAGGAATCGGAGCGTCAGAAGCTCGCGCTGATGAAGGCGATGTCGGCTGGACAGAAGGAGCGGAACATCATGGTGAGCCCCCTCGCAGGAAACCAACCCCACTCTGAGACAGCATTGCACTGCCATGGTAACCATCATCCTCAGCCCCAGCGCATAAAGGTCTGAACATTTGCAAGATGAGGGCATGTCATACAAATGTGGACAGAAAATATAAAATTTACATCAATATAGTTTAAACATTGTGTTCTCAAGCTGATGTAATGGGTCATTGTAATCAAATCTTGACTTCTACGACCGTTATGATACGCTGTTGTGAAATTGATTACAATTTACGCCTTCCCATGATGGGGGGTAAATATGTTGTGTCGCCCAGGAAACTGTGTACAACAAGCGTGACAAGGAGGTGCAGGATCGCGCGGAGTTTCAGTTCAACCAGGAGTACAAGAACCGGGAGTATCAGGAGAAGCTGAAGCGCGAGCGAGCGGAGGCGGTGGAGCGGAAGAGGGCCGAGAAGGAGGCCAAACTGGAGGCGACGCGCAAGAGGCAGGAGGAGATTGACCGCGCCAACATGCGACGTAAAATGCAACTGGTGGGTGCCTGCCCCCACCCCGCTCCCTCTCTGTCTTCCCCATCATCCCGGCATTTGCAGTGATCCGATCGGGCCTGGACTGCGCTCCTCAGCTGAGTAAGCTCATAATCATTGCCATGTAACGCACCATATATGTGCGAATAAGGACTGCATTGCGCGAGGGATGGGCAGAGTAGCAATCCATAGCAAGTATCTATTGTCTTGTGGCAGACGCCAAGTTAATAGGTGCCTGTTAATGGGTTCTCATACTTCTATTGAAAGATAAACTGAATGTTGCTTTATTCAAATGTTCGAACACTACGTGAGTTTCTTAAAGTTATCAGGTCTGATGGATTTTCTGTTTCATTTATAGCTCCTCGCGCAATGTTAGAAAGGATGTTCCAATTGTGTTCACAGTTTTATCAAAAAGGTCTCGTGGCTGGGAACGGGGGTAGCCCCCCCCCCCCCCCCCTTATGGTTTGATACTCACATCACCACGCTCATGCTTTACAAACAGTCCATATGGTCAGCAACGGTATGCGCTTCCGTTTGTTGCGCCGTTTTCACTGTCTAGGATTGCGCGTGTCCCTCCCCGCGCAAATGCACCATCTGCTTTTGCTGTTGCTGCCTCGCCACGTGTGTCGTAGCCCTCGCCCGTTTGCTTGCATCTATGGACCATGTCGTGGTCGTGCAGGTGGAAGAGGGCTATCGGCTGATTTCCCAACACCGGGAGCGGGTGAATTCAGTTGCTAGACATGTCTGGGACAGTCAGACTTTGCATTCGCGTTTCGTCGTTATGCAAACTCTCGTTTCAGAACGGTTCTGAAAGTTATGATGCGGTCCTTCATCAGTCTTATGAGGCAGAGAACCGTCGGCGGGCGCTGGTTGGCAAGCACCGTGTGGAGCGGGCGTTCGAGGAGAAGATCGAGCGCAACCGGGCGCACTCGGCTCGCATGCGCGGCCGGATCGAGATATGTCAGCAGGAGTTTGCAGAGTACTGCGCGAAAAAGCAGTCTGACATTCTGGCGGGCCTAGACCGTTGCTGTAAGAAGCGGGACGAGCTGGTGGAGCAGCGGCTGGAGCACGTGCGGACCAAAAACTCGACGCGGATGGAGCGTAGCAGCGCAGTGCTGGCGGATGTGTTGAAGGCGGAGGAGACGTACTGTATGGGTATGCTGCGAAAGTTTATGAAGAACGACGCGTTGTTGGAACGGATGAAGGGAGCGCGAAGCGCACAGCATAAGAAGTGGCTCGACGCCACGCGCGCTGAGATCTACGACCACTTCGTGCGCAAGGAGATGCTCATAGACACCCTCAATACCAAAAAAATCAGGGAGGACTTCATGGCGATGTGGCTTGGTAGCTACCCCATCAAGGAAAGACGGCCCGTAGAGCTCAAGGCGCTCGCGGACGCGTGATAATATCATCCGCAAAATTCAACAGAATGCCAAATGCATAATTTCGTTTAATTGGCGATTCTCAGAGCTCCAGCAGCTCAACTCTTCCTCAAGTACAGAATCTTTTTTGATACCGAGTCCCCGTCCGGTTATTGTCTCAGGGCGCTCCCGCCTATGCTATCATTGCTTGACCAATGGGACGTTGTCAAGACCACTTACTCAATGTGCATTCCCTAAGAATTGTACCGACGCTTTATCAACAATGTTTAGAAAGGTCTCACGTGCAATACTCAGAACTAGTTTTGAAATGGATATTGGCATTACAGTCGTTTGTTACTCAATGTAGTGAACCTTTTATGAAAATACTTGGGCCTCCTGCCCAGGGATGACAGAAGTACAGCATTTTGACGCCTATCGTGCGTCCCAAAGCTAGGCATGCCGGCCGCATTCCCTTGCCAACACACGCAACAGCGGTGGGAGGAGACATGAGTAGTAGCCTTTCTCACATTTCCTACCGATGTGCTTTCATTTTGAGCGGTGTGTGTCAAACTGTTTACTTGAGAAGCAGCCTGCCCGTTGCGCCATCCCCTTACTGTGGCGATGCCGGATTGTTGCTAGCGTCCAAAGACTCCACCGCCGGAAATAATGCGGACAACATACACACGTTTGTTGGCCATGCATCCACACGGGTGGGGGGGGAGGGTGGTTCATGTGTGAGTTATAGTCCACAAGGTTGACTCGCAGCCAGGGCAAGACAATATTGACATGGCCGGTAGGGTTGAAATTGAAATTGAAATTGTTTACAACAATACCAGTAAGGACCGGCTGTCGTCTCTGGGCCCCCCCTTTTGCTATGCCATACAGGACTTAGAAGCGTGAGGTAGACCGTTAACCACTGATCCCAACCTTTCCAATGGCAGTAACAGCTAATAATTTTGTAATCAAGAAAAACAGATCTAAGAATAAATCCACTTGTCGAGAAATGCAAAACTAAACTGCTGCTCGACCTTCACGATGCACGGCCCGCTCCCGCCGAACCGGGGTGTCGACCGGCCTAGGCCGGTCGGCGTTCGGGAGGGACGACGGGCCAGCCTAATCTAGCTCCCGCATGACTTCGGTCTTGCCGAAGGTAGGAGGGGAAAGGCTGGCCAAAAACCCCTCCTCGCGCGGTCGCTCGTCGATCCCGCCGCTCCATCCCGTAAACCCCGCCCCAAGGTCTTGCCGCGTCCACCGACGCGGCGGTCCTCCGTGTCGAGGTCCCCCATCACCTCGAGGACAGGTGGGGGGGACCGAGACACACAGACATAGAAAAAACTAGCGCTCATGCCTCCGCGCCTGAATTTTCCCCGCTCATTTCCCCGGTTTTTTCTCTGTCTGGTACGCGGGTACCTGTCGGTTTTCCGGCCCGTGGCCGTACCCTCCCCCCTCTGATCGCGCGTCCACCGAGCAGCCTTTTCTTGAGCGGGGGCCTCAGTCGTTTGTTACTCAATGTAGTGATCCTTTTATGAAAATACTTGGGCCTCTTGCCCAGGGATGACAGAAGTACAGCATTTTGACGCCTATCGTGCGTGCCAAAGCTAGGCATGCCGGCCGCATTCCCTTGCCAACACACGCAACAGCGGTGGGAGGAGACATGAGTAGTAGCCTTTCTCACATTTCCTACCGATGTGCTTTCATTTTGAGCGGTGTGTGTCAAACTGTTTACTTGAGAAGCAGCCTGCCCGTTGCGTCATCCCCTTACTGTGGCGATGCCGGATTGTTGCTAGCGTCCAAAGACTCCACCGCCGGAAATAATGCGGACAACATACACACGTTTGTTGGCCATGCATCCACATGGGTGGGGGGGGGAGAGGGGTTCATGTGTGAATTGTAGTCCACAAGGTTGACTCGCAGCCAGGGCAAGACAATATTGACATGGCCGGTAGGGTATAAATGAAGCATATATTAAATGTAAAAATCGTGCTGGAGCATAGATAGGCCCGTAGTAGTAAGTAACATGGATAAGGAGGGCATCTCGAGCCCGGTGCGCATTGCATAGAGACCATGTGGACATGGAGATCATTTCAAATGGCCGGGAGCGAGAGGGGAGTCAATGTGTCGGGGTGAGGCGATGATTGCGTCTCAATTGTGGAGGCGCGTAGCCACCAATGTCGCAACGCTTTGCGTGATGGCCTCGTCCGATTATTAAAAGAATAGTTGATGTGACATAAGTCACGTAGTTGTGATTGAGCTTGTTGATGTCGCTTACCCCCTCTTGTGCGTATGGCAGATATCTTCCAAAGGGGGTTGATAACGTTTTGGATGAATAGAAAAAAAAATTCAACGAGTATCCTGAGCCCTAGGATTTGTAGGCGCGTAGTAAATAGAAACCGGCATATTCTATATGGTAACAAGCGATGCATTGATTGTAGTACCTCTAGACGAGACAATCTTGCTCCGCCTCATGAACAACACGTACGCCCAATTCTTGCCTACACACGGATTGCATTTACCATATAGTTTACTCCAAACTACTATGGTAAATCCCCCTCTTCGTTGGTGGATTTCTGTTGGGTTCCAATGCCAAACGTCAAGATTATCGAGTGGATGTTGACTTCGGTAGTTGCCATGCCATTATAAGGCACACATGGAATTTGAAATTGGAATTGTTTACAACAATACCAGCAAACTCGACCGGCTACTGTCTATCGGCCGTCTATAGCTCAGCTATATAGGACATTCAAGAGCGACGATTGGACCGGGTTCTTAGCGACCATGTACACCTATCGACACACCTATTTGCAATGTGTGCCGACGTTCCTCGGGGGTTAAAAACATGTTAAGCAACCGCAGTAATTGCCACAATCCCCCCGCCTAAGCAATACAAAAATAATAGTTTTGCAATCAAGAAAATAAGATCTACAGAAACAGAGCCGCTCGTCCAGAAATGTAAAATGAAGGTGCTGCTCGACGTTCGCGAAGCACGGCCCGCTCCCACCGAACCGGGGCGCCGAACGGCCTAGGCCGATCGGCGGTCGAGAGGGGCGACGAGTCAGCCTAATCTAGCTCGAGCGTGACTTCGGTCTTGCCGGAGGAAGGAGGCGAAAGGCTAGCGAAAAAACCCTCCTCACGCGGTCGCTTGTCGACCCCGCCGTCGCATCCCGTAAGCCCCACCCCAAGATCGTAGCCGCTCCTCACCACGCGACTTTTCCTCCTAGTCGAGGTCCCCCGTCATCTCGAGGGCAGGTGGGGGGGACCAAGACTACCACAAAAAAAGCTAGCGCTCATGCCGCCGCGCCAAAAGCTTTCACGGCCAATTCCCCGGATTTTATCTCTCTAGTATCCGGGTACGTATCTGGAAAATCAGGCAGCGGCCGTACCCTCCACCCACCGATCGCGTGTCCGTCGAGCACCCTTGTGTCGAGTGCGAGCATCCGCGCTGACCCGGGCTCGCACTCTCTAATTCTTAGGAGGCACATATGGAATAGTCGAGCGAGCATGGTGTTTTGATCTACGATAATTTCGGCGGTGGGTGAGAGGATCGTATCGGTGTAGCAATAGTATTTGTATTACCATATAGTGGAATTGAACAAATATCCGCTTGGCGTTGGTTGCTGTCTCGCGGCCTAATATATACGCCATATAGGAAACTTATCATACAAGGATTAGGCCGGGGGTCTACTTGTCCATCCTATGCAAAGTTGTCTTCGGGGCTTAACTCCCCCCTAGGAGGGTATGGGAGACTGTGGATTTCTCGGTGGTGGTCTTTGCGGGTTTGAAGAAGCTAAAGGTGCAACAAGGTAGCTTGTAAGTACAAGGGGATTTCACCATGCGTTATATGTGGAGGCGTTAGTGATGGGGCCATTGGACTATGTGGATGTGCAAGTGAGAGATGATATGCGTAGTGTCTAGGGCTATAGGGGAGGACTCGGTTTGTCAAACACATTTTACCTACAATAGTAGCGGCTAACGGGACCGGCATATTTCTCTCCGCCGCCTTGTACGCAACCATCCAGGAAATATCACGTGGTCGGGTTGGACCGGGTACGCTTCGACTGCCATGTATACTTACTAACGGCACAATTATCTTCAAAACATTGCCGTTGTTCCTCAAGAGTTGCCTAGTGCCTCGGGAGAATGGATAGTATACGTACCACTTTTTGATACGAATACCACGAGTAGAGGGTATTTTCAGCGCGCCCACACTACTTGGTAAGTATTCAAACTCGCGAAGGAATGTTTTGTGATTCGCCGTTCTTCCCAAAGGACTTATTTTCCAAATAAAATCTGAATTTGGAGACATATGTACAAAATGGCAGCGCTTTTACAACCAATCACCCATCGCACCAGCGGCTCTCGCTAGCTGCGCGTCGAGTACAAGGTAGGAGGCCTATATATGTGTTATGACCTGACACAAGGCGCTAATACCATGCTTGTAAGATAGGTGTCGTGTGGGCGACGGTCGGGTCTGAGTTGTTAACCGTGCGAGGTGTTTCGTGCGACATCGTGGTTGTACCACTTACGTATGGACCGTTGCCCGCTACCAACAAGCCTGTTTTGGGGCGCTTCCACCCTCCCCAATCACTTGCGTCCAAAAAAACCCAACGAATGTTTAGCATACGCGTTAATGATCATGCAATGACTTTGGTTTCTAACTTTGTGCGCGGCGAGTCGGGCAGGCACTCCGACTTAAGCACCAAAACTTGAAAAGACTTACCTCCTTAAACAACCCGAATCGATTTATTGTCGCGTCTAACCCGTCGCCCCCTCTCCTCTCTCAGACCACTCACACCCGGAAAACACATGCAACCACTGATTGTTGGTGTTGTGGGGCCATTGTCACATAAATCATTATTCCTTGCTTTTTGTTGGTACGAGTCTGCTTGATAGCATGACGTCGGCAGCGCTTGGCATGAACTACCGAACGTAGTCTATGGGCCCTTGCTACCCGCCGCCATCACTCCGTACTCTCCGCAACCTCGCTCCTCCCGGTCCACCAACAGCTTTGAAAACCTTGCAGCTATTGAATATGGACTCTACGAAGCAATTACACAAGTTTTGCCAGGTTTTGTCGTTGCGAGTCGAACATGTATCCGTTGTCGGGAGAGCGAAGTGAGGACGCCCCACATACCGCCTAGACATGTAGGGCTGTCGCTACCCGCCGCCATTGCGCTATGCTCTCTTACCCCCGGCCCTTCCGCGACGACACGTAGCCTTAAACCCCCCTTACCTACCGATTACAAACGTTGGTGAGCTTGAAGTGGAGTTTGGGCTGACTTTGGTTTCTGCATGTCGGACATGTGCCCAACAATCAAAGTGGTATGCTCTTAGTGAAGCTCACACGACTTAGAGCACACCGGGAACATATCTAGCGATATAAAGTAAATATTCACTAAATTGAAATTTCGCTCCGCACCACACGTTTTGGTGGTACGCGTACGGTACCACCAATTCTCTCAAGGCGCTACCTATAATTCATAGACAATCATTGAAACAGCCCCCCTGTCTAAGGAGTAGCGATAAACATCAGCGTGGAAAAAGTATGCACAACCCATCCACTTGTCTATAATGCAAAATTATAGTATGTCGTTAGTCTTCATGATGCGTGGTATGCTCTTGGCACTCGAGGGTGCTAGGCAGCCAAGCAAGCTAGCGCGTGAGTGTCGAAACGGGCCGACCCGACATCCAGTCATGTGCAACCTTGGCCGTGCCGGAGATTGCGAGAAATGGTAGGCAAAACCCCCCATTGGTAGCCGACGGCCCCGATCTAACTTGCACCCCTCGTCCGAGACTCTTGTTGCTCCTGCCGAGACGGCCTTCCGGCTAGCTTAGGTTCCTCCGGGGACTAGGAAGCAAAGGAATGCCTCAGCTTGATACAATATCCGACTGCGCTCTCGCCTCCGCGCTAGATTTTTCTCATGTCCCCGGTCCTCCGTCTGTTTCTAACACTTCTTTGATCGCGTTGAATCCTCCCGTGTCCTGTGCCGATGGTTCACTTTGCAAGGAGGCCGTCTTTCGACCTGCGTCCCGTCGCGATACCCCTACGCACACCACATGAGGCACGCATGTCGATGTCTGGGTACCGACACGGGTAGGGCTTGGTCGAATACATGGATCGAGTCGACGTCTTCAAAAGATGTGAGGGACGGAAATTAGATCCGAGACCCCCCGTACCGGGTCTTCCAGCGGCGGGCGATCTTGAAGACCGCCGCCGCTAGGCTGTGTCGCTCCTTCGGTTACGACTCTCCTCCGGCATGCGTAGCGATGTGCCTCGCCCCAAGCAGAAGCTAGACATCCGCAAGGTTTGTGTCGTCCAACAAGCGTCCTTCCCAAACAATGCTTCCCGGCTGTCCGCCGCCAGCTTCGACGCCCGCCTTCCCCCGCAGATGTGTCCGTACCCTCCTCGCCGCCAAAAACTCCTGAGATTCCGGTTCCGCTCCCTGAAAATGACTGTATTCGATGGGTATCCAGCTAGTCCTGAAAAGAGATATCAAACGGGGCGAGCGATAGATTTTGGCGAAGGTGTACCGGAACTATTCTTGAAAGCCGTCCGTACCGGGACTCCCGGCAGTTGTTGATAGCGCGGATCGCATTGCTGGGACCTCTTTCAGCCCCCTACCGTACAAAGTCTCGCGCGTCTACGGGATTACCAGCGCCCACCACGGGGAGGTGGAGGTTTGTGCCGACGGCATGCAAGCGCACCCATCTCCGGGGGCCGCCGCCACTGCGCTGCCGACGGGTACCGTCAGTAAGAAGGGTGAGCGCGGAGGTCGATGAGGGAGCTGATGTTAGACATTGTAAAGGCTTGTGGGTTGCTTGCGCGGCCCATAAGGATAGGGATGAATTCTACATAGGGTTCAAACCAATGGGAGCGGCATTAGAGGGGGTGGTACTTGTGCAGGTTGACGTGGTGCGTGTAATTGAAGTTAGTGTTTATGCAGTAGTTCTACTCTCCAATTTAGATATTTATTATGGAGGAGTGTCGGTGGTATTCGAACGACGAGGTTACCGACCTTGTCGAAGCTGTCCACCATGCGTCTTTTCAACGCAACAAAAAGAGGACAGTCCTCCTGTCCCGCAAGTCACTCGTTCATATTTTATGCAGCAATCCAGTCTTAGCGTTGGATTCGCTCAAGTCGTTTTCGTGGGAGAACGTCCGACAGCACGCGCCGGGGGATATCCAGAACCTCACCCATGTGTTATTCCACGCGAATGAAAGCAACACCCACTGTATGTCGTTCGCCAATAGGTAAATAAGGGCCCAAGCGCGACCCCAAATGCATGTGTGTGTGTGTGTGTGTGTGTGTGTGTGTGTGTGTGTGTGTGTGTGTGTGTGTGTGTGTGTGTGTGTGTGTGTGTTAGCGTGACCACATGCGTGCATGTATGGATAGTGACATCATGCAATGATGGGCGAAATTTTTAGTTTGGCTCTTACGACTATGTATCCATATGCGCAAGACTCGCATACGACAGGATGTATGTAATGGATTCCAGCCATAGTGACGGCGAACCGACACATATGCACCGGGGAGGTGCGTCCAGAATCAGAAAAACTGTATGACATGGCTCGAGTTTCACACGGAGGGCATATGTGCCCCTACGGTGCGTAAGTGTTTGCATGCTTCCAATGGAGAATGGGCGGGGTCGTTACTTTAGCAGTTTGCACGAGTCCCCATGTTCACACACGGCGACTGAAACAATCATTACAAACCTTACGCAAGAGGCGAATGTCCCCAAACAGAAGAACGGATACAATTGTGGGAGGTTTATGGCGTGGAACGCACCGCTGGCTATAGCCAAGATTATGAATACTTCCCATAAACCGTCCGAGCCTGCAGCTGCCATGTAGGCCAAGGTTGAAACGCAGTCATATGATGACTTCCAGAAATTCACGAGGACGCTCTTCCATTCCGCAATCGTGCAATTGTGTGCTAGGCAAAAGTTCAAAGGGGGGACTTTCGACACATTGCCAACGCTAACTGTTGTGAAATCTCCATGGTGGGCATGATAATGGACACATCCGTACGTTGTACTCCGGGGGAGTCTTGGCCCTACTATGTCGCCAATAGTGGATGTACTGCGGGAGCCCGTTGCTCGGGCAGTACGGGGGTATATATATATGAGATATATCCACAATGGGTACCGACTTTTAGGCGCGGTACTTGGTTACGGCGTACGGCTCCGGATACGGAGGTGCCGGGATCGATTCCCGGTGATGGCACTTCCGTGTAGCCCTTTGACACCAACAAAGGTGCGGGTTTGAATCGGCTGCACACCTACCCGTCCGACAAACACGTCCCCCTGACAAGGTTTTTGGCGCCCCACCTATCCTCGGTAGAGTGACGGAATTTCCATTAGTGCTATTGCATGGCTAGCGAGTGTCTTGTTAACACTGGTACTATGCGCCGCTAGGAACATGGCTAAGAGGAAAGTTTGTTGTCAAATAGCGGTGACAAAATCTTGATGGAGTGTGAAACCACGAGCGTTCTCGTCCCGCCATATCGATTCACGCTCGCTCTAGAGGAGTTAATAGCCGACAGAGCATACGCAAGTCGTGCAAGGACAAGAGTAGTAGGAAAGTTAGGGCGTTTAGTTGATACACGTGGCCATAGCTAAAGGGGGGGTATTTTTACCCCGGAGCAGACATTGAAGGAGCGGGATGTTTTGGTGGCAATTCTGGCGCAATTAACATACACGCAAGTGCAACGGGTGCGCGAGTCGATGCAAGTGATAGGGTCTTACTGCTCGCCATCCGACATCCATGCATGTCTGTCACGACCAGTGTTGTGCTGAAGTCCGAATATGAGAATTCAGACTGAACTGAAGTTACTTCAGGGAAAAAACCCTCCTCACGCGGTCGCTTGTCGACCCCGCCGTCGCATCCCGTAAGCCCCACCCCAAGATCGTAGCCGCTCCTCACCACGCGACTTTTCCTCCTAGTCGAGGTCCCCCGTCATCTCGAGGGCAGGTGGGGGGGACCAAGACTACCACAAAAAAAGCTAGCGCTCATGCCGCCGCGCCAAAAGCTTTCACGGCCAATTCCCCGGATTTTATCTCTCTAGTATCCGGGTACGTATCTGGAAAATCAGGCAGCGGCCGTACCCTCCACCCACCGATCGCGTGTCCGTCGAGCACCCTTGTGTCGAGTGCGAGCATCCGCGCTGACCCGGGCTCGCACTCTCTAATTCTTAGGAGGCACATATGGAATAGTCGAGCGAGCATGGTGTTTTGATCTACGAGAATTTCGGCGGTGGGTGAGAGGATCGTATCGGTGTAGCAATAGTATTTGTATTACCATATAGTGGAATTGAACAAATATCCGCTTGGCGTTGGTTGCTGTCTCGCGGCCTAATATATACGCCATGTAGGAAACTTATCATACAAGGATTAGGCCGGGGGTCTACTTGTCCATCCTATGCAAAGTTGTCTTCGGGGCTTAACTCCCCCCTAGGAGGGTATGGTAGACTGTGGATTTCTCGGTGGTGGTCTTTGCGGGTTTGAAGAAGCTAAAGGTGCAACAAGGTAGCTTGTAAGTACAAGGGGATTTCACCATGCGTTATATGTGGAGGCGTAAGTGATGGGGCCATTGGACTATGTGGATGTGCAAGTGAGAGATGATATGCGTAGTGTCTAGGGCTATAGGGGAGGACTCGGTTTGTCAAACACATTTTACCTACAATAGTAGCGGCTAACGGGACCGGCTTATTTCTCTCCGCCGCCTTGTACGCAACCATCCAGGAAATATCACGTGGTCGGGTTGGACCGGGTACGCTTCGACTGCCATGTATACTTACTAACGGCACAATTATCTTCAAAACATTGCCGTTGTTCCTCAAGAGTTGCCTAGTGCCTCGGGAGAATGGATAGTATACGTACCACTTTTTGATACGAATACCACGAGTAGAGGGTATTTTCAGCGCGCCCACACTACTTGGTAAGTATTCAAACTCGCGAAGGAATGTTTTGTGATTCGCCGTTCTTCCCAAAGGACTTATTTTCCAAATAAAATCTGAATTTGGAGACATATGTACAAAATGGCAGCGCTTTTACAACCAATCACCCATCGCACCAGCGGCTCTCGCTAGCTGCGCGTCGAGTACAAGGTAGGAGGCCTATATATGTGTTATGACCTGACACAAGGCGCTAATACCATGCTTGTAAGATAGGTGTCGTGTGGGCGACGGTCGGGTCTGAGTTGTTAACCGTGCGAGGTGTTTCGTGCGACATCGTGGTTGTACCACTTACGTATGGACCGTTGCCCGCTACCAACAAGCCTGTTTTGGGGCGCTTCCACCCTCCCCAATCACTTGCGTCCAAAAAAACCCAACGAATGTTTAGCATACGCGTTAATGATCATGCAATGACTTTGGTTTCTAACTTTGTGCGCGGCGAGTCGGGCAGGCACTCCGACTTAAGCACCAAAACTTGAAAAGACTTACCTCCTTAAACAACCCGAATCGATTTATTGTCGCGTCTAACCCGTCGCCCCCTCTCCTCTCTCAGACCACTCACACCCGGAAAACACATGCAACCACTGATTGTTGGTGTTGTGGGGCCATTGTCACATAAATCATTATTCCTTGCTTTTTGTTGGTACGAGTCTGCTTGATAGCATGACGTCGGCAGCGCTTGGCATGAACTACCGAACGTAGTCTATGGGCCCTTGCTACCCGCCGCCATCACTCCGTACTCTCCGCAACCTCGCTCCTCCCGGTCCACCAACAGCTTTGAAAACCTTGCAGCTATTGAATATGGACTCTACGAAGCAATTACACAAGTTTTGCCAGGTTTTGTCGTTGCGAGTCGAACATGTATCCGTTGTCGGGAGAGCGAAGTGAGGACGCCCCACATACCGCCTAGACATGTAGGGCTGTCGCTACCCGCCGCCATTGCGCTATGCTCTCTTACCCCCGGCCCTTCCGCGACGACACGTAGCCTTAAACCCCCCTTACCTACCGATTACAAACGTTGGTGAGCTTGAAGTGGAGTTTGGGCTGACTTTGGTTTCTGCATGTCGGACATGTGCCCAACAATCAAAGTGGTATGCTCTTAGTGAAGCTCACACGACTTAGAGCACACCGGGAACATATCTAGCGATATAAAGTAAATATTCACTAAATTGAAATTTCGCTCCGCACCACACGTTTTGGTGGTACGCGTACGGTACCACCAATTCTCTCAAGGCGCTACCTATAATTCATAGACAATCATTGAAACAGCCCCCCTGTCTAAGGAGTAGCGATAAACATCAGCGTGGAAAAAGTATGCACAACCCATCCACTTGTCTATAATGCAAAATTATAGTATGTCGTTAGTCTTCATGATGCGTGGTATGCTCTTGGCACTCGAGGGTGCTAGGCAGCCAAGCAAGCTAGCGCGTGAGTGTCGAAACGGGCCGACCCGACATCCAGTCATGTGCAACCTTGGCCGTGCCGGAGATTGCGAGAAATGGTAGGCAAAACCCCCCATTGGTAGCCGACGGCCCCGATCTAACTTGCACCCCTCGTCCGAGACTCTTGTTGCTCCTGCCGAGACGGCCTTCCGGCTAGCTTAGGTTCCTCCGGGGACTAGGAAGCAAAGGAATGCCTCAGCTTGATACAATATCCGACTGCGCTCTCGCCTCCGCGCTAGATTTTTCTCATGTCCCCGGTCCTCCGTCTGTTTCTAACACTTCTTTGATCGCGTTGAATCCTCCCGTGTCCTGTGCCGATGGTTCACTTTGCAAGGAGGCCGTCTTTCGACCTGCGTCCCGTCGCGATACCCCTACGCACACCACATGAGGCACGCATGTCGATGTCTGGGTACCGACACGGGTAGGGCTTGGTCGAATACATGGATCGAGTCGACGTCTTCAAAAGATGTGAGGGACGGAAATTAGATCCGAGACCCCCCGTACCGGGTCTTCCAGCGGCGGGCGATCTTGAAGACCGCCGCCGCTAGGCTGTGTCGCTCCTTCGGTTACGACTCTCCTCCGGCATGCGTAGCGATGTGCCTCGCCCCAAGCAGAAGCTAGACATCCGCAAGGTTTGTGTCGTCCAACAAGCGTCCTTCCCAAACAATGCTTCCCGGCTGTCCGCCGCCAGCTTCGACGCCCGCCTTCCCCCGCAGATGTGTCCGTACCCTCCTCGCCGCCAAAAACTCCTGAGATTCCGGTTCCGCTCCCTGAAAATGACTGTATTCGATGGGTATCCAGCTAGTCCTGAAAAGAGATATCAAACGGGGCGAGCGATAGATTTTGGCGAAGGTGTACCGGAACTATTCTTGAAAGCCGTCCGTACCGGGACTCCCGGCAGTTGTTGATAGCGCGGATCGCATTGCTGGGACCTCTTTCAGCCCCCTACCGTACAAAGTCTCGCGCGTCTACGGGATTACCAGCGCCCACCACGGGGAGGTGGAGGTTTGTGCCGACGGCATGCAAGCGCACCCATCTCCGGGGGCCGCCGCCACTGCGCTGCCGACGGGTACCGTCAGTAAGAAGGGTGAGCGCGGAGGTCGATGAGGGAGCTGATGTTAGACATTGTAAAGGCTTGTGGGTTGCTTGCGCGGCCCATAAGGATAGGGATGAATTCTACATAGGGTTCAAACCAATGGGAGCGGCATTAGAGGGGGTGGTACTTGTGCAGGTTGACGTGGTGCGTGTAATTGAAGTTAGTGTTTATGCAGTAGTTCTACTCTCCAATTTAGATATTTATTATGGAGGAGTGTCGGTGGTATTCGAACGACGAGGTTACCGACCTTGTCGAAGCTGTCCACCATGCGTCTTTTCAACGCAACAAAAAGAGGACAGTCCTCCTGTCCCGCAAGTCACTCGTTCATATTTTATGCAGCAATCCAGTCTTAGCGTTGGATTCGCTCAAGTCGTTTTCGTGGGAGAACGTCCGACAGCACGCGCCGGGGGATATCCAGAACCTCACCCATGTGTTATTCCACGCGAATGAAAGCAACACCCACTGTATGTCGTTCGCCAATAGGTAAATAAGGGCCCAAGCGCGACCCCAAATGCATGTGTGTGTGTGTGTGTGTGTGTGTGTGTGTGTGTGTGTGTGTGTGTGTGTGTGTGTGTGTGTGTGTGTGTGTGTGTGTGTGTGTTAGCGTGACCACATGCGTGCATGTATGGATAGTGACATCATGCAATGATGGGCGAAATTTTTAGTTTGGCTCTTACGACTATGTATCCATATGCGCAAGACTCGCATACGACAGGATGTATGTAATGGATTCCAGCCATAGTGACGGCGAACCGACACATATGCACCGGGGAGGTGCGTCCAGAATCAGAAAAACTGTATGACATGGCTCGAGTTTCACACGGAGGGCATATGTGCCCCTACGGTGCGTAAGTGTTTGCATGCTTCCAATGGAGAATGGGCGGGGTCGTTACTTTAGCAGTTTGCACGAGTCCCCATGTTCACACACGGCGACTGAAACAATCATTACAAACCTTACGCAAGAGGCGAATGTCCCCAAACAGAAGAACGGATACAATTGTGGGAGGTTTATGGCGTGGAACGCACCGCTGGCTATAGCCAAGATTATGAATACTTCCCATAAACCGTCCGAGCCTGCAGCTGCCATGTAGGCCAAGGTTGAAACGCAGTCATATGATGACTTCCAGAAATTCACGAGGACGCTCTTCCATTCCGCAATCGTGCAATTGTGTGCTAGGCAAAAGTTCAAAGGGGGGACTTTCGACACATTGCCAACGCTAACTGTTGTGAAATCTCCATGGTGGGCATGATAATGGACACATCCGTACGTTGTACTCCGGGGGAGTCTTGGCCCTACTATGTCGCCAATAGTGGATGTACTGCGGGAGCCCGTTGCTCGGGCAGTACGGGGGTATATATATATGAGATATATCCACAATGGGTACCGACTTTTAGGCGCGGTACTTGGTTACGGCGTACGGCTCCGGATACGGAGGTGCCGGGATCGATTCCCGGTGATGGCACTTCCGTGTAGCCCTTTGACACCAACAAAGGTGCGGGTTTGAATCGGCTGCACACCTACCCGTCCGACAAACACGTCCCCCTGACAAGGTTTTTGGCGCCCCACCTATCCTCGGTAGAGTGACGGAATTTCCATTAGTGCTATTGCATGGCTAGCGAGTGTCTTGTTAACACTGGTACTATGCGCCGCTAGGAACATGGCTAAGAGGAAAGTTTGTTGTCAAATAGCGGTGACAAAATCTTGATGGAGTGTGAAACCACGAGCGTTCTCGTCCCGCCATATCGATTCACGCTCGCTCTAGAGGAGTTAATAGCCGACAGAGCATACGCAAGTCGTGCAAGGACAAGAGTAGTAGGAAAGTTAGGGCGTTTAGTTGATACACGTGGCCATAGCTAAAGGGGGGGTATTTTTACCCCGGAGCAGACATTGAAGGAGCGGGATGTTTTGGTGGCAATTCTGGCGCAATTAACATACACGCAAGTGCAACGGGTGCGCGAGTCGATGCAAGTGATAGGGTCTTACTGCTCGCCATCCGACATCCATGCATGTCTGTCACGACCAGTGTTGTGCTGAAGTCCGAATATGAGAATTCAGACTGAACTGAAGTTACTTCAGGGACTTCAGCCTGAATTCAGCTGAACAGTGTTCAGGCCTGAATTCAGTTGAGACTTCAGGACCTGAATTCAGGCTGAAGTAACTTCAGTTCAGTTGTTCAGCTGAATTCAGGCCCTGAACAGAACACAACATGAATTCAGGTCAAGACTTCAGACTGAAGGCCCGCCTGAAGTGACATGAAGAACCCCCTGAAGCCTTCTGAACCCCGACAAACCCTAATACCTAAACCCTAAACCCTGACCCCGCCGAGCTCCCGAAAAGTACGAATTTCCATACATAAGGCCTTATGTAATCCCATGATACAAATATTCTATTTATCAGTACTTACTCAGTACATCGCAAATCGGCCACAAATGGGTGACAAATAACGGTACGCAGAATTTCTCGGCGGATATCGCCAAATCAGAGGGCGGCCGAAAAGGAATAGCTCACCCGATTAAAATAATAAAATCTAGGCTGACTTCAGTCCGGTAGGATTCAGGCCACTTTCGCCGAGACTTCAGACTGAACTGAAGTCACTTCAGTTTAGGCTGAATACCCGAAGTCGCCTGAACTGAAGTGACTTCAGCACAACCCTGGTCACGACCCGACGGGATAGGCCATTTGTAGAGTGGTAACAAAAGTGGAGTGTGAAAATACGGATAGATAAATGTTTTATATAAATTCGTGTAGACTTTCTTGGTTGGAAACGGGCGAGAACAACATGAATTTATAATTTTTCTGATACGCTTGCGGAGAATCGAACGCCATGCGTTCGCACATATGGCAGGCAAATTCCGGCACCAGTTTCTTAACGCAAGTTTGGAAGCTTTGGGGTGGGTTCACGCCGGAAACATCCGGCAGCGTCGTTGTGGGACTTGGACGGTGACGCCAAGGGCGGGTGAAGCTGGCTAGTCGAAAGAGAATGGGCCCACGGAAGCGGTTGAGGTAAAATCCACGGATATGTCCAATTTGTCTGTGAATTTGAAAATAGCTTAACTTGGGAACGGTCGGGAACGGAATTGATTTGGTATATTATAGTCAAGGCTGGGAGGTAGCCATCCTCCACGGAAGCGGCCTGATCGCCTACCTTCGACCCGAACTTCTTAGCACGGATTGTGTTGCAGGAGGTAAGGTCGCCCAAGATAAGTCCGATTGCAGCATGGTGGGATGTGGCGACGCAAAAGAGGGATTAGGTTGGGGGGGGGTTCTTACATAATGACTGCGGAGAGCGGAGGGGCATGAAACCACGGATGCACTTATGTTTGTTGTCCACTTGTATTTCATTTTCCGGATGGAAATGGTCGGGAACTGTATCGATTTTGTTCATTGACGTCAAGCCCAGAAGATGCGCAGTTTTCAAGCGTGCTTCGAGGCCCACGAGAGCGTCAAGACCGCCACGGCGGTGATGCGGGGCGTCATCGCCATCAACGATATATCGCGCCAAGGTCCCTTCCGGCATGTCTTCGCTTGGTGGTGCTCGACGGAGGGCAGAATAATTTTACGACGAACTGCTGAAGGACGGGGAAAATTGTCCTACCGTCACTAAAGATAGTAGTAAGATCCAAAGTACTACTAAAGTACAACTGAACCGCAAAACAAGGATGGGTCGGTAGCTCGAATGAACAACGCCGACCGTCTTCGCTCTGGGCCTGGCCTCCCAATGAGCTCGAATGAGCGACAGAGTGGTGGACATAGGGCTCGTTGAACAACAGACACCGTCCACCTCTTCCCAACAAAGCCTAGCTCACGCAGGTCAATGGATCCGTAGCGACACCAGACGGTACACACATCAAGGCGCAGCTTTCAGAGATTTGAAATTGTCTCCCCGACAGCTCTCGCGCCACCCACTTTGAAATCCAAACGTGTACCCACCTCAGTACTACGAACAGACAAAACCAGCCATCGATTACAAAAACCCCCCTCCCCAGGGACGGCGCGCCACACCGCGCCCCACCGAGCGTCCGGACGTTCGTGTCCGCCGCCAACATCCTCCAAACCCAAGCCCCATCATGCCTGGTCGTGTGCAACCAACACACGCAACCAACTCAAAACCACACTCCCACCCATTCTAACTCCGTACCACTCTACGAATCCCACGGGATCTTTATGTCCTCGTCCTTTGACCACCTCCCTCCTTAAAGACATGTGCTCATGCGGGATCGCCCGGAACATGCGACTTCTACGGACCTCTCCAACCCCATGACACGCCTCGCGGGACATCCGCTTGCACCGTTCCTCACGGTACCTCAACCATCCCCTACCAAATAAAACTTAAACATTGCTATGGATCCCTCCCATGGTCGAGGTCTCGAGGACTCCCGACCCCTATGGTCCTAGCGCCCCCCGGTCAACACATGGCCTAGGGCCAGCCGACGACTTCTCTTCCCGTCTTATCGACTTATACCTCCTCACATGCCAGTACTCCTCCTTCCCCCCACCCTCGCCAGCTTCTGGTTGCACGGTATCTTCCTCCCGGACCCGACTCACCCCTCGGAATCGGTGACCTCGGCATGCTCGGTTGCCCGTCGTTGGCTACTCGAAAGCCTCAACGAGATCGACAACCTCTCTATTCGGGTAAAAAAATTATAATAGGCCGTGAAGTCGTCCACCAATCGCGCTCGACAGCTAGCGCCACTCGCACCCGCCATCCGACCGCACCATCGTCCTACGACGCCACCCCCCCCGGCCGTCGACCTCTTATCGGGTTTTGAGGAGATATGCATGGACATCCCTACCTCCTGCGTCGCGGTCGGCCTCCTGTACCATCTCACTTCACAGCAACGTGAACTCCGTTCGGACGGTCCGGCGCCACGCACCGCCGCGTCCTCTTCTCCCTTGCTCACCAAACTAAGACAGTAGAAAATACAGTTCCTCCGCGCAGCCTCGTTCCCGGCAGTCTAAAGCCGTCGGATCAAAATCCGCTCCCCCCTCTTCACTGACATATCCGGCCTAGCAGCGGTCGCCCTCCTACATGACCTTCTTACCTCTCGCATGTCGATCGAGCTCGTCCCCACCGGTACCGCCCCGATGAGTCCTCCCCCCAGCCAGGTGGAAGACCTGCCCGAGTCGGTCCAATTCCTCCTCCAATGCGCGGACGCGATCTTGCCAGTGGACGTCCCCACCCCGATCGAGAGTGACCCCTCCTTCCTCTTGGAAAATATCCTCCACCTGCCCAATAACCCCATCCATTCACAATCAGGCCCAGTTTCTGTTAGCACTAGCATCCCGTTGCATAGTACTTATGTACAAGGTAGCTATTTGTCATTCTAGTACTTAGTGTTATGCTATTAGCGGTACTCTATTCCCTATTAGTGGCGGTCGGCCGGCCTTGCCGGTGCCTTCGCCGGCCGCCAGCTCTCTCCTCTCACTTCTCTAGTCACCAAAGCCGGCCCCCCTTGTGGGGCCGGCACGACCTCCGTGTAACTATCCGTTCCCAACTCTAACAGGTTATGGGCCCTCCACCAAATTACACTAGATAAGAGCGTGTGTAAAGCGCTCGGCGCCACGCTAGTCCTACCTACTCCCACGTAAAAAAGAGTAGAGCGTGTGTAAAGCGCTCGGCGCCACGCTAGTAATTCATCGTCCCACCGACCCCACGCTTCGCCTTCGAGCTGGTTGTCCGCGACTGTCCTACCATCTCCCACGTAAAAAGGAGAAGAGCGTGTGTGAAGCGCCCGGCACCACGTTCGCTCCACCCAGCTTTCTACCTCACCTAGCCTTCAGCCTACCGATGCTCTCGACCGGATCTGGTTTTTCAGACCGACCCGCGAAAAATTCGGCCCGTGCGTACTTTAATTAGTACTGTTATTGTTTTTTCCCGAGGCAATGCCGCAACGCTCACCTTACTTAGCGAGGAGCTTAACTTTCCCACGGCGAAAAGGGGGAGTCAACACGAGCGCCCGTCTATGTTTTTTGCGTGCCTACACGCTCGTAACGGCCTTGTTGGCTGTGCTTCTTCCTCGCCGGTCGCTCTCATGCGTCGGCTAATTCCCCCGTCGACAGTTTTTCCCGCTACATGTGAGAATAGTACATTACGCAGTACATTTGGAACTGCTTCATATCGGCAACTCGCCGGTAGCGGCACGTTCTTGTGAGCGCATGTCGCTACACCTACCCGGCCGGAGACACACGCTACAAGCACTACACCTTCTACCAAGATGACACCTTCCTCAACGCAAGCTAGGACGACGTCAAGACCTCGGCTACCTTGAGGGGGGGTGTTAGCACTAGCATCCCGTTGCATAGTACTTATGTACAAGGTAGCTATTTGTCATTCTAGTACTTAGTGTTATGCCACTAGCGGTACTCTATTCCCTATTAGTGGCGGTCGGCCGGCCTTGCCGGTGCCTTCGCCGGCCGCCATCTCTCTCCTCTCACTTCTCTAGTCACCAAAGCCGGCCCCCCTTGTGGGGCCGGCACGACCTCCGTGTAACTATCCGTTCCCAACTCTAACAGTTTCATTTAACATATTTCCTACTTCACTTCACGAAATTGTACCCCCCAACCCCCATCTTCACAAAATCACCATCACACCCCCCTAGTCACCGGACACGTCCCTGGCACCTCTTGGGCGACCACTTGCCTCACCACAATCCTCATCCAATCCCGTCAATCCCTCTCCCTCCCCTGCTCCACCTCCCCCCCCCCACACCCCACTCAATCTCACACACCACACATCCTTCAAGAAGTTTCCCACGCGCTCCCCCCCGCCCCTCTAACACCCCCCTCCCGCCCACTGTCCCTTCCCCCCACCCCCCCCACACTCCCCTCCCTTGTCCTCTCCCCTTGAGTCCCTCCCCTCCCTCCTCCCCACCCTCGTTCCTCTCCCCCAAGACTCCCGGAACGACGACGACCACACACTCGACGACCTCGAGGACCTGCTAGAGGACGACTTAGGAGAGACCCGCACCCCCTCCTCAGTCTCGTACACCTCCAGCAGCCCGGCCAACCCCCTAGGGTCACCCCCGGCCGACGTGGCCGACCACCATCCCTAACTTCACACAAGACGGGCCTCACGGCCCGGAGGTTAGACCCCACGAACCCCCCCACACCCATACGCCCGATATCCGCAACCATATTGTAACCAACTCGCTTCGGTCCTCCCTCCCGGCCCACTCTACATGAACCACTTGTGGCGTCAAATTACACAGCTACCTCTTTGACTTAAATCTTGAACATGGCCTTCCCACCCCCATTGGCAACCTCGACTCCTCTGCGGTGATCTCTTTCCAGTGGGCACACTACCAAGACCTTTCAAACCTCTACTGCATTGCTACCTCCCTAGCTTAACTCCACTCAACCGCCTTTGCCTTCTATACAGTTATTACCAATAACGAAGTTAATGACTTCCACCACCATACGCTCTACCCTAGCCAATGGACTAACCTCTCTAATAGGGGCTCACCCCCACAACCCGGCTCGCCCAACCACCCCCTAGTCGTCCTCACCTGGCAACACTCCCACTTCGGTCTCCTCCACTTAACCCACTCCTCGGCTACCTGGATTGACTCCCTCCACCAGCCCCCCTCCTAAACTTCTCGCTCGCTCTCTCGCTCTCATTACCTCCTGGAACTCTTCCCCCCCCCCCGCCCGTTGGCGACCTACGCTTACTGAACCCCCCTCGCCAAAACGACACGTCCCACGCGTGGTCGTGCGGAACACACGCCCTCCTACATACCTACTTTATCACCACACCTCCCCCCAACCAACTTTACAATCCCCCTCACTACGACCCTCGAGCTACGGTCTACACCCTTCACTCACTCATGTGGCACCACACCTTCCGCTCCACCCCACTCCTTGTAGGACGCACCCAGCTGTTCACCACCCTCCACCCCCCCCAACCTCCCTCACCCCCTCCTCTCCCACACCCCGCCCCTTCTCCACCACCTACCCCACACCTCCCCCGGGCACTTGCCCCCTCCTCCATCCGCCCCCTCCTTCCTCCTACAGTCGATCGCCCCCCTACATGATGGAGGACGCTAAGCTCTACCACAAGGACTTCTACGTCATGTATGCCGACTTCAAAGGCGCCTTCAACGCAGCCAACCATCGCATCATGTTCAAACACAAGCGCCAACTCGGTATGCCCCTCACCTTTGTTGAAACCTGCGAACACCTCTACGGCGTCTCTTCCACAGACTACATTACCCCGTACGGCCCCACCCCATCCATAGACATAAATCGTGGCACACTGCAAGGAGAAACCCTCTCTCCCTTCCTATCTACCCTCTTCCTTGAACCCTTCCTCCGCTGGCTCATAGTGGGCAGCCGGGGATACCGCCCGGGCCCCCCCGCCACTAACGTTGACCCCACAGAACCCACAGCTACCTACCCCGGCCACGGCTTCGCCAACGACCTCAGCCTCGCCACAGGCTCAACTCCCAACATGTCCATCCAGCTCCGGAAGCTCTCCTTCTTTGGCGCCTATACATGTATGACCGTCAACACCCGAAAATGCTGCATAACCGGCGCACTCTGGCGCTCTGGCGTTGCCCTCTCCGTTGCCAACAGTGCCCTCCTCGCATCCCGCCTCCAAACACAGTTCATCACCATCAACTCAAACCGTGCCCCCATCCCCTCCATCGGCCCCTCGGACACATACCGCGTCCTTGGGGTAGAGCTCAACACCTCCCTCACATTGGCACGAACTAAGACGCACCACCGCATCCCTCATCACCGCCCTCTCCACCTCCCCACTAACACAATCCCGCAGATTACGCGTCATCCGAGGACTATTATTCGGCAAGCACTTCACCCAACAAGTTGGCCTCTTCAGCGACTCGCACTTGGACATCCTCGAAGGGCAAGTCTGCCGAGCACTCCGCTCCGCCGTCTCCTCGGTGCGTAACCTCCCTCGCACCGCCCTCCACCGCCCTACCTCGGACCTCGGCTACGGCCTCCCCTCCCTTAAAGCCCACGCAGCACAACTCACAGTCTGCCACCTCCACAACATCATGAACACCCCTGGCTATAGAGGCCAAATGGCTCGACTGCTCGAGCACACATTCACCTTATATCCACCACATACACCCACTGGCCCACTGAATCCATCATGACACGCAACTCCCCACCCACACTCCGTTGCCTAGTACGAGCCCAACGCGACGCAGGCACCATGCTCCACAGCATCCCTCCACTCTCCCTCACCAACCCCATTGCCTCCACACTCCGCGCCCACTTCACCCGCCAAGACACAACCCTCCTCGCTTCACTCCGAGACAGAGCCACCCACATCACCGACCCTCGCACCTACAAACAAGCATACTTCAAATTCACACCCCGCAAAACACACGCATCCCTCCTCCCCCGCCTCACCCCCCTTTGTGGAAAAGCAACATCACCACATGGCCACAAGTCCTCCTCCGCGCCTTCTCCACCTGCCTCCTCCTCAAATCCTGCAAATCCATCTCCACACACACGGGGTCCACCACCTCACTCTCAGTCCCAATCCGCCTTCTCGCCGCTGTCCTTACCGAGCCACTTGACACCATACACAACCGCCTCCCCATCGCACACCTCAACCCCAAACACGCACCCCCCCCACCACAATCCACCCCTCATGGCTCCCCCTCCTCTCCCCCCACCTTCCCCGCCCCCCAACCACCTTGTCATCCGGCATCCATACCCCTCGCACCAGAACCCCCCCCCCCCTCAATCGCACCCACCACACACATCGAGGCCGAATATCTCACACCTTCAGACCACCACTACCCTCCCTGCGACGTCACACGCATCATTTCCAAACACAAAGACACAGAATATGGCCAAACCCAATACATGGTAGAATGGGCCCCGGAACACCTCACGGAGTGGGACATCCAACTCCAACTCGACGACGGCTTCCGCCTCAGCTCCTCCACCCCCACATCGGTGTGCCTCTCCACCCCCTCCCCCACCACCTGCTCTATTTGCCATGAAGCCCTATGCACAGACCCCACCTCCACATGTTGCACGTGCTCGCACTTTGCCGTCCATTCCCAATGCCGCCCCACTCATGGACCCGTCACGTGGCAATGCGACTGGTGCTACTGCGGCCAACAATACCACCTCACCCGCCTCCACGAGGTTCAGTGGGCCCCTTGCCTACAACTCCACGACACAATCAGTGAGACCCCCTCCGGCCCCATCGCACTCACAGCATTTAACTCATGCTTCGTCCCCTCCACAACACCCACCCTACCCAAACAAGGACCCCCCCAATGGACGCACCCCCTCATCACATTCAACCACGACCCTATCCACCCCGACCTTGACATGCTCCCCACCGGCAAATTCACCATACACGCCCACCCAACGCTACATGACACCACCATCCTTTGCACCCCCGACGGCCGCGCGGCCTCTACTCTCGACGCCCCCCGCGTCCGACACCTATTTCACCTCTTTCGCCCCGACCGCACGCAACACTCGTTCGAAGAGGAGGTCTAGCACCTCATCACTCGCCTAGGCTCCCGTTCAGAAATTCACTCACCCACACTTGCCACCACCACGCGCAACAGATGGGCCACTAGAGAGGACCTAGTCACAGCACTCCGCAACACATTTCACACCCAGACATAACTCTATTCAGACCCCCTTAACATATCACTCCACTCTCACACCTAGCACTCACTATACCCCGAAGACATAGTCTTCTCATCCAGTGGCAGCAACGCCCCACTGCACACTTGGCATGGCACTAACATCGCCAACCCGGAATGCGATCACGAATGCATGCGCCGAGCCATGGAAAACGCAATCACAAGCGCCCACTCCACAGCCTTGCACACACCCAGCGCCACCATCCTCATACTCCCCCGCTGGGAACACACACCATACCGACATTCCAAATACATTGACTCCCCATACACCCACCACCTATACACCCTTGCCAACGACGCACACACCCTCCTACCCCCCGACCAACACACAGGCATCCCCACCCCCACCCCATTCGGCACACGCGGGATGGTCGACACCTACCTTGTCGCTAGCCCCCTCGCACTCTCCGTATTACCCTCACACACAGCCATTACCGCCCTCCACAACACACTCAAGGCCATATACAACACACACCTCCCCAACCCCACCATCACCATCCCACCTCCACACCTCTTCGCCACCTACACACCCCACTCGGCAGGCATCTACCATCTCCCCCCGAACCCCTCCCGCCCCTTACTTATCCCCTACCGGAACGCACGAAACTAACATACTCCCCCACCTTAGGAATTCTTGCATGAAACTGGCAGGACTTCGTCTACACTGACGGCTCCAAGAAGGGAGGCCCCTCCCCCCTCGGCGCGGCCGCCACCCACCCCGCCTCGGACACCCGCATCAAAGTACAGGTGATCTCTACCCCTCCCTCTCACACCATCAACCGCTTGGAATTAGCAGGCACGGACATAGGCCTCCAATTAGGCCGTACCCACCTCCTTACAGACATTGCGTGCTCCCTCCGCCTCATACAAGGCTCCTTGAACTGCCCATCCGCTTACATACATAACATCCACCGCGAAACGCTCCTCTCCATCACACACACCTTCAAATCCCGCTGCAGCGCAAGCATCCGCACACACCTCGGCAAAATCAAAGCACACAATCACTCACAAGGCAACGACCTCGCAGACACCCTAGCTAACCAAGCTGCAGACGGACACCCACCCGACACGACTTACACCACATGTTCAGAAATGTCGATAGGCCAATGGACTTAGCCGTACATCCTCATCTCACAAACGCTAGGGGAACCCCTACCCTACGGATACACAAACCTCAAAACTAACGCTCACACCCACAGCATCAAACACACTCACACACCCCTCTCACAAACATCCAAACACGGTGCCCTCCTCGCCCGCGCCGCAGAGGACGGCGCCGACTTCACTTTCCACAAAAAACACACAACCCTCACCAACATCCAAATCACCCACAAGCAAGAATTCATGTGGGGCGTCTACAACACCCGACTCCTCACACACAACCCCACCCTGCGCTGCCCCATGTGTGGCCAATTCACTAGCAACGGCCACATGGCCGGTAACTGCCCCACCATGTATGGCCTAAGGCGGGACCGCCACAACAGCGCCTTGCAACTCCTACTCTTCCTCATGGAACGCCACAACGGCGGACGATGGGAGACCCTCGCTGAAGACTTCGGTAACAAACCCATCAAATCATTCGCTTCCCGCACACCCACCCGCACCCCTCTTGACTGTCACCCCCCTCACCCCACCCACATGCCCACCCGCCTTGTTGCTGCAGACGGAGGTCTCTCGCCCGACTCCCTAACCTCGTGCCCCGCCATCCTCCCCCCTGAGATTCTCCCTTCCGCGCTACGACCCCCGGCGCACAAACCCGACTTTATCCGCCTCCTGGAACTTAGATTCGTCGGTCACACAAACGGTCGCCGCCGATACTCATCAATTAAAAAGATTCAAATAGGAGAGTGGAAGTATTGCACCGACCACAACCTCTCCCAAACAGCCCAATTGATTCGTGCCAAATACACCCCCTCGCCAATGCCATCCGCAGCCATTGGCCATGTACCGAAGTCGACATCCTCCCCGTCGTCATGAGCCGCACGGGCACACCGCACTCATCCACCATCACAAGTCTCACCTCTCTACTCACCCTCCGCACCGACCCCCATGAGAAACTAATCTTCAAAGCACGACTCGACACGTCATGCATCCTTGCACAGCTCCACACGCACATTGTTCAATGGCTACATAATCTCCTACTTGTACACCGCATCAAATCCCGCACGACCTCCCGCCGCGCCCCCGCACACTGCACCTTCGCACGCCCCTGATTGCACGCCGCCATCACCTCGCATCGCACCCTCCCCGGGGGGGAGTAAAACCCCCGAACACCCTTTGAGAGGTTGGATTTATGTGGTTTGCGGTCTAGCCCTGACTTGTGAGTTTCCTATATGGCTTAGTTGGGAGGGCCCATAGGCAGCAACCGGCGCATACGGTAATTGTGTAAAGCGGCGCATACGGTACATGTTGTAAACAATTACAATCACAATTTCAATTTGACGGCATGTGTTTCTGTGGGTGTGTCGTGTCGAGCGCAATTACTGCGGTTGCTTGCAGGTTTTAACCTCCGAGGAACGCCGGCACACATTGCAGATAGGTGTGTCGATGGGTGTACATGGTCGAAGAGCACCCGGCTCTTCCGTCTTTGCTCATCCGTGTCCCAAATGGCTGGGCAAGTGATGGCCATTGGACAGCAGCCGGTCCAGTTTGCCGGTATTTTTCTGAATTCGTTTCATTTTCGTTTCGCATGTAGCATGCTGATCCACTGTCATGCAACTCACAAATTAGATGTTGACGGAATTCTGAATATGTCGGGACACAAGGGCGTGCAAGCCTTCAAAACTACCCGTATTTGGCGTCAATTTGTCCGCCTTTCGTCCACTCACCTTCGTCCAGCTGAAACAAGTGCGGAGGGTACCCCTCGTGAATTTGACTCGTTGCTTCATGGCATTCCCGCAACAAAGTCATGGAGAGCGATTTTGTATCTTGTCGACTAGACTATAAATTGGTCTTCAGTAGTTGGACCTTCCGTCGTAAATTGAGCTCATTTGACGGGAACTCGCCATCCCAAAACAATGGAACTTTGCATGAGTGTGGTCAGCCGCCGACTTACCGGATCAACTTAATGATGGGCTCCTATGCAGTACGCAATAGACATCGTGCCCACAAAGGGCTGTAAGTCGCGCTTGTAGCGAGCATGCAACTTGTTTAACCGCTCGACATGTTGCACGAGCAAATACCGCGCTGTTCCGTTGTCGCGACAAGGAATCTGCTACATCTTTTAAAGTAAAATCGCTAGTACTTAACGGCTTCACACACTTCCAAGTTCCAACTCACCGCTTAAGAACTTGTCCGTGAATAACGTGCAACACGGAGAGAAAATCCTTTCCGGCAATAGGAAGCCATAAATCAACTTCACTGCATGCATCCCCTCGGAGGCGACTACATGCCTTGCAAACTATAAATGTAAATGCCGGTCCGTGGGCATTTAGCGCGCCAAGTTTTATGCCTCTACAAAAGGGATGACGCGTATGTAGGGGCGACTCCAAAACCCTCTGCGTATTTGTCGAATTTGCTCTTTTCAGCGCGGGGAAGAGCGGCATGTGAAGACGGGTGCTCGAAATAACGAACAAGCTAGAAACCGCGACATATAAAGTTACTTTCGAGCCCCGGATGCCGTGAGAGTGCCATGAACCCAAATCAAGTGGGAGGCCATAGTTTTCTTCGGGGATTTGCACTGACAATATAGGATCCGTACGACCTCGACGCCAATTCCGAGTGCGCCGCGGAATCGGAAATCAGTTCCGCAATAATGGCCCTCGTCAACCATGGCTGCGCCCGATGGAAGCGCCGGCGCCACATCATGTGGAACGGTCCGCAAAGTTACAAATGCGATTACCCACTCCTGATTTGACATGTCAACTAAGACCTGCCGATTCGAAGGCACCCCGCATAGCTTGAATGGCAAGAAGCTCAAGCGGTGGGGGAGTGACGTGTAAACATCTTAAGGGATGCCGGAAGTTGGAAATACGGCAAACCACAACGCATAACGGAATTTGTCACGGAACTCACCCAAGCGGCTCGTCGTGTGTGGGTCTGAAGATTAAAACACAAGGGCGCCGTGAGACGAGATGCAATATGCCTAGACTCTAGCCTAGCGTCGGTGGAAGAGGTTGGTGCATTATTGAGAAAGCGAAGCAAGTTGATGCGCTCAACAATATGGGCTTGCAACTTCGGAGAAACATCACTAGCAAACGCGGACTATTAGGGCAAGAGCAAGGAAGATCATCGAGGGAACGATTAGCGTGCTTGCTTTCTGATCGAGCTTCACCGAAACAACGTGCGAGAGCCACCGTTGGACGTTTCGGGGTAAGCATCTCCAAGGCCGTTGGTATGAGGGGGTCATACTCGGAGATAGCATGATCACAACACTTTGCATCCATGCGAGCCCATGCCGCAGCGAGATCTTCCGGTCCTTATATGTGTAGTATTATGTAATGTGGCGCCCGCCGGCGGCGCAGCGGCGGCGGCCCCGGAGGGGGGTGCGCTCGCAGGCCCGTCGGCATCCCCTCACCTCCCCGTGGTGGGCGCTTGAAACCCCGTAGCCGTGCCAGGCCTAGCACGGTAGGGGGCTAAGAGGGCGGACAGCTCGATCCGCGGGATCAGCAGCTGTCGGGAAAGCCATGTACAAGAGGGCTTTTGAAAAAATAATTTCTGTGCAATACCGGCACCGAGATCTCCCGCTCGGCCCGTCCGATATGTTTTTTCGCGGACATTGAAATTGAAATTGTTTACAACAATACCAGTAAGAACCGGCTGTCGTCTCTGGGCTCCCCCTTTTGCTATGCCATACAGGACTTAGAAGCGTGAGGTAGACCGTTAACCACTGATCCCAACCTCTCCAATGGCAGTAACAGCTAATAATTTTGTAATCACGAAAAACAGATCTAAAAATAAATCCACTTGTCGAGAAATGCAAAACTAAACTGCTGCTCGACCTTCACGATGCACGGCCCGCTCCCGCCGAACCGGGGTGTCGACCGGCCTAGGCCGGTCGGCGTTCGGGAGGGACGACGGGCCAGCCTAATCTAGCTCCCGCGTGACTTCGGTCTTGCCGAAGGTAGGAGGGGAAAGGCTGGCCAAAAACCCCTCCTCGCGCGGTCGCTCGTCGATCCCGCCGCTCCATCCCGTAAACCCCGCCCCAAGGTCTTGCCGCGTCCACCGACGCGGCGGTCCTCCGTGTCGAGGTCCCCCATCACCTCGAGGACAGGTGGGGGGGACCGAGACACACAGACATAGAAAAAACTAGCGCTCATGCCTCCGCGCCTGAATTTTCCCCGCTCATTTCCCCGGTTTTTTCTCTGTCTGGTACCCGGGTACCTGTCGGTTTTCCGGCCTGTGGCCGTACCCTCCTCCCTCTGATCGCGCGTCCACCGAGCAGCCTTTTCTTGAGCGGGGGCCTCCGCGCTCACCCGGGCCCACGCTCAAGGACCCCTAGGAGTATGAAGGTCTGTCGGGGTAGTGGGTGTCGAAGAGGGGGGGGGGGGCAGGTCACCGTAGCCGGATCCGGCGGGCCGCGGGCGCCCGGAATTAAACAAAACCCTCCGTGCCGGGTTTTCCGGCGGCGCCGACCCAAAGGGTCGTCGCTGCCAGATCGTGTCGCTCTTTCCATCGCGACTGTCCTCCTTGCCGTCCCAGCTTACTCCTCCCCCCGGGAGATGACGCTGGACGACGTAGCGACGCGCTAGTGAGCGCCTTACCCTGGTGCTGCTCCCCAACTAGCTCGACGCCGGGTACGGACATTATTTTTAGTATCCAAAAAAGCCCTCCGTACAGGGCTTTCCGGCGGCGGCTGATCCTGAGGATCGCCGCCGCCTCCTGTAGCCGCTCCTCCGTCTGCGACTAGCCACCGTCATGTGTCCTGTCTTGCCTCACCCCTCGGTAAGGTTCGACCGGCACATGGCTGGTCGACAGCTAGCGAGCGCCCTTTCCTGGCGCTGCTTCCCGGCTGGGCACCACCAGCTCCAACGCACGCCTCCCACCGCTGATCCGGCCGTACCCTCCTCGCCATCAAACGCTGCCGTAGTACAGGCCCCACTCCTAAAAGTAAGCCTGTATCTAGGAGTATTGTAAGTGAAAAAACATATCGGACGGGCCGAGCGGGAGATCTTGGCGCCGGTAGTGCACAGAAATTATTTTTTCAAAAGCCCTCTGTACATGGCTTTCCCGACAGCTGCTGATCCCACGGATCGAGTTGTCGGCCCTCTTAGCCCCCTACCGTGCCAGGCATAGCACGGCTACGGGGTTTCCAGCGCCCACCACGGGGAGGTGAGGGGATGCCGACGGGCATGCGAGCGCACCCCCCTCCGGGGCCGCCGCCGCTGCGCCGCCGGCGGGCGCCTTTTTCGCGGACAAATACTACTAAGAGCAATCCTACCTCGAGGGGTGGGACTTGTACTTCAAGAGCGTTTGATTGCGAGGAGGGTACGGCCGGATCTGCGGTGGGGGGTGGGTGTTGGAGCTGGTGGTGGCCAGCCGTGAAGCAGCGCTAGGAAAGGGCGCTCGCTAGCCGCCGACCATCCCTATGAAATTGAAATTGAAATTGTTTACAACATGTACCGTATGCGCCGACCATCCCTATGCTTGTCGACACTTCCCATGGGGGGAGGCAAGACATGGCACAGGCCGGTGGCCGGTCGCATGCGGAGGAGCGGCTATGTGAGGCGGCGGCGATCCTCAGGATCAGCCGCCGCCGGAAAGCCCTATACGGAGGGCTTTTTGGATAATTAAACTAATGTCCGTACCCGGCGTCGAGCTAGTTGGGGAGCAGCACCAAGGTAGGGCGCTCACTAGCGAGCCGCCACGCCGACAAGATACATCTCCCGAGGGGGGGGGGGGGTAGGCTTGGGCGGCAAGGAGGCATGTCGCGACGGAAGGAGCGACAAGATCTGGCGACGACGACCCTCCGGGTCGGCGCCGCCGGAAAACCCCGTACGGAGGGTTTTGACCAATTTCCGTGCACCCGCGGCCCGACGGATCCGGCTACGGCGACCTGACCCCCCCCCCCCCTCCTCGATACCCACTACCGGATAGACGAGACCCTTGCGTGGGGCGCCGGGTGAGCGCGGAGGCCCCAACCTCAACAAAGTCTACTAGGTGGACGCGCGATGTGAGGGGGGAGGGTACGGACGCAGGCCGGACTACCTGACAGGTACCCGGGTACCAGACAGAGAAAAAACCGGGGAAATGAGCGGGGAAAATTCAGGTGTGGAGGCAGGAGCGCCCATTTTTTCTAAGTCTATGTGTCTCGGTCCCCCCCACCGGCCCTCGAGGTGACGGGGGACCTCGACAAGGAGGACCGTCGCGTCGGCGGATGCGACGGCGACCTTGGCGGGGCTTACGGGATGGGGCGGCGGGATCGACGAGCGACCACGCGAGGAGGGGTTTTTTGCCAACCTTTCCCCTCCTATCTTCGGCAAGACCGAAGTCACGCGGGAGCTAGATTAGGCTGGCCCGTCGTCCCTCCCGAACGCCGACCGGCCTCGGCCGGTCGGCACCCCGGTTCGGTGGGAGCGGGCCGAGCAACGTGAAGGTCGAGCAGCAGTTTAGTTTTGCATTTCTCGACAAGTGGATTTATCTTTAGATATGTATTTTCTTGATTACAAAATTATTACGCTGTTACTGCTTAGGCGGGGGGACTGTGGCAATTACTGCGGTTGCTTACAGTTTTTTTAACTCCCGAGGAACGTCGACACACATTGCAGATAGGTGTGTCGATAGGTGTACATGGTCGAAGAGACCCGGGCTAAACTCGCTTATAAGTCCTGTATGGTTTGGTAGAGAGGCCCGAGATACAACAGTCGGTCCAGTTTGCCGGCACATGTTGTGTTTAATTTCAATTTCAATTTCAATTATTATGTAACTTGTAACGTATGAACTCTTCCCATGAAGCTCGTTAATTTTTACGCAAATTTAATTACCCGCCACATAATACTGCCGCAATGGCCATTAATGTCAATTGGGGGGTAGAAATAGTAAAAGCACGAAAAGCACACCACGTCCGGTGCTCCATTGACATTGACACGTCTATTGTCACTCCCTAGTTGATGTGAGCATATGCCTTAGATTTACGGCCCATATTTTGCGGATATGAATTCGTGTATGTGCACGACATTCACATACATAGTATCGGCTCTATGTGTAGATATGGAATACAGCGCGGTGCATAACCTTCGCTATTCGCTCCGCTGCAATCGTTTTCGTAATCGGCTCGACAATCGTCCGTTTCGTAAGCATACAGACGAATACCACCACAACATCATACCCACCGCACTCAAGAAGGTCCGTAATCAGGTCAAGCGATACGTGTTCGAAGGGCCTCGTCGGTACCTCGTGCGATTGAAGGAGTCCATAAGGCTTGTGTCGCGCTGCCTTGTTACGCTGGCAGGTAACATAGCTGCGTACATAGTGTTGTACTATCCGCGTCATGTTAGGCCACCAAAACGTTCGGGTCACTGCTGCCAATAGTCTGATAACACCAGGATGTCCCGCGGTCGGTTCATCGTGTAGTTCGTACAATATTCTTGATCGCAATGTAGAGACGTTCGGCACATAAAATTTTGTCCCGTAGGCGTACAATAGTCCATTTGATTGACGTACCAACCAGGTAGGCAGAGATTTCCGGTTAAGCAGGTAATTATCCGAGTCATAAGCGTTTTTTATTTCCGCATGAAGTCTATAGTCAAGATGTAACCGGGGTTTCAAGGAAAAAATTTGCGCGTGTAATTCGCATTCTGCATCGTCGTTGGTCCAATCGCGTAACAGTTGCACCTTCTGTAATGAGTCCTTTAGGTCATGCCGGCGAGACACAACATCTGCATGGTTGACTACTCCCTTCATGTACACGATGTCCATCTGTCGCTGATAAGGCGCTAAAACTTGAAGCCATCGCACCTGTCGAGTAGACAAATCGCGTTGCCGAAAGAAGTGTCGCAACGTGTCGTGGTCCGTAATTACCGTAAGTCCCGCCGCGCCATCTAAGTAGCAACGGAATTTCAGTAGAGCGTCGCGAACTGCTAGTAACTCTTGTTCGTGGACATGGTAGTGTACCTCATGCTTGTTCATCTTTCGAGCATGGTACGCAACATGTTGTAATCCAATACCTTGGTCAAAACAATCCTACCGTCACTAAAGACAGTAAAAAGATCCAAAGTACTACTAAAGTACTGCTGACGTAAAAAATACAGGGGATGGGTCGGTAGCTCGGATGAGCAACGCCGACCGTCTTCGCTCCGGGCTTGGCCTCCCTATGAGCGATAGACTGGTGACCACAGGGCCCGTCGGACGACGGGCACCGATCACCTCTCCCCAACCGAGCCTAGCTCACCCAGGTCAGTGGATCCGTAGGCACATCAGACGGTACACACTCCAAGGCGCAGCTTTCACAAATTTGAATTCGTTTCACATGCCGGAATCTGCGCCACCTACTTCTCAAACACTCCGAGTACTCCGTCCAATACTACGACACTCGTACGTATCAACAAGATTACAAAAATCACTCCCCCACGGAGCCGGCGCACTCTCACGCGCCCCTCCGAGCGTCCGGACGTTCCCATCAGACGTCCGTGAACAACAAACCCAGGTCCCATCAGACCTGGTCGTGTGCCGCCAACACACGCTGACCACCTCTAACCCACTCTCTCTCCACTCCAAATCCACCACTTACACACGCATCGACACCCACCTTACGACCATTATGTCATCACCTTCCGCCCTCCCGGAATCATACAAACAGGTACTCCTCAAAGACCGCCCCACACCCCTCTTCGCGGAAGCCCACATCGGCCCCCGCAACCGCCTCGTGGGTCACCCACTTGCTCCTTTCCTCACAGCCCCACAGCTCACACATGCGGACTACGGACGAGGCACACCCCTGGAACCCACGCCGGGCACAGGGCTTCAAACTCCCCTGGTCCTCTCCACCCCGACGACTGCCCCCGACCTTGGAGGGGCCGTTGACCTCTCTGCTCGCCTGATCGACTCCTACCTACTGACAGGCCAGTACTCCACCGCCCCCCCTGACACTGCCAGCTTCTGGCTCCACGGTGTGTTCCTACCAAACACGCCGTCTTCCTCACTTATGCTCCTCTCCGCCTGCTCCCTCGCTCGACGCTGGCTTCTCGAAAAAGTTCACGCCCTAACCGATATTCCGGCCCGCGCGAAAAATATAATCGGTCGGGAACTCGCCCATCGTGCGAAATGGACAGCCTCAGTCACCCGCACCCCACACCCAGCCATGCCCCAGCAACACGATCTCACCCCACTGCCAGTCGCACTCTCACATGGTCACCAGGAGGTCCGACTGGACATCCCCACCTCCTGCATCACAGTTGGCTTACTTTATCAGCTCGCTTCACGCCAGCGTGAACTCCCGTCGGGAGGTCCAACGCCACCCTGCGCCGCCTCGGACCCCCAACTTTCCACCACCCTGAGACAGCAAGAAATTCAGATTATACGTGCTGTAGCCGTTCCCGCAATTTCGGGCCAACGCCTGAAAATTAGCTCCTCCTTGTTCACTCATCTCTCCGGCCCAGACGTCGTTCCCCTGATACAGGCCCTCCTGTTGGATCGACTCGCCACGGAACTCGCCGACACCTGGAACGCCAGCGCCACCACCCCTGCCCCCCGAATGGAGGACCTCCCGGAACCAGCCCAACTCCTGCTCCAGATCGCGGACGCCCTACAACCTACACGGGAACCCGTCCAGGTCGTGAACGACCCCCTCTCCTTCTGGATGCATATCCTCCACCCACCCCATAATCCAGTTCTTTCACAATCAGGACCTGTACATTTTCATGCCACCCTTCAAAATGCTATTCACACCGTACCCCCCACCCCCCAAAACTACACAATTACCATCACACCCCCCCCTCTCACAGGCCATGTCCCAGGCACCTCCTGGACTGACACCTGTCTCACCACAGTCCTCATCCAGTCCCCCCACCCCCTCCCCTTCCCCCAACCCACATCACAAGGTACTATCCCTTCTTCACACTGGCTCTCCACCCTCCTCCATCAAACAGCTTCAGAATACGCACAGTCACACAAAAAACAAATCCCTCCTTCGCAACCCCCCCTCTCTCCTTCTCGAATGGACAGGACACTTGCAGGCGACCAACACCTACGAGGCATGGCAACAAGAACCTGCGGACGGCTCCCTGCTGGACACCCCTGACGATACCCCCCTCGACCTCGACTCTCTACCCGACATCCAACTGGCCCCTTCATACTCCCCCCCTCCCCCTCGCACTCGCAACCAGCGCCCCTCCAAAAAACGTCGCTCCCCCTCCCCCGCCCATCATACGTACCCCCAACCCGCTCACCCTGCTGACCCTACCCCCTTGCCCGCCACCACCCCTCCTCCCCCTCCCCCCCTCCCCACCATCCTCGAAACCTCAGTTGACCACATGGATTCCTCCTCCACCCCCCTCACACACCCCACCACAGCCTCCTCCCACCCAACCGGCATTAACCCCCCACCTCCTTCCCCCCCCCAACGCACTGACTCCACCCCCCACATGATATCTCCCCCCCTCCAACTCCTCCCCCCCTCCCTTCCCCACACCGACCCCATGGACTCCTCTCCAACGGCACGCACACCAACAGACCCAGCCCTCAAACCAGCCCCCCCGTCCGGCGTCCTAAAGCACACACGCCACACCCTCAGAAAGTCCCCCCACTCACCCCCACACCGCCGCACCCCCCATGACCTACAGACCCACACACGCCTCACACACTCCCCTTCCCCACAACCCACCCCCAACTCCAACCACCGGAACCACGACCCCCCGCCCAACACACACCCCTCAACCTTCCCCTACCTGCCTCATCCCCTGCGACCTCAGACTTCGAGCTCGAAGACCTCCCTGAAGAAGACCTCAACACCGCGGAAGCCAATGAGGAACACCTCCCCTCACCTGGACCTCCCATCCCTCCATCTGATGTCCACTCGGCCGCTAGGGCCAGCCCCCATCCCTAACTCCACTACAGACGGGCCAGCAGGCCCGGAGGTTCGACCCCCTGCCCTCCTCCCACGCCCCACCCAAGATATCCGTACACACGGTGTAACCAACCCACTCAGGGCCTCACTTCCGTCACACTTCGCACCCGATACCTGCACTATCAAACTACATAACTACCTGTTTGACCTTAACCTTGAACACGGCCTCCCCACCCCCATCGGCCACCTCGACTCCTCGGCCGTGCTCTCCTTCCAATGGGGACACTACCAGGACCTCTCTAACCTCTACTGCATTGCCACCTCCCTTGCTAAACTCCACTCCACCTCCTCCAACACCTACACTGTTATCACAAACACCGAGGTTGACACCTTCCATAACCATCACATATACCCCAGCCAGTGGTCCAACCTCTCAAACAGAGGCGTACCCCCGCGCCCGGGCACACCCCACAACTCCCTCCTCGTCCTCACCTGGCAGCACTCCCACTTCGGCCTCCTCCACGTGACACACGACTCCGCCACTTGGGTGGACTCCCTCCACCACCCTCCCCCCCCGTCCCTTCTTGCCCGCTCCCTCTCACTTATCGCCTCATGGAACTCGACTACCCCCCCCCAACTCCTCACTCCCCGCCTTCTCAACCCCCCTCGACAGAACGACTCACCTCGGGCGTGGTCCTGTGGAACCCACGTCCTCCTTCACACATACTTTATACTCACGGCACCCGCTGACCATGCTTACGACCCCCCTCATTTCGACCCCAAACACACAGTCTATTCCCTTCACTCTCTTCTGTGGCACCACGTCTTCCGCTCCACTCCCCTCCCTGTCGGTCGCTCCCACCTCCTTAGCACCCTCCACCCTCAACAGCCCTCCCTCTCCCCCGAGCCCTCACACACCCCCAAACCCTCCCCATCAATTTCTCCGCTACCCCATTCCACCCCCCCCCCCACCCCCCGCCAACCCACCCTCCCCCACATCACACTCCAAAACCCACCCCAACCCCACACCTCCCACACCCCCCCACCACGCCGCACAACTCCCCCTCCCGAGAACCCCCCTTACCCCCCCAACCCTCAACCCCCACCACTTCTCCCACATCATATACCACAACCTCTGCACCTCATTAACCTCAACACCAGGGGGCTCCACACATCCATCATGGACGTGGAACACCTCGCCACCACCCACAGCCCTGATGTCCTCATCCTCACAGAAACTAAACACGACACCCACAAATCCCGATGGCGCGTCGCCCTCCCACAATACCTACTCAAAAGCTCCAGACCCTGCTACTCATCTGTGCCCCTACCCAACGCAGGCGTTCTCTTCGCGGTCCGAAGGGAATCGTTCCAATCTGCCACTGTCCTCACCCCACCCCCCCACCTCCTCCCACATATCGCAGGCCTGAAACTCGTTCCTCACTCAGGCAACCCTTACCTCCTCCTCGGAGCCTACATGCCACAGCTCCACAGCCCCATACCAACACGATTATACGCGGAGGTCGCGGCGTGGGGCCTCCGCCTGATGGACGACTACCCAACCCACCGCATCCTCTGGGGCGGCGACTTCCAAACGACCACCACACAAGGTACAGGCAACCCCGCCCTCACCTCCTTACTCGAATCACACCTCCGACCCCTCCACCCCCCACTCCCCACCTTTCCCAGTAGCGGAGGTTGCCTCGACCATTGGCTCACCCCTCCCCCCTCCCCTCACAGTCTCAACCCGCCTGCGTGCTCGACTTTCACCTCTCCCTCACACTTCTCCGACCACTCAGCGCTACACCTAGTTATACCTGCCCCCTCCTCCCTCATCGCTCGGCCACCCTCGGCCCACAACCCTCCCCGCCCTCACCACACCACCCGCAAACTCACCTTCAAACTCCCACTCCAACCGCACCACATCACAACATACCAACGTAGCACACCCTCCCTTATCAACCACACGGCCTCCCTCCACGCAGAGATTCTCAATACAACCCCTTCCATGTCCTCTCCAGATACCCTCGACACCCTAGCCTCGAAATTTACTGCACTACTCTCCCAACATATGGACCACGCGGCCACCATATGGCCCCTCCTACCCCCGAAGAAACCCCGCCCCACTACCTCGACCATTAACCCCACCTGGCTCTCTAAAAAAACACACAGACTCATTCGTAAACTCCGCAAATGTAGCACCAACGGCGGCCCCCTACCCCTAGCCCAAACCCTCCTTCAAACCTCTGACTATCTCTCCCCTACCGATATCCACCACCAATGCCAGGCACGCATACGCCAACTACTCCGAACAACCACTACAGATATACTCCAAAAGGTTAAAACCCGCACCAACACTGCCTACGACGCCTCCCCTAAATCCTCCCACCGCCGCTTAAAAATTAAAAGCGGACTCCTCCCCGCGACCACAGCAACTACAACTCTCCACCGCATTACCAAGCCCGATAAAACCACAGCATCCTCCCCCTCAGCCGTCATTCAGGCGGTCCACTCCCACTTCACCACCGAACTCACGCGAGCCACCCCGCCCGACCTCCCAATACCCCCCTGGGAACACCCTGACAACCCTGACAACTTCAACATCGAACCCCGAGGGGACCCCACACTCACACTAGCCGACATGATTACCCGCGATACATTCGATAAAACCCTCAACTCGCTAGGCACAGGCAAAGCCCCCGGCCCCGACGGTATCCCCAACGAAATTATCAAGTTCCTACCCCCGGAGACCCGCTCCACCCTCTTCTCCCTCCTATCCCTCCTTGCCCATAACTCCTACACACCCCCTGAATGGTGCCATAGCACAACATGCCTACTACATAAAAAAGGGGACCCCACCCTCCTTGACAACTACCGCCCCATCGCCCTCATGAATAACCTTCTTAAGCTATGGACAGCACTAATCAAAGACGCAGGCTCGAAATATGCCGAAACTCACGGCATCCTCAGCGACCAACAGGACGGCTTTCGACAACACCGAAACATCCACGACGCCCTCTCCTCCATCATCATGGCCATGGAGGACGCAAAACTCCACAGCAAAGACATCTACGTCATGTACGCAGACTTCAAGGGCGCCTTCAACGCAGCAGACCACCGCATCATGTTCAAACACATGAGACAACTCGGTATGCCCTCCACTTTTGTAGATACATGCGAACACCTCTACGGAGTCTCATCCACAGACTACATTACACCGTATGGTCCCACCCCCTCCATAGACATTAATCGCGGAACCCTCCAGGGAGACACCCTCTCCCCCTTTCTCTTCACCCTCTTCCTTGAACCCTTTCTTCGCTGGCTCACTGTGGGTAGCCGGGGCTACCGCCCAGGGCCCCCCGCCACTAACGTCGACCCAACAGAACCCACAGCCACATACCCCGGACACGGATTCGCCGACGACCTCAGCCTAGCCACGGGCTCGACCCCGAACATGGCCATCCAGCTAAGGAAACTCTCCCTCTTCAGCGCCTACACAGGTATGACAGTCAACATCCGCAAATGCTGCATCACCGGCGCCCTTTGGCGTACAGGCAACGCCCTCTCCCTTGCCAACATCACCCTCCTCGCATCCCGCCTCCAATCACAGTACATCACCATCAACTCCACCCCGGAACCCATCCCCTCCATCGGCCCCTCGGATACATACCGCGTACTTGGGGTCGAACTCAACACCTCCCTCACCTTCACCAAACACTGGCACGAACTCAAACGCACCACCACATCCCTCATCAACGCCCTCTCCTCCTCCCTACTAACCCAGTCCCGCAGAATTCGCGTCATCCGTGGCCTCCTCATCGGAAAACACTTTACCCTCCAACTCGGCCTCTTCAGCGACTCCCAATTGGACACCCTCGAAGGTCAAATATGCCGCGCCCTCCGATCAGCCGTCTCCTCGGTACGTAACCTCCCCCGCACTGCCCTCCATCGGCCCACCTCCGACCTCGGCTATGGCCTCCCCTCCCTCAAAACACATGCCGCACAACTCACCGTCTGCCACCTCCACAAAATCCTGAACTCCCCCGGTTATAGGGGCCACATGGCCAGAGCCCACATTCACACCATCTCCACAACATACTCCCATTGGCCCACTGAATCGATAATGTCAGGCAGTCTATCCCCCCCCACGCTCAGAAGCCTAGTGCGCGCCCAACGCGACGCCGGAACCATGTTTCACAACATCCCCCCCCTCTCCCTCACCAACCCCATTGCCTCAACAATCCGCACCCACTTCACCAACCAGGACGCCACACTCCTCACGTCCCTCAGAGACAGAGCCACACACATCACAGACCCACACACATACAAACAAGCATACCACGAATTCTCCCCCCGCAAGACACACACCTCCCTCCTTCCCCGTCTTAACCCCCTCTGGCAAAATCACATAACCGACTGGTCACAAGTCCTCCTCCGCGCCACCCCTTCCTCCTTCATCCTCAAATCCTGCCAGTCCATCACCAAACTCACGGGGTCCAACACCTCCCTCACTATCCCAGTACGCCTTCTCGCCGCAGTCCTCACCGAACCCACCGACACTGTCCACAACCGCCTCCCCGTCACAAACCTCAACCCCAAACAAGCATCCCCCCCCACCACTCTCCACCCCTCTTGGGTTCCCCTCCTCACGCCACACCTTCCCCGCCCCCCTCACACTCTCTCCCCCTTCACCCACTCCTCCCGCACCAAAAAATACTCCCCCACTGCACCCATCACACACATAGACACAGAATACCTCTCCCCCTCAGACCACCATTTCCCCCCCTGCGACGTGACGCGCATCATCTCCAAACACAAAGACACAGAATACGGACAAACCCAATACATGGTCGAATGGGCCCCGGAACACCTCACGGAATGGGATATACAACTCCAACTGGACGACGGCTTCCAACTCATCTCTTCCACCCCCACCTCGGTAAACCTACCCACCCCCACCCCCGCCGACTGCTCCATATGCCACAACCCTCTGCACTTAGAACCCACCTCCACCTGCAGCACATGCCCGCACTTTGCCGTCCATTCCCAATGCCGCCCCGCCCTAGGCCCCGCCTCATGGCAATGCGACTGGTGCGCTCGCGGCAAGCAACACGACCTCACCCGCCTCCACGAGGTCCAATGGGCGCCTTGCCTTCAACTACACGACACCATCAGTGAGACCCCCTCAGGCCCCACCGCCCTCACCGCATTTAACTCCGGCTTTGTCCCCTCCACCACACCCATCCTGCCAGAACCCGGACCGCCACCCTGGACACACCGCCTTATCACATTCAACCACACCCCCATCAACCCTGACCTCGACATGCTCCCAACCGGTAAATTCGCCATCCACACACACCCATCACTCCAAGACACAACCATCCTATGCACCCCAGACGGCCGCGCGGTAACCACCCTTAACGGCCCCCGCGTCCGCCACCTATACCAACTCTTCCGCCCCGACCTTTCCGACCACACATTCGAAGAGGAGGTCTACAACCTCCTCACTCGCCTAGGCTCCCGCTCTGAAATCCACTCCCCTTCACCCGCCACCACCACCCGCAACAGATGGGCCACCAGAGAAGACCTCCTCTCGGCTCTCCATCAAACATTCCACATCCAGACAGAACTCTACTCAGACCCCCTCAATAAATCCATCCACTCGCACACCTACCACTCACTCTACCCCGAAGACATAGTCTTTTCATCCAGCGGCAGCAATGCCCCACACACATGGCAAGGCACCAACATAGCCAACCCCGAATACGACCACGAATGCATGCGCCGAGCCATGGAACATGCAATCACCAGCGCACACCGCACAGCCACACACACCCCCAGCGCTACCATCCTCATACTCCCCCGTTGGGAACACACCCCGTACCGCCACTCCAAATATATCAACTCCCCCTACACTCATCACCTATACACCCTTCCCAATGACGCGAACACCTTCTTACCCCCCGACCAGCACACAGGCCACCCCACCCCTACCCCATTCGGAACACGTTGGATGGTCGACATCTACCTCGTAGCTAACTCCCTCGCACTCCCCACCCTACCCTCACACACTGCCATGACCGCACTCCACAACACCCTCGAGTCCATATACGACACACACCTCCCGAACCCCACCATCACCATCCCACCTCCACACCTCACAGACTCCTACTCACCTCACTCCGCAGGCATATACTACTTCCCCTCCAACCCCACTCACCCCCTTACCTACCCCATCCAAGAACGCACACAACTAACATACTCCCCCACCAGAGGCACTCTTGCTTGGAACTGGCAGGACTTCGTATACACAGACGGCTCTAAAAAAGGAAGCAGCTCCCCTCTAGGAGCCGCAGCCACCCACCCAGCCTCGGACACCAACGTCAAAATCCTGGTGACCTCTACCCCTCCCTCCCATACTATCAATCGAGCCGAACTAGCTGGCATTGACATAGGCCTCCAACTAGGCCATACCCACCTCCTAACTGACAGTGCGTGCTCCCTCCGTCTCATACAAGGATACCTTAACTGCCCCTCCGCTTATAGACACAACATCCACCGCGACACACTCCTCTCTATCACACACACCATCATCACCCGCTGCAACGCAGGCATCCGCACACACCTGGGGAAAATTAAAGCACACAACCACTCACTCGGCAACGACCTCGCTGACGCACTCGCTAACCAGATAGCGGATGGCCAAACACCAAACACCACATACAACACAGGCTCCGACGTGTCCATTGGTCACTGGACCTGGCCCTACACCCTCATACCACAGACTCAAGGGGCACCCATACCTTACAAGTACACAAACCTCAAAGCCGACGCACACACCCACAGCTGCAAGCACACACTTACACCCCTCTCACAGACATCCAAACACGGCGCCCTCCTCGCCCGCGCCGCGGCAGACGGCGCCGACTTCACCTTCCACAAAAAACACACAACACTCACCAACACCCAATTCACCCACAAACAAGAGTTCATATGGGGCGTCCACAACACCCGCCTCCTCACACACAACCCCACCATGAGATGTCCCATGTGTGGCCAATTCACCAGCAACGGCCACATGGCCGGTAACTGCCCTTCCATGTCTGGCCTAAGACAGGACCGTCACAACAGCGCGCTACAACTCCTACTCTCCCTCCTGGAACGCCACAACGGAGGACGCTGGGAGACTATCACTGCAGACTTCGGTAACAAACCCATCAAGTCCTTCACCCGCCCCACCCCCCCCTCCACCCCCCTCGACTGCCACCCTCCACACCCCACCCACATGCCCACCCGCCTCGTTGACGCAGACGAAGGTCTCTCGCCCGACTCTCTAACCTCGTGCCCCGCTATCCTCCCCCCCGAAATCCTCCCACCTGCACTACGTCCCCCGGCGCACAAACCCGATTTCATACGACTCCTCGAACCTCGCTTCGTAGGTCACAACAACGGCCGCCGCCGATACTCATCTATCAGGAAAATACAGATAGGGGAATGGAAGTACTGCACCGACCACAACCTCTCACACACAGCTAGCTCGATTAGGGACAAATACACACCCCTCGCAAACGCCATCCGAAACCACTGGCCAGGTACCGAAGTCGAAATCTTACCCATAGTCATGAGCCGCACGGGAACCCCGCACTCGACCACCATAGCAAGTCTCACCTCCCTCCTCACCCTCCGCACCGACCCTCCCGACAAACTAATCACCAAAGCACGACTCGACACATCTCGCATCCTTTCCTCACTCCACGCACACACCGTCCAATGGCTACATTATCTCCTCCTCGTCTACCGCACCAAAGCACGCACGACCACTCGCCGAGCCTCCGCATAACGCACCTACCCAAGCTAGTCTTGCACACCGCTTTCAATCCGCTTCAGAACCTCCCCGGGGGGGAGTAAAACCCCCGACCACACTTGGAGAGGTTGGACATAGGTGGTTCACGGTCTAGCCCTGACTTGTAAGTTCCCTGTTTGACATAGTTGGGAGGGCCCACAGACAGCAGCCGACGCATCCGGCTTTTTTGGTGAAATCCGGCGCATACGGTACATGTTGTAAACAATTTCAATTTCAATTTCGATTTCAATTTCAATACCTTGGTCTTGTAACACCACAGCTCCTACTGCAAATCCAGAAGCATCCTTGTACATAGTGTACCTTGCACTACGAGAAGTGTCAGGAATTACCATGACTGGTGCACGTACCATCGCGTCTTTAATTTACTCAAATGCTGACGGGGCTTGAGGGGTCCAGCGAAATACCGGTGTCGTCTTGGTCAGATCCGTTAATGGGGTTGCTAGGGTTGCAAAATGGTTGATAAACCTCCGGTAATATCCAGCAAGTCCCAAAAATCCACGTACTTCTGTCACAAACTTCGGCCGGGGCCAATTATGTACTGCCTCCACTTTGTCGGGGTCCATTCGGATTTGTCCAGCTTCCACCACATGTCTCAGGAAGTTGACGCTCGATCGTCCGAAGTAACACTTAGGGAGTTTGATATGCAATTGGTGTCGATGCAGCTCTCGTAACACGAGTCGAATATGCTCGAGGTGTTCATCGGTCGTCTTACTATAGATCAGCACGTCGTCTTGATATACCACGCAAAACTTGCCAAGATACGGGGCCAAAACTCTATTCTTCTTGGAATGCAGCTAGGGCGTTACAGAGTCGAAAGGGTAGAACGCATTAGTCGAAGAATCCGTAATGAGTTCGGAATGCTGTCTTATGTATGTCGCGCTCCTTAGCTTTAACTTGGTGATAGCCCTTATACATGTCAAGCGTACTGAAATAATGAGCCCCATATAGCAAGTCCAATAATTAATCAATCCGGGGTAACCGTGTACGGTCTTTCCTCGTAAGGTCGTTGAGTTTCCGATAGTCTACGCACATACGCATGGTACCATCCTTCTTGCGTACGAATAAAATCGGGGCACCGTACGGAGATTTAGACGGACGAATCCAGCCTTTCGCGAGTAAATCTTGTAACTATACTTGAACCTCACGGAGTTCTGCTAGTGACATACGGTACGTTCGCTCTTTAGGTGGTTCATCGCACTCCAAGTTAATCTCGAAGTCGCATTCGCGCGTTGGTAGTAGACCGTCATGCTCCTTAATGATGTCCGTAAACTCGTTCATGGAATCTCGTAACGAAGTCGTCCACTGGGGTTGTTGATCGGTATTGATGTCGTCGACCGCGTCTTGTACTTCTCGTAGTCCAATCACGAAGAGATCTGCTTGTTGTTGTCTAAGTAGCTTTGCCATCACATCCTCCTCCAATTGATGTACTGCCACATGTACGGTGTACTCGTCGCCGGACACCATAGCTTCGCTAATTAATTTACCGTCGCGAATCGTTTTAGTAGACCAATCTATATCCGGGTTGACAGCTTGTAACCAAGGTTGACCGAGGATGATGTCGAATTTATCCAGTTCTGTCATAATTGCGTCCTAACGTATGTCCACGGTCCCTATTGTAAGCACTTCATTCCATAGTCGCTGGCGAGTCGTAGTTGTACTACCATATGCCAAATTTATACGGTATTTCTCTCTAGAAACCGTCGGAATGTGATGCTCCCGTACCCACTCAGCCTTGCAGAAATTTTCAGAAGCGCCAAAGTCAACCAAAATACGGCATCGATGTCCGCGTAAGGTGCCTTCCAACACAAACAGACTTGTTCCTGACTGGGTTGTGGATACTTGTAGCGTCGCAAGAACACTGTCCTCTAGTCGGACGTTCTTGTTCATCAACCCGTCGATCGGTTTTCCAAAAGTCTCGTAACGAAGAGGGGAGTGCTGATCTCCACGAACTAGATAACCCGTACGCCGTGCCGAAATTAATTCCTTCCATGTAGCCCATACTGCCCGAGAAGTTGACGTAGCGTTCGGTATCGATCCGGGTCGAACGCGAGCAATATACACGTAGCGCTTACTTTGTCCGGAAGACTCCGTTCCTAAAAGGCGTAAAGTTGTTTCGCTCACGTTTAATCCAATTGTCTCCGTAAGAGTTCATTCCGGGGTCGCGTCTTCAATCTCGTGTTTGCCACTAGGAAACCATGCCATGCTAATATCCTCTTTTGTCAGTAACACTCGTCGGCCATCAGTAACAAGAGTCGTCGAGTGAGTCGAGTAGGTCTTCGGGGGGTTCTGTAGGTTTTGGGGCAGAAATCGAACTCGATCGGTGTCGTCGACGTAAACCTGCGTCGTCCATCTTGTCGGTCAAACATCTTGCCTTCCCTCATCTATTCCATCATTTGTAGGACATGTAAACACATGTTATGTTGCCTGTGAGGTGCTACTTTGGTTAGGCTAAGTTGGCAACCTTAGACTAATAGTAGAACCTAATCTCTGGATCTAATTATACAGCGTAGAGAGAATTAATAAGATTGTCTTAGGAACAGGGTTTCTTACAGTCTGGGTGTGGCGTAATTCTATTCTGTACCGGTCTCTCACCTCTACCAGTAAGTCCCTATCTTAAATACCCACACCGCAGTTGTTCTAGAAACAGCCTTAGAACCTGTAGCTTGTGCTGTCTGCTAACTAAACCAAACTATTACTAGTGATACAGGTTAACTCAGGTTACCTGTACCGTCTACCTAACCTTATCACACAAGCTCTTAGAACTATCTAGAAAAGAACTATCTAGAAGAGATACTGCTAGTAACTCTGTACTGTCGAGGGAAAATACGGCGATACAGTTGTACTGCCGTGATGACAAATAAAGAGTCACTGAATATCGCTAAGATACAGGTACCATTTAGAGGAAACAAATAATGTCAGATACTAGCACTTAGCTAAATGGCTAGGATATGACACTCTCCCCTCCTTAAGCACCAGCGTCCTCGCTGTGCAGTACTCAGGGTCTTGGTTTCTTGGGGGTTCTTGCAGGCCAGCGATTGCGAAATCTGACAAAGTCAGGGGTGCCAGAAAATTCTCGATAAACATCCGTTCGAAGAAATTCGGAAAAGATGTTTAAGTGGTTGACTCCTCGCATGGGTTCCCAAGTGTCCTCGCTAGGTACGTTGAACGGTGCTGCCCAGCGGACCTTAAATAAAAGTCCCGTGCCATTGGAGTTAAAAGCCACGTCGAGTATTTTGTCGACTTCAAATCGCTTCGCATCGTGCACAATCGGGATTGGCTGCGCACTGTTGGCCTGTTCTGGTTCTGCATTCCATTTTTCCAGTAGACTGGCGTGTACAACATCGTGAATCCGTACTCCAGGGGGTAGCTTAAGCCGAAATGCAACCGGGGAAACTTCCTCCGTAATGAGAAACGGTCCAATGTAGCGGTCGCGTAGTTTAGAACATGGCTGTTGTACAAACCGTAGATTTGTCGCCTTGAGCTTAACCTTGTCGCCAACTGTAAAAGGTACTGGTAACCGGTGCCGATTTGCAGCGTCTTGCATGTGTGCTTGGGCTGCTTTGACGCAGTCGTGGGCAAATCTGTGCATCTCGACCAGAATCTTCACTTGCTCCGGTAAAGTACGGCTAGGCTCGTTATCGTCAAATGTAGCCGTTGTTGGAGATGTCGGCTCAAATCCTAGCGTCGCCTTAAATGGAGACATAGTCGTTGACGTAGAAACCGCTGCGTTGATCGCGAACTCCACGTTGGTAAGGTGTTGAACCCAGTCGTCGTGCAAGGGGTGCACATAGCATCGTATGACTTGCTCCCATGTCTGGTTTACTCGTTCAGTTTGGCCATCTGTCTGGGGGTGATAGCTCGTAGAGATATTAAGCTTGGTGCCAACAGCCCTAAATAGGGTTTGCCAGAAGTCGCTCATAAACCGGGGATCTCGATCGGATATTAATTTCCGTGGTAAGCCAAAATGTCGAAAAACAGCGCGGTGCATAATTTTTGCTAATTGTTCCGCTGTAATCGTTTTCGTAATTGGCTCGACAATCGTCCGTTTCGTAAGCATACAGACGAATACCACCACAGCATCATACCCATCGCACTCAGGAAGGTCCGTAATCAGGTCAAGCGATATATGCTCAAAGGGTCTGGTCGGTACCTCATGCGATTGAAGGAGTCCATAAGGCTTGTGTCGCGCTGCCTTGTTGCGTTGACAGGTAACACAGCTGCGTACATAGTGTTGTACTGTCCGCTTCATGTTAGGCCACCAAAACGTCCGGGTTACTGCTGCCAATAGTCGAATAATACCAGGGTGTCCCGCGGTCGGTGCGTCGTGTAGTTCGTACAGTACTCTTGATCGTAATGTAGAGACGTTCGGAACATACAGTCTTGTCCCGTAGGCGTACAAGAGTCCGTTAGATTGACGTACCAGCCAGGTAGGCAGAGATTTCCGGGTAAGCAGGTATTTATCCGAATCATAAGCGCTTTTGATTTCCTCATGAAGTCCAGAGTCAGGATGTAACCGGGATTCCAGGGAAAACATCTGCGCGTGTAACTCGCATTCTGCTTCGTCGTTGGTCCAATCGCGTAACAGTTGCAGCTTCTGTAATGAGTTCTTCAGGTCAGGTCGGCGAGACAGAGCGTCTGCCTGGTTGACTGCTCCCTTCTTGTATACGATGTCCATCTGTCGCTGGTAAGGTGCTAGAACTTGAAGCCATCGCACCTGTCGAGTAGACAAATCGCGCTGTCGAAAGAAGTGTCGCAACGTGTCGTGGTCCGTAATTACTGTAAATCCCGCCGCGCCATCTAAGTAGCAACGGAACTTCAGTAGAGCGTCGCGAACTGCCAGTAGCTCTTGTTCGTGGACAGGATAGTGTACCTCATGCTTGTTCATCCTTCGAGCATGGTACGCAACAGGTTGTAATCCAATACCTTGGTCTTGTAACAACACAGCTCCTACTGCGAATCCAGAAGCATCTGTGTACAGTGTGTACCTTGCATTAGGAGAAGTGTCAGGAATTACCAGTACTGGTGCACGTACCATCGCGTCTTTAATTTGCTCGAATGCTGACTCGGCTTGAGAGGTCCAGCGAAATTCCGGTGTCTTCTTGGTCAGGTCCGTTAATGGGGTTGCTAGGGTTGCGAATTGGTTGATGAACCTCCGGTAATATCCAGCAAGTCCCAGAAATCCACGTACTTCAGTCACTGATTTCGGTCGGGGCCAATTCTGTACTGCCTCCACCTTGTCGGGGTCCATTCGGATCTGTCCAGCTTCCACCACATGCCCAAGAAAATTGACGCTCGATCGTCCGAAGTAACACTTAGAGAGTTTGATATGCAACTGGTGTCGCTGCAGCTCTCGTAACACGAGTCGAATATGCTCGAGGTGTTCGTCGGCCGTCTTACTGTAGATTAACACGTCGTCCAGATATACCACGCAGAACTTGCCAAGATACGGGGCCAAAACTCGATTCATCATCGCTTGGAATCCAGCTGGGGCATTACAAAGTCCAAAGGGTAGAACGCAGTATTCGAACAATCCGTAATGAGTTCGGAATGCTGTCTTATGTATGTCGCGCTCCTTGACTCGAACTTGATGATAGCCTTTATACAGGTCCAGCGTGCTGAAATAGTGAGCCCCATATAGCGAGTCGAGTAACTCATCAATCCGGGGTAACGGTGTTCGATCTTTCCTCGTGAGGTCGTTGAGTTTCCGGTAGTCTACGCACATACGCATGGTACCATCCTTCTTGCGTACAAATAAAATCGGGGCACCGTACGGAGATTTAGACGGACGAATCCAGCCTTTTGCGAGTAAGTCTTGCAACTGTACTTGAACCTCCCGGAGTTCTGCTGGTGACATACGGTACGTTCGCTCCTTAGGTGGTTCATCGCACTCCAAATTAATTTCAAAGTCGCACTCGCGAGTTGGCGGTAGACCGTCAGGCTCCTTGATAATGTCCGTAAACTCATTCAGGGATTCTCGTAACGAAGTCGTCCACTCAGGTTGTTGGTCAGTGTTGATGTCGTCGACCGCGTCCTGTACTTCTCGTAGTCCAATCACGAAGAGGTCTGCTGGTTGTTGCCTAAGCAGCTTTGCCATCGCATCCGCCTCCAAGTGATGTACTGTCACAGGTACGGTGTACTCGTCGCCAGACACCATAGCTTCGCCAGTTTTACGGTCGCGAATCGTTTTAGTAGACCAATCTATATCCGGGTTGACGGCTTGTAACCAAGGTTGACCGAGGATGATGTCGAATTTGTCCAGTTCTGTCGTAATTGCGTCCAGACGTATGTCCAGGGTCCCTACTGTGAGCACTTCATTCCGTAGTCGCTGGCGAGTCGTAGTTGTACTACCATCTGCCAATTTTATCCGGTATTTCTCTCCAGTAACTGTCGGGATGTGATGCTCCCGTACCCACTCAGCCTTGCAGAAATTTTCCGAAGCGCCAGAGTCAACCAAAATACGGCATCGATGTCCGCGTAAGGTGCCTCTCAACACTAACAGACTTGTTCCAGACTGGGTTGTGGATACATGTAGCGTCGCAGGAACACTGTCTTCTAGTCGGACGTTCTTGTTCATCCACCCGTCGATCGGTTTCCCAAAAGTCTCGTAACGAAGAGGGAACTGCTGTTCTCCACAGACTAGATAACCCGTACGCCGTGCCGAAATTAATTCCTTCCAGGTAGCCCATACTGCCCGAGAAGTTGACGTAGCGTCCGGTATCGATCCGGGTCGAACGCGAGCGATATACACGTAGCGCTTATTCTGTCCGGAAGACTCCGTCCCTAAAAGGCGTAAATTTGTTTCGCTCACCTTTAATCCAGTTGTCTCCGTAAGAGCTCGCACTGCTGTGTATTCCGGGGTCGCGTCTTCAATCTCCTGTTTGCCACCAGGAAACCAGACCATGCCAGTGTCCTCTTTCGCTAGTAACACTCGTCGGCCATCGGTAACAAGAGTCGTCGAGTGAGTCCAGTAGGTCTTCGGGGGATTCTGTAGGTTCTGAGGCAGAAATCGAACTCGATCGGTGTCGTCGACGTAGACTTGCGTCGTCCATCTTGTCGGTCCAACATCTTGCCTTCTTCCTTCTATTTCATCGTTCGTGGGGCAGGTAAACACATGTTCTTTCGCCGCCAGCTCGTCGACAAGTCGGAAATTTCGCAGCAGCTTGAACCATGGTTTTGCCCTCCATTTTGGAACCACTATAACCGCTCTCAGATGGGGATGAAGCAGTTTACTCCGCAAATAATGGCCCAAAAAATCTTCTAATTCATTAAATGGCGCATTTAGCCAAATTCTCCGGTACTTCTGTAAATCTCTCTCCTGAAATGGGCGCGCCGGACAGCAAAAATCCTCCGCCACTTGAGAATTAAGGCCGTCATTATCGCTAGCTCCATCTAAGTCGAAAGGTCCGTAGGTCTGAGAGTACTTCAGGAAATACTCCCTATTCATCATCCAGTCGCTAAAGTCCTTGCTCCTAAAGACTGGCCTCAATGTCGTTTGAGGTAACGGGTCTCGTACTTCTTCTGTTCTGGTCTCTTCCTGAGTCGCTGTAGGAGACGAAACCTCATCCTGCAGCTTGCCGCGAGCTGCCGACTCAGGTCTCACTTTCCCGGCCGGGATTTCCTCGTTCTGTCATTCTTCTTGTTCTTTCTGTCTGGGCAGTCGATAGCGATGTGTCCCTTCTTGTGGCAAATGAAGCACTTGCCCTCCTTCTTAAATCTGTCGACCTCCTCTTGAGTGAGGCGTCTAATCTCGTACAGCTCCCGCGGCTTTTCTTCGGTCGCGCCATGCGAATCTTCCTCCGACTCACTGTCGATCTCCTCCCCTGCCTCTGAAAAGTCGCTGTCTTCTTCGATGGCGTTCAGTCGGCCTGTCGAGCGTTGGGTCGTCTCAATCTTGGTCTCCGCTGCCTCCGCTCGCAGAGCTGCTTGAATCGCCTCGTGTAGGGTCTTAGGGTTTTTCAGGGCAACCTCCTTATGAATCGAGGGTCTCAAACCGCGCTGGAAATCATGTACGTTATCTTCTTCGTGACGGTGAGGAAGCTCCAATAATTGTTCTCGAAAATAGTTCGCGTACTTCAGGACCGTGGTTTTCTGTCTTGCTTTGTCCAAATTCAATCTCGCTTGTTCCGCCGGTGTTCTTCCGCAGAATTCCTGAATTAAGGATTTCTCCATCTCAGAAACTCCGGAAAATCCTCCACCGACTTCATCTCCAGTCTGCGCAACTTGGGAGTACCACCACTTCGATAGTGGTCCTTCCAGAAAGCCAGATACCCAGTACACTCCTCTTTGCTCTTCAGGGTTAACGCTGTGATACCGTAGATACCCTCGCGCATGTCGGAACCAGTTTCTCAGCTCGTCGATGTTAGTCGTAGCGATGCTCTTGATCTTGGCTGGTTTGACATCGTTCGGCATCATGCTTGGCATCTCTCGCGTCCTCTCCGATCTCAATTGTTCTCCTCGAAGAAAATTCTCCGTCTCTCGGCTTCTGTTCACTCGTCCTTCAAAATGTCTGAAACCGTTGTCGACGTGGTCACGCAGTTGAGATAGCTCAGTCGAAAAAGTGTCAACTCGGTTACTTAGTCGTTCAAGCATCTCGGTGACGTGTACCGACATAGGCTCCATCGTGGGACTCGATCCTTCTCGCACTGTCTGTCTTCTACCATCCGTCGACGTCGGCGGTGTCGGCCCAGAAGGCGCCCCCTCTGGTCGACCATCAACTTCCTCTGGTAGTCTCTCTCCTGCTCGGTTAGACATCTTCGTCTCGTCTAGCTGTTCTGAGGCTCCGAAACCACGTGTGAGGTGCTACTTTGGTTAGGCTAAGTTGGCAACCTTAGACTAATAGTAGAACCTAATCTCTGGATCTAATTATACAGCGTAGAGAGAATTAATAAGATTGTCTTAGGAACAGGGTTTCTTACAGTCTGGGTGTGGCGTAATTCTATTCTGTACCGGTCTCTCACCTCTACCAGTAAGTCCCTATCTTAAATACCCACACCGCAGTTGTTCTAGAAACAGCCTTAGAACCTGTAGCTTGTGCTGTCTGCTAACTAAACCAAACTATTACTAGTGATACAGGTTAACTCAGGTTACCTGTACCGTCTACCTAACCTTATCACACAAGCTCTTAGAACTATCTAGAAAAGAACTATCTAGAAGAGATACTGCTAGTAACTCTGTACTGTCGAGGGAAAATACGGCGATACAGTTGTACTGCCGTGATGACAAATAAAGAGTCACTGAATATCGCTAAGATACAGGTACCATTTAGAGGAAACAAATAATGTCAGATACTAGCACTTAGCTAAATGGCTAGGATATGACAGAAAGTGAGGCGTCGAATCTCGTATAGCTTCCGCGGCTTCTCATCGGTCGCGCCATGTGAATCTTCCTCAAACTCGCTGTCGACCTCCTCCGCTGCCTCCGAAAAGTCGCTATGACGTTCAGCCGGCTTGTCGAGCGTTGGGTTGTCTCAATCTCGGTCTCCGCTGCCTCCGCTCGCAAGGCCGCTTGAATCGCCTCGTGAAGGGTCTTAGGGTTTTCGAGGGCAACCTCCTTATGAATCGAGGATCTTAGACCGTGCTGGAAATCATGTACGTTATCTTCTTCATCACGGTGAGAAAGCCCCTATAATTGTTCTCGAAAATAGTTCGCATACTTAAGGACCGTGGTTTTCTATCGCGCCTTGTCCAAATTCAATCTCGCTTGTTCCGCCGGTGTTCTTCCGCAGAATTCCTGAATTAAAGATCTTTCCATCTCGGAAACTCCGGAAAAGCCTCTACCGACTTTATCGCCATTTTGCGCAACTTGGGAGTATCACCACTTCGATAGTGGGCCTTCCAAAAAGCCAGATACCCAGTACACTCCTCTCTGTTCTTCATGATTAACGTTGTGATACCGTAGATACCCTCGTGCATGTCGGAACCAATTTCTCAACTCGTCGATGTTAATCGTAGCGATGCTCTTGATCTTGGCTGGTTTGACGTCGTTCGGCATCATGCTCGGTATCTCTCGCGTCCTCTCCGATCTCATTTTTTTCTCCTCGAAGATAATTATCCTTCTCTCGCCTTCTCTTCACTCGTCCTTCAAAATGTCTGAAGCCGTTGTCGACGTGGTCACCCAGTTGAGATAGCTCAATCCGATAAACTCGTTGTCAACTCGGTTACTTAGACGTTGTAGCATATCGGTGACGTGTACCGACATAGGCTCCATCGCGGGACTCGATCCTTCTTGCACTGCCTGTCTTCCACCATCTGTCGATGTCGGCTGTGTCGGCCCAGAAGGCGCCCCCTCTGGTCGACCATCGACTTCCTCTGGTAGTCTCTCTCCTGCTCAGTTAGACATCTTCGTCTCGTCTAGCTGTTCTAGGGCTCCGAAACCACGTGTGAAGTGCTACTTTGGTTAGGCTAAGTTAGTGACCTTAGACTGATAGTAGAACATAATCTCTGGATCTAATTATACAACGTAGTGAGAATAAATAAGATTGTCTTAGGGACAAGCTATACCGCCGTCCTCCCAAGGATGGAACACTCATATGACCGCAGAACCCTAAGCCGAGGACCTCAAAGACACCAACATTCCGGTCAACCGGCTCACGCGAGATACGACGGACGTGCGACTTACACACAACACATGTCTCACAGAAGCCCAACTTCTCCGACGCAGAAAACGCCACACCCTCCACATGAGTGGCCAAGAGCACGTCCAATTGCGACTCGCCAAGGTGAACGAGTCGGGAACGCCACAACCGTTTTTCCAATGGCGCAGTGGCAACCGAAGCGGTAGGATTCGACGAAGCAACCCGCGCCGGCAACCACACCAACAAATGCGCGCGCTCCAACGGAACCACCACGCCACCACCATGACCGGCATGAAGACGAAGGTGGTCCACGGGATCAGCTAACACCACAGAATGACCTTGTCGCCGAGCTTGGGTGAGGCTGAAAAGCCGATGGTAAGACCACAACGCGCGACGGGATAGCTCATGAACGTGAAGCACATTCTTTACCGTGGCAGGAATCTCCTCTCCATCGTCAGCCTTCACAATGATGCGGACCGAAGCCACGCCAACAGCACGGGCGCTGATGCCCTTCACCCAAAGCCGGTTGGTGAGCGCTCGATACTCACAGAAGTCACGGCGCACACTAGTCATGTGATGGTTGGCGCCGCTGTCGGCCAGCCACATCCACGTTTCCCCATCGCGCTCGAACATGCGTCGAGCCTCGGAGAATGGCCTCGCAGGGGTGGCCGTCACGTCCATGACCGCCCGAAAAGCAACCGGGGAGTCCACTTGCGCAGAGTTACCTCCGGTGTTATTGACCGGGCACTCGGACCTGCGATGGCCCTTCTTACCACAACCATAGCAAACACCACGAAAAATTCTCGCTCCGCCTCTGCCATATGCGGTACGACGAGTGGTCGCAGCTCCTTGAACATATTTCAGTTGGTCTTGGAGCTCGGAGACTTGCCGCTTCAAAAGTTCAGTCGTTGCGTCATCACGAGACGCTGCAAAAGCCGTAGGCGTTGGGAGCTCCGTTGTATGTGATTGCGCACGACTCTCGATGCGCATGCCCTTTTGACGAAGATCACGCTTGACGGTATCCATGCTGAGGTCGTGTACGTCCCACGTGTCGGTGATGGAGTGGTATTCGCTGCGCAGGCCCTTCACCAAGTACATGATGATACGCCGGTCGTGGACGACGTCCCCAACTCGGGCAAGCTGTTGTTGCAAACGAAGTAATCGGTTCAGGTATTGATTGCCGCTCTCGCCGTCCGCTTGTGGCGTCTCCAAGTCCTGCAATAGTTCCGTACACCGGTAAATACCATCGTCCTCATAATGATTGACTAACGCGGTCCATGCAGTGTGGCCGCAAGTCTTGTCATCCTCGCTAACATTCTCGATAATGGAAAGATCGTCCTCCGGCAGCGCAAGAGTCAATATGGAGCACATGTCGACTTGTTGTTGAGAGGAAGCGGCACCATCCGACGACAAAGCCGGAGTCCATTTTTGCATCAAGCCAAATGCACGGAAACGTTTCTTCCACACGTCAAAATCTCGTCTCTCCCCACTGAACTTGGGTAGTTTCACGGAGTCCATATCAGGTACGTCGGATGCGCTCTCAAGAGCAAAAGAAAATCAGGAAAAATGCCAACAAGAAAAGCACCAAGTACCGGTGAAGAGGCGGGCAACACGGCTCAGGAAAGGAGACGACAATAGGCTGACCGAAGACGCAATTGTACTCCCGAGTCTATACAGCCAAGGCAATCAGAAACGAGTATCAGAAGGTCGGTCAAGTGACGTCGTACAAGAGTGCTAGTACACTTGTGATAAGATGCCTTTCCGAAAATTCAGCCGGACCACTATAGGCTTTCACGAGAAAAGAAACTGGCGGGTGACAAGCTCCGGAAGCGAATAAAATTCCAGAAAGCGCCAAGCTATAACAAAGGAAAGCAAGCCGATCTTCACGTCACACGAATCGGCGTTCGGGGGTTCAAGCCGGCTCCAAGCGACACAAACAAGTCGCTACCAGCCGGGTATCGAAGTAAAGCTACAAACACAAGCAAGAGCCAGCCACTTTGTGAGCCAGCCGCACCTCACGTATCATGCGACACCACAAAGGTCTACCACTCTTCGAGAAGCAAGCTCGAGGTTCCAGTCAAGACAAATGACTCCAACAACTAGCAGCGTGAGGGCCCATAACCTGTCACGGGTTTATCCTCGGGCCCCAAAGATTTTTGGTTGTAGCTACTTAGACGGGGGGCTGTGGTAATTGCAGCGGTTGCTTACAGTTGTTTAACCCGTGAGGAACGTCGGCACACAATGCAGATAGGTATGTGGACAAGTGTGTATGGTCGAAGAGTAACCGGTCCAACCTTTGCCCCTAAGTCCTACATGGCTATGCTTAGACAACCGATAGACAAGAGCCGGTCCAGTTTGCCGGTGTTGTCGTAGACAATTGCCAATTCCAATTTCAACTTTTTGAAGGGCTGCTTAACCATGCAAGCCCTATGTTCATAACAACGGCACTCCGCGAAAAGCCCTATTTCACTAGTACCGGACTCTACGCGAGGGGTATATAATACACAAAGAATAAGTTTTGTGGTAGCTTGCTTCAACGCACATTGAGCAAACCGATCTCAAGCAAACTGCGTAACAATTGATTACGGCTAATGCGACATGAATGCGGGAAAGCTTACATGTTTTGTTAAGTACATGTAGTCGGTGTAAATAAAGAAAATGAATAAAAACTGAATTGTCTCTTCCATCCACTGCGCTAGCTTACGTAGCCTTGCCTAGCTCGCCTTCAATCTTGAAGCGTCTCGCGACTTACCTACATGGGAGAGACGCATGTGACGTGATAGTGTCGCCTCGGACAAACGCGACCCGGCGCGTCTTGACGCTTGGTTAATCTCATCAGTTTGTAAATTGATGACGTATGCCTTAGGCACGTATGCTTTAGGCACAGTTGATATCACACAGTTTCAATACGCTGACCTGAGCTAATAATTGCAGTGGCTGTACAACTGCGATGTAGTACACTTCCTCAGATGAAAGTACAAGTACGGACTGTATCTAGTAGTAGCGGCGAAAGAAGACATCCTACCGCCACTAAAGACTGTAAAAAGATCCGAAGTACCACTAAAGTACTACTGACCCCAAAAACATATAGGGGATGGGTCGGTAGCTCGGATGAGCAACGCCGACCGTCCTAGCTCCGGGCTTGGCCTCCCTATGAGCGATATACTGGTGACCACAGGGTCCGTCGGACGACGGGCACCGATCACCTCTCCCCACCCGAGCCTAGCTCACCCAGGTAAATGGATCCGTAGGCATATCAGACGGTACACACTCCAAGGCGCAGCTTTCACAATTTTGAATTCAGTTCACATGACGGAATCACCGCCACCCGCTTCACAAACACCTCGCGTACTACGCTCAATACTACGGCATCCCTACGAGTCCGATAGATTACAAAAAAACCCTCCCCACGGAACCGGCGCACCACCGCGCGCCCTTCCGAGCGTCCGGACGTCCACACTAGACGCCCGCAACAAACAAACCATGGTCCCATCAGGCCTGGTCGTGTGCCGCCAACACACGCTGACCTCTTCTACCCCACATTCCACCCACATCCACGACATCCGGAACACTTAAATCGCAATCCACCTGCCGACCACCACGTCTCTGCCTTCTAACCTCCCAGATTCATACAAAGAGGTCCTCCTTAAGGAACGCCCGACACCCCTCTTCGCGGACGCCCACATCGGTCCCAGAAACCGCCTGGTGGGTCACCCAATCGCACCCTTCCTAACGGCCCCGAAGCTCGCAACCGCCGAACACGGACGGGGCACGCCCCTGAAACCCACTCCGGGCACGGGGCTTTAGACGCCCCTGGTCCTCACTGCTCCGCCGACTGCTCCCGACCTCGGAAGGGCCGTTGACCTATCTGCTCGCCTGATCGACTCCTACCTCCTAACATGCCAGTACTCCACCGCCCCCCTGACCTTGCCAGCTTCTGACTCCACGGTGTATTCCTCCCGGACACACCATCCTCATCACTAATGCTCATCTCCGCGTGCTCTCTTGCTCGGCGCTGGCTCCTCGAAAAAGTTCACACCTTAACCGATATCCCGGCTCGCGCGAGAAATATAACCGGTCGGGAACTCGCCCATCGTGCTCGTTGGACGGCCTCCGTTACCCGCACTCCACACCCCGCCATGCCCCAGCAACTCGACCGCACTCCCCTACCTGTCGAACTCTCTAATGGGCACTAGGAAGTCCGCCTTGACATACCCACCTCCTGCACAGCGGTTGGCATGCTATATCAACTTGCTTCACGCCAGCGTGAACTCCCATCGGGAGGTCCCACACCTCTCAGCCCCGCCTCGAACCCTCACCTCACGGCCACACTGAGACAGCAGGAAATTCAGATTCTCCGAGCAGTCACCGTTCCCGCAATATTAGGCCGCCGCGTAAAAATTAGCTCCCCCCTGTTCACTCATCTCTCCGGCCTAGACGTCGTTCCCCTGTTACAGACCCTCCTACTCGATCGCCTAGTCACGGAACTCACCGACACCTGGAGCGCCAGCGCCACCACTCCGACCCCCCGCATGGAGGTCCTCCAGGAACCAGCCCATCTTCTTCTCCAGATCGCTTACGCCCTTCAACCTACACGAGAGCCCATCCATGTCGAGAACGACCCCCCCATCCTTCAGGATGAATATCCTCCACCCCTCCCATAACCCAGTTCTTTCACAATCATGCCCTGTACATTTTCACGTCACACTGCAAAATGCTATTCACACATTACCCCCCACCCCCCAAAACTACACAATCGCCATCACACACCCCCTCTCACAGGCCATGTCCCAAGCACCTCTTGAGCTGACACCTGCCTTACCATAGTCCTCATCCAATCCCCCCACCCCCTTCCCCTTCCCTGCCCCATGCCCAACGGATCCATTCCCCCTTCACACTAGCTATCCACCCTCCTCCACCAAACAACTTCAGAATACGCACACACTCACACTCACTCCCACCAACCCTCGCCCTCCACCTTCGACATCACTCACCACATCTCCCTCAAAAAATTTCCTGACGGCTCATACTTCCGCTCTCAACCCTCCCCATCCCCCACATCGCCACCAATATCCAAATCTCCCTCACCAATACCATGTACTGCATCCTCATATCCACCAACGGCACCGCCACCGTCCCCCTTCCCCACACCTACATTCACCGCGGCACCCCCACTCACACCACATGCTCCCTCTACATCACACCCTACCACTACTCCACCTTCGGTAGGTCCCGCATCACAGACCCAATATTCGCTACCACCCCATCCCCCCCTCAGCTCACCCTCACAAAAAACAAGTCCCTCCTACGCAACCCCCCATCTCTTCTCCTCGACTGGACTGGACACCTGCAGGCCTCCAACACCTACGAGGCCTGGCAACAGGAGTCCGCGGATGGCTCCATGCTGGACACCACTGACGATGCCCCCCTTGATCTCGACTCCCTCCCCGACATTCAACTCGCCACCTCCCTTTCCCCTCCCCTCTCTCATACCCACAACCAGCGCTCCTCCAAAAAACGTCGCTCCCCCTCCCCCGCCCCTACTCCAAACCCTCCCCTCTCACAGCCTGCCAACCCCCTCGCCTTTCCACAGGCCTCCCCTCCAAACCCCCCTCCCTTTCCACTATCTTCGAGGACACACTCGACCACATGGACTCCTCCTCCACCCCCCTCACACAACCCGCCACCGCCTCCTCCCACCCGGCCCCTAACCTCAACCCCCCACCCCCTCCTCCCTCACCCCTACGCACAGACTCCACTCCCGCCCCGACACGACCCCCACTTCAACCCCTCCCTCTCTCCCCTCCCCCCACCGACCCCATGGACTCCTCCCCTACGGCCCGTCCACCCAATGACCCCGCCCTCAAACCCGCCCCCCCGTCTGGCGTCACAAAACACACACGCCCTACCCTCAGGAAGCCTCACCCCTCACCTCCCCACCGCCGCCCCCCCCCACGCCCCCCCAACATCCAAACACCTAACACCCACCTCTTCAACCCAACACACCCCCACCCCAGACCGCATCCTGGCCCCCGGCCCCTCACTACCCAACCACCCCTCCCACCTCCCTCTGCTTGCCTCGTCCTCTGCAACCTCGGACTTCGACCTTGAAGACCTCCCGGACGAAGACCTAGCCACAGTGGAACCCGACACGGAGCACCTCCCCTCCTCTGGACCTCCCATCCTCCCATCTGACTTCCCCTCGGCCGATAGGGCCAACCACCGTCCCTAACTCCACCACAGACGGGCCACCCGGCCCGGAGGTTCGAATGCAAACCACCCTCCCACATCCTTCCTACGACATACGTACTCACCTTGTAACCAACTCTTCCAGGGCCTCCCTTCCGTCACACTTCCAACCCGACACCTGCACCATTAAATTACACAATTACTTGTTTGACCTTAACCTTGTAGACGGCCTCCCCACCCCTATCGGCCACCTCGACTCCTCGGCAGTGCTCTCCTTCCAGTGGGGCCATTAACAGGACCTCTCCAATCTCTCCTGCATTGCTACCTCACTAGCCAAACTCCACTCTACCACCCACAACACCTTCACTATTATCACAAACACAGAGGTCGACAACTTTCACAATCATCAACTATACCCTAGCCAGTGAACCAACCTCGCTAACATAGGCATACCCCCACGCTCGGGCACACCCCACAACTCCCTCATAGTCCTCACCTGGCAACACTCCCATTTCGGTCTACTCCACCTGACTCACAACTCAGCCACATGGGTGGACTCCCTCCACCACCCTCCACCACCGTCCCTTCTTACTCGCTCACTCTCACTCCTCACCTCCTGGAACTCTTCTCCCCCCCCCGCACTCACTACCCCTCGACTCCTCAACCCTCCCCGACAGAACGACACATCTCACGCGTGGTCATGTAAAACCACGTCCTCCTACACACCTACTTTATCCTCACGGCACCGGCCGACCACGCTTACAACCCCCCTTATTTCGACCCCCGACAAACTGTCTACTCCCTACATACACTCCTGTGGCACCACATCTTCAGCTCTACTCCGCTCCCGGTCGGACGCTCCCAACTCCTTAACACCCTCCATCCCCAACAAACCCCCCCCCCCTCCTACGCCACCACACCTCCTCCAACCCTCCCCATCATCCCCCCCCCTTCCTCATACCCTGCCCCCCTCCCCCTCCTCCCACTCCCCTCCTCCCCGCAACCGTCCCCACGTCAACCTCCCAAACACCCCCCCCTCCCTCCCCTCCCCCATCCTCCCACACCATCTACCACAACCACTCCACCTCATCAACCTCAACACCATAGGCCTACACACTTCCATCATGGACGTAGAATACCTCCCCACCACCCATCACCCTGACGTCCTCATCCTCACGGAAACCAACCACGCCACCCACAAATCCCGGTGGCGTATTGCCCTCCCCCAATATCTCCTCAAAAGCTCTCGACCCTACTAGTCATCGGTGCCCCTACCCAACGCAGGCGTACTCTTCGCGGTCCGCAGAGCATCGTTCCAGTCTGCCACTGTTCTAACCCCACCCCCCCACCTCATACCACATATCGCCGGACTTAAACTCGTCCCTCACTCAAGCAACCCTTACCTCCTCCTCGGAGCCTACATGCCACAGCTCCACAGCCCCCAACTGACCCAAATGTACGCCGAAGTCACGGCATGGGGCCTCCGCCCGTCGGATGACTACCCGACCCACCGCATCCTCTGGGGAGGCGACTTCCAAACGACCACCACACAAGGCCCGGGCAACACAAGGTCCGACACCCTATCTTCCTTCCTCTTTACCCTCTTCCTTGAACCCTTTCTCCGCTGGCACACCGTGGGCAGCCGGGGCTATCGCCCAGGCCCCCCCACCACTAACGTCGACCCCAATGAACCCACGGCCACATACCCCGGTCACGGATTCGCCGACGACCTCAGCCTCGCCACGGGCTCAACCCCCAACATGGCCATCCAACTCAGGAAATTCTCCCTCTTCAGCGCCTACACAGGTATGACCGTCAACATCCGAAAATGCTGCATTACCGGAGCCCTTTGGCGTAATGGCAACGCCCTCTCCCTTGCCAATATCACAGTCCTCGCATCCCGCCTCCAAACACTGTCCATCACCGTCAACTCCACCCCGGCCCCCATCCCCTCTATCGGCCCCTGAAACACATACCGCTTACTAGGAGTCGAACTCAACACCTCCCTCACCCTCTCCAAACACTGGCACGAACTGAAACGCACTACCGCATCCCTCATCAACGCCCTCTTCACCTCCCTACTAACCCAATCCCGCAGAATACGCGTCATCCGCGGCCTCCTTATCGGAAAACACTTTACCCTCCAGTTTGGCCTCTTTAGTGACTCTCAACTGGACACCCTCGAAGGCCAAATATGCCGCGCCCTCCGCTCCGCCGTCTCCTCGGTACGTAACCTCCCCCGCACCGCCCTCCACCGACCCACCCCAGACATGGGTTACGGCCTCCCCTCCCTCAAAGCCCATGCCGCACAGCTCACTGTCCGTCACCTCCACAAAGTCATGAATTCCCCCGGCTATAAAGGCCACATGGCCAAAGCCCACATACACACCATCTCCACCACATACTCCCACTGGCCCACTGAATCCATCATGTCAAACAGATCCTCCCTACCCACACTGAGAAGCCTAGTACGCGCCCAACGCGATGCTGGCACTATGTTTCACAACATTCCTCCCCTCTCCCTCACCAACCTCATTGCCTCCACAATCCGCACCCACTTCTCCCGCCATGATGACGCTCTCCTCGCATCACTTAGAGACAGAGCCACACACATCACCGACCCTCACACATACAAGCAGGCATACTGCGACTTCTCACCCCGCAAAACACACGCTTCCCTCCTCCCCCGTCTCAATCCCCTCTGGCAAAATCACATAACCACATGGCCACAAGTCCTCCTCCGCGCCAACACTTCCACCTTCATTCTCAAATTCTGCAAATCCATCTCCAAACTCACGGGGTCCACAGCTTCACTCTCAATCTCAATTCGCCTTCTTGCCGCAATCCTTACCGAACCCTCCGACACTATCCACAACCGCCTCCTCGTCACCAACCTCAACCCCAAACAAGCATCCCCCCCCACCACTCTCCACCCCTCCTGGATCCCCCTCTTCACATCACACCTTCCCCGCCCCCCTTCCACCCTCTGCCCCGACACCCACACCTCCCGCACCAAATACTACGCCCCCCACTGCACCCATCACGCACGTAGACACAACATACCTCACCCCCTCAGACCACCACTCCCCCCCCTGCGACGTTATGCGCATCATTTCCAAACACAAAGACACAGAATACGGACAAACACAATACATGGTCGAATGGGCCCCGGAACACCTCACGGAATGGGATATACGACTCCAACTGGACGACGGCTTCCGCCTCATCTCTTCCACCCCCACTTCGGTATGCCTTCCCACTCCCACCCCCGCCGATTGCTCCATATGTCACAACCCTCTGCACACAGAACCCACCTCCACCTGCTGCACATGCCCGCACTTTGCCGTCCATTCCCAATGCCGCCACGCCCTAGGTCACGCCACATGGCAATACGACTGGTGCGCCCGCGGCAAACAACACGACCTCACCCGCCTCCACGAAGTCTAGTGGGCGCCATGCCTACAACTACACGACACCATCGGTGAGACCCCCTCCGGCCCCACCGCCCTCACATCATTTAACTCCGGCTTTGTCCCCTCCACCACACTCATTTTGCCATAACCCGGACCCCTTCCCTGGTCCCACCCCCTAATCACATTCAACCACGACCCCATCAACCCCGACCTCGACATGCTCCCTACCGGTAAATTCGCCATCCACGCACACCCATCACTCCACGACACCACAGTACTCTGCACTCCCGACGGCCGCGCGGTCACCACCCTTAACGGCCCCCGCGTCCGCCACCTCTACCAACTCTTCCGCCCCGACCTTTCGCAACATACGTTCGAAGAGGAAGTCTACCACCTCCTCACTCGCCTAGGTTCCCGCTCAGAAATCCATTCACCCACACCCGCCACCACCACACGCAACAAATGGGCCACTAGAGAGGACCCCCTCTCGGCTCTCCGTCACACATTCCACATCAAGACAGAACTCTACTCCGACCCCCTCAATAAATCACTCCACTCGCACACCTACCACTCGCTTTACCCCGAAGACACAGTCTTCTCATCCAGCGGCAGTAATGCCCCCCACACATGGCAAGGCACCAACATCGCCAACCCCGGTTACGACCACGAATGCATGCGCCGCGCCATGGAACATGCAATCACCAGCGCACACCTCTCAGCCTCACACACTCCCAGCGCAACCATCCTCATTCTCCCCCGTTGGGAACACACACCACACCGCCACTCCAAATACATCAACTCCCCCTACACACATCACCTATACACCCTTCCCAACGACGCGAACACCTTCCTACCCCCCGACCAACACAAAGGCCATCCCACTCCTACCCCATTCGGCACGCGCTGGATGGTCGACATCTACCTTGTCGCTAACCCCCTCGCACTCCCCACCCTACCCTTCCACACAGCCATGACCGCACTCCACAACACTCTCGAGTCTATCTATGACACACACCTCCCGAACCCCACCATCACCATCCCACCTCCACACCTCACCGACTCCCACTCACCACACTCCGCTGGCATATACCTTCTCCCCCCCAACCCTACTCAAACCCTTACCTACCCCCTCCATGAACGCATACAACTAACATATTCCCCCACCATAGGAAACCTTGCTTGGAACTGACAGGACTTCGTATACACTGTCGGCTCCAAGAAAGGAAGCAGCTCCCCCCTCGGCGCGGCCGCCACCCACCCCGCCTCGGACACCCGCATCAAAATTCTGGTGACTTCTACCCCTCCCTCCCATACTATCAATCGAGCCTAACTAGCCGGCATTGATATAGGCCTCCGAATAGGACATACCCACCTCCTTACAGACAGCGCGTGCTCCCTCCGCCTCATACAAGGATACTTAAACTGCCCTTCCGCTTACAGACACAACATCCACCGCGACACACTCCTCTCCATCACACACACCCTCAAAACCCGCTGTCTCGCTGGCATCCGTACACACCTCGGCAAAATTAAAGCACACAACCACTCACTCGGAAACGACCTCGTAGATGCACTCGCTAACCAAGTAGCTGATGGTGAACCCCCAGATACCACATACACCACAGACTCGGAAGTGTCAATAGGCCACTGGACCTGGCCTTTCACCCTCATACCACAAACCCAAGGGGAACCCATACCCTACAGATACACCAACCTTAAAGCCGACGCACACACCCACAGCAGTAAACACACACATATACCCCTCTCACAAGCCTCCAAACACGGTGCCCTCCTCGCCCGCGCCGCGGAGGACGGCGCCGACTTCACCTTCCACAAAAAACTCACAACACTCACCAACACCCAATTCACCCACAAGCAAGAATTCATGTGGGGATTCCACAACACCCGCCTCCTCACACACAACCCCACCATGCGATGTCCCATGTGTGGCCAATTCACCAGCAACGGCCACATGGCCGGTAACTGCCCATCCATGTCTAGCCTAAGACAGGACCGCCACAACATCGCGCTACAACTCCTACTATCTCTCCTAGAACGCCACAACGGAGGTCGTTGGGAGACCATTACTGCAGACTTCGGTAACAAACCCATCAAATCTTTCACCCACCCACTCCCACCCACACCCCTCTTGACGGTCACCCCCCTCACCCCACCCACATGCCTACCCGCCTTGTCGCTGCTGACGAAGGTCTCTCGCCCGACTCCCTAACCTTGTGCCCCGCCATCCTCCCCCCCGAGATTCTCCCACCCGCGCTACGACCCCCGGCGCACAAACCCGATTTCATTCGCCTCCTCGAACCTCGCTTCGTCGGTCACACACTCACACCAACGGCCGTCGCCGATACTCATCTATAAAGAAAATTCAGATAGGGGAGTGGAAGTACTGCACCGACCACAACCTCTCACACACAGCCCACTTGATTAGGAACAAATACACACCCCTCGCAAATGCCATCCGCAACCACTGCCCAGGTACCGAAGTCGACATCCTCCCCACTATCATGAGCCGCACGGGCACACCGCACTCATCCACCATCGCAAGTCTCACCTCCCTCCTCACCCTCCGCACCGACCCTCCTGACAAACTCATATCCAAAGCACAACTCGACACATCTCGCATCCTTTCCACACTCCATACGCACACCGTGCAATGGCTGCATCATCTCCTCCTTGTCTACCGCATCAAATCCCGCACGACCTCCCGCCGCGCCTCCACATAATGCACCTCCTCAAGCCCTACTTGCACTCCACCACCACCCCGCATCAGACCCTCCCCGGGGGGGAGTAAAACCCCCGAACACCCTTGGAGAGGTTGGACATAGGTGGTTCACGGTCTAGCCCTGACTTGTAAGTTCCCTGTATGGCATAGTTGGGAGGGCCAGAGACAGCAACCGGCGCATACGGTTTTTGGTGTAAACCGGCGCATACGGTACATGTTGTAAACAATTTCAATTTCAATTTCAATAGTAGGGGCGAGCATAGCGTACAACTCGTACGGTCAAACTATACTGTACTGCGATGCATTGTTAGGACTGATGTACTCGCGCCACAATTTACTATCGTGTGTTGGAAGAAAGGGCGGTACGGGGACATTTTAAATTTGAGCTGGTTTTCCTCGTTATTTCCCAAAACTTCGGAGAATTAATCAATTCTCCTGATTATGGGGACATTTCGAGGGTGTTCAGCCAATTTAAGGTTGTTTCCCTGCTTACCCGAAACACCCCGAATCATCCGGTAATCCTCAGCTGGGGGTTTGCGCCCCCCCTCGGCGCTTATTTTCAATGAGCCACTCGAAGCGTCTCCTTGCGTCGAGGGGGGGCGCAACCCCCCATCCCGAAGCTTTGCTGGAGAATTACGGGGACATTTTTCGAATATCACATCATACCATAAATGTCCCCGTAATTCTGTACGGGTCAGATCCTTAATAAAAGTCTTTTATCGAGAACTGCGATGGAATAATATTGCTCGGGAATAAAATCAAGAAGATCGGAAAAAGGAATTGTTTGTATTACAGATTGATATTTTGCTGCGCTGTGCTCCGTTCAGGAATTCTTCGTGCTCCGTTGCTGAGTTGTTGTTTACACGCACGAGTTGATTGTTTACTCGTGACAGAGTCCGACACTGGAATCGAACCGCCGCCTCCCGGCACCCTTGCTTTCGCCTATCTCTATCCACGCAGTCTTGGCATCGAGGAATGCTAGGGGAATTATTGAGACGGGGCCACTCCGGTTGACACAATGCGAATATTATAATATCATAAACTGAACAGATAAAGGTACCGGTACGGGTAGTCGCTACATCAAAAGGTGCAGATATACATATTTTTACAATAAAATCATTAAAATAATATGGTGCGTTTGATAAAAAATAATAAAAATCTGGGATTATAGTACAAGAATATTAAGTTATATTAACAATGGGACGAGTTCTCACCGATGCCCAACGCGAGCGCAAGCGCGAAACAGACCGCCTTTACCGTGAAGCCAATCGCGAAAAATATCAAGAATACTATCGTCTATACAACGAATTACATCGTGATGAAATGGCGGCAAGTCGTTGTCGATTTCGCGAAAGGAACCCCGACTACAATCGCGAGTATTATCGCCGAAAAGTAGAATCTACGGGACGGTCCGTGCGCCCGACCCGTGGACGACCAAGGAAATCAGATGCGCCTTCGGCAATTTCAAACGCACCATCAGAAAATTCGAAACCCCCGGCAATTTCAAACGCACCATCAGATGCGCCCCTGGCCGGGCGCGCTGGCCTTTCTCCAATAGAGCCAATTGAAATTCCAAACGCACCATCAGAAAATCCGAAACCCCCGGCAATTCCAAACGCACCCTAAGAATTTGTAAACCCCCGGCAATTTCAAACGCACCGTCAGAAAATCCGAAACCCCCGGCAATTTCAAACGCACCCTAAGAATTTGGAGACCAATCCATCGGAGATAGGCCCGGGGCGCCCGGCCAGGGGCGCAACCCATCGGAGATAGGCCCGGGGCGCCCGGCCAGGGGCGCAACCCATCGGAGATAGGCCCGGGGCGCCCGGCCAGGGGCGCAACCCCCGGCACTTTCAGAATTTCCGGGGTGCGTTTAATTTGGGATAATTCTTTTCTAGGGGATAAATAATATACCCAAAGATCACCAGCGAAAATGTCTATCCGAGTGCCTTCCGTATCCGAGCTTCCAACCGCGGCCTACTACCGCAACCTGTACCAAAACACTATGACTGAAGTGTTACGTGAATCGGCGGCCGCGCGTACTACAAGCCGCTATCCCCCCGCGCTTCGTGCCGCCAATGAGAGACGTCGGGCCGAGGCCTTGGCTAGGCGTCAATCGGGGGCATATACTCCCTCGGGCAGGAGATCCCGGGCCCGATTCACCCCGGAGGAGAGAGCCGCGAGGCGTCGTGAGGTTCTCCGTCGCAATGTGGCCAACCGCAACCTACTTCGTGATATTTTGGCCACCGATATAAATGATACCCCTAGCCGACCCGTGCTGACATCCGAAGAGCGCGCCACCCGGAAAAGGCTAGGCGTGGGGGCACGGAAGATTGCTGCGGCCCTCAAGCGCATTCGGGAGGAACGAATGAAACGATCTAGGCCAGTATTCTTGCGCCAAGTTACCCCGGCCCGATTTCCTTCCACCCGATCCTTGTATTATGAAGCTACAAACCACTTTCAAGTCATCAACGGAGTCCGGATCGAGTTGTACCGACTTTTGTTCAACCACCCAAGCGGCCTACGATCTTTTAAGGTGTGGCTAACAGTGAGCGCACTCTTCTCAAAAGATGATGGTAATGGTGAAGTGATAAATGCCATCGGGTATCTGAATATGAAAAATAATCTTCACGGTGAAAGTGACATTCGGGCGTTACTAACACATTTGTCATCCAAGATTGTAAACCCGGAAAACTATTCCCTCACTGAAGTATCAGGGTGGAGATTTAAAGGAATCATAGGCTTCTCCATTTCCTCTAATGGTTACACTGTGCGCACAGGCCGAGGCCACGTTCAACTGCCCCCACCGTTCAATACCTCCGCGTGCGGGCTCATCAACATCCGCAACGAGGACAATTTGTGCTTCAAGTATTGCATTGCAGCTGCCACAAACCCACCCACAAATAAGCCAACCCGCATCGACTACTACGTGGCCAAGAAAAATCAAGACAAACTCTACGGTTCTTTTGACTGGAAGGGCGTGTCATTTCCCGCAAGCATCTCGGACATTCGCCGGTTCGAAAAAAACAATAATGGTTTTGGAATCTCGTGCTTTTCACTTGAGAACAAAAAAGTGTATCCAATGTCTATGTCAAAAGTCCAATCACCTACTACCCTAGTGAACTTGCTATACTTCAAAGAGCATTGGATCCTTATCTCGAACCTCGATCGGCTGCTCAACTCGGGGAACAAGGACCAACGGTTCTACTGCTCTAGGTGCTTGCATGGGTTCAAGAGTAAGGACAAGCGAGAGGACCACATGACTCACTGCGTGGCGTTCAAACCCATGCGGGTATCGGTGCCAAAGCCCGACAAGGACGGGAAAGCCCCCACCCTGAGCTTCAAGGCCGAGCACAAGAAGACGCAGATCCCCATCGTGATCTACGCCGACTCCGAGGCTATCAACCACGAGATTCACGAAGTGACACCCAGTAAGAAGACCGTGCGCAGCACCGAGCACCGCTGTGTGTCTATCCGAGCCCGTGTAGAGTCCAAGGTGTCCGGCTTCGACAGCTTCACGTTCCAGTGCACCGGCGACGATGCCGCCGACCAGTTTGTGCGGGAGTTGTACGAGCTCCGGCCAGAGCTGACCAAGGAATTTACAAAAAACATTCAGATGAAGATGACCCCGAAGGACGAGAAAGCCCACGCCGAGGCCGACGTTTGTTGTGAGTGCAAGAAGAGGTTTGGGACATGCAGGAATAAGCTCAAGGTCCGCCACCACGACCACAAGACCGGGGACTACATTGGCGCCGCCCACGCTGACTGTAACCTCCGCATGGGGATTCGTAAGGTGGAGATTCCGGTATTTTTCCACAACGGCAAGGGATACGACAACCACTTCATTATCCAAGCCATCTCCCGCCTGGAAGACATCGAGAACGTGAAGCTTTCTGTGATCCCGGACAACAGCGAGAAGTATAAAATGGTGAACTTTCGCGGCTATCGCTTCCTGGACAGCATCTCGTTCCTGAACTCTGGGCTTGGAAAACTCTCCGAGAACCTGATTGGGGACGATCCGAAGAATGCACCACGCTTTTACAAGACCTTCAGCCAGAAAGGACTGAGTGAAGACGATCTCATTCGTGTGACCTGCAAGGGTGTGTTTCCCTACAAGTGGTTCGACTCGCTGGCGAAGCTGGATCACACCGTGCTGCCGTCCCAAGAGGAGTTTTTCAACGACCTGTCAGGCGAGGAGTGCTCGGATGAAGAATACGATCAAGCTAAATGGGTGTGGGAGCGGTTCGGCTGCACGACCTTCCGCGACTATCACGACTTGTACTTGGAGGCCGACGTGCTGCTATTGGCTGACGTGTTCGAGGCATTCCGCGACTTGTGCATGCACCAGTATGGGCTCGACCCGGCGCACTACATCACCCTTCCCGGTATGTGCATCGACGGTGCTGTTATCGAAGCCGCGAAGAAAAACATCAAGGTCGAGCTGATCCACACGGACCCCGACAAGTACACATTCTTCGAGCGTGGAATTCGTGGTGGTGTGTCTGTGGTTTCGCACCGATACGCGAAGGCTAACAACCCGGAAATTGAGGGCTACGATTCCAGCAAGCCAAATAGTAGCATCATGTATCTCGACGCCAACAACCTATACGGCTGGGCCATGATGCAGTACCTACCCTGCGGCGACTTCGAGTGGAGCGACATAACGTTGGAGCAAGTGCTAGAAGGGCAATGGGACACCAACAAGGGCTGCTCGGTGGAGGTAGACCTTGAGTACCCGCAGGAGCTCCACGACAACCACAACGACCTTCCGCTTGCGCCTGAGCGGGTTACACTAGGGCACGACGACGCGAGCGAGCACACAAAGAATCTGACTGAAGGCGCGTCCACTTCATGCGAGAAGCTCGCCGGTCACTTCCGCCCGCACCTTAGCTATGTGTGCGACGCTCGCCTACTTCAGTATTACGTCAGCAAGGGTCTACGGGTCACCAAATTGCACCGCGCCATGACGTACGCGCAGGCTCAAACACTCAAGCCGTGGATCGAGAAAAACACAAGCCTTAGGGCGCAAGCAAAAAATGAATTCGAGAAGGACTTTTTCAAGCTCTGCAACAACTCGGTGTTCGGTAAGACCATGCAGAACGTCCGCGCCGAGACGTGCTACGAGTTCTTCACCAACGACGACAAGCTGAAAAAGCGCGTGGCCGACCCACGATTCGAGCGGTGCACCGTCATTGGCAACATAGCCGGAGTCTCTCGTATCAAGGATGATGTCAAGTTGAACAAACCGATTTTCATGGGGGCCAGTATCCTGGACTTGTCTAAGCTGCTCATGTTCCGTTTCCACTATGACGTGATTCGTCAACGCTACGGCGACAAGGCAAGGTTATTGTTTACCGACACCGACTCCCTGTGCTACCACATCGAGACCCCGGACGTGTACGCCGACATGGGGCAAATGGCAGAGCACTTCGACACCAGCGACTACCCCGAGGACCATCCATTGTACTCTAAAGTTAACAAGAAGGTGGTGGGAAAATTCAAGGACGAAACGAAAAGCATCCCTATCAAAGAGTTTGTCGGCTTAAAGGCGAAGATGTATTGCTTCACGGTGGGGAGCGAAACCAAGCGTACGGCAAAGGGGATTAAAAAAGGGGTCGCCGAGCGCGAGCTCATGCTCAAACAGTACAAAGCAGCTTTGGATGGCACGGCATGTGAGGTTAAGCAAACGATGATCCAGTCTAGGAACCACAGAATTTGCACAGTTAGTGCGACTAAAAGCGCCTTGAGCGCCTACGACGACAAGCGATGGATCTGCGATGACGGAGTGACCACACGGGCCCATGGTCACTACCTAAACAGCTGCGGCAGCGTTCATGGCGCGTAGACGTGCAGCTCGCTGTGCTTGGGAGAGCTGGGCGGTATTAAGCTGACCGAGACCATCCTTAGTCACGCCGGGCTTTGGAAGCACGCGGCGCCCGCGCTCATCTTTGATAAATTTCCGGAGATATTCCCGACGTTTGCGGCTCAACACTTTCCGCGCTTCAGCCAACTTTTCCATGAGCGCCGGGATATCTAATTGTCCGACAGGCTTGTTGTGAGCACCGAGCAAACCCGATATGTTGGTCACACCAAGCAAAGAGTTGTCTATTTTTGCGTTGAAGGGTCGAGGTCCAGCGCCCGAAATGAAGTCCTTTATTACGCTGAGGCGGACCAAATCCTCCCGCACGCTTGCGTCAATGGCGTTTGATGCTTCAAGGCCATGACCATGATCCACTCGTCCCAATACCTCTTCTGTATAAAACTCGTCGAAGCGAAAGTCATTACCGTGCCGCAGACCAGCATCGAGCAACAAACGAACTAGCTCAATCAACCCGTTGGCACTTCTCGCGCGCCTCGCGCCGTCGGATACCCTAACTCGATTTCGAACGATCGCGGAGTCACGGCGGTGTCCAATATACACCATCGGGGCTAGGAGGGCGACGGTGGGGTTGGTTGTGGCAAGATCGCGGGCTGCTTGTGTGAGCATGTCAACCCGCACTTTGTACACGGTGACCCACAGCTGGGGGTTTGCGCCCCCCCTCGGCGCTTATTTTCAATGAGCCACTCGACGCAAGAAATGCAAGACCCCCCATCCATCGAAGATAGGCCCGGGGCGCCCGGCCAGGGGCGCAGTTAGGAGAAACTGAATTTTGGTGTCCGCGCCGGCGGCTAGCTCGTGTGACTCTCGTATTGCCCGGTTGGTTCTACGTGGCAGCGATCGTCGGCCAAGTGATAAATATTGATTGAAGCGTCGGTCCGCCATGCCGGGGTCCTCTGCGCGGTTGGCGAATTTGGCCTCCCACACGGTTCGCAAGGCATCTTGGGTGTCCGCATCTCCTTGGTCGTACTCCTCTGCGAATACCCGTACGGGGTCCTCGGCGGCCTCGATCCGCCCGCGGATCCGCGCCAAACGGATATTATTTTGCGTGGCCTGCATTTAGGCTTAATGTACACAAAATGTCATGCCGGCATGACAAAACTAGTAGTTATTAAATCCATCAAAATCCGATATAATACCTAGTACCAGTTTGAGTTATTTTATTATGCAAATAGCTTTTCAGAATGGTCGGGCGCGCCCCTCCGACGGCGTATATGTCGCACATTAGGTCTATCTTTAACAGAGCTGGCTCGCTAACACTTCCCGACAATGTGATGTCAGAAGTGTTGAAGGAATATTTTTGGGTGAAATTGTGGGCCCCCATTATTCCTTGAGACTGTGATTCGTAAAAAACTACCTCCTTATTGAGATTGCCGTCTTCCTGAATTATCTTCAGTACAAGGCGTACATTCGTGTACACCGTATTCTGATTGGTATGAAGGAGTGTGATGATTGACGATGCCTCATAAATTGGGATATACGTATTGGTAAACGAGAATTCGAAATAAGTTGTAGACGGAATTTCAAGTGTTGCATTCATCAGGTTGTTGACTTGTTCTTGCAGACTACTTATAGTCTGGATAGCGTCCCCTATTACTCCTTGGAGATAAGTTACCGCCGCGTCAGTACGAGTGTCAACATACTCCTTGTTTGCAGCGTCGGTATCTTCTTCGGGTGACTTGACATTTAAAACACGTCTATTCTGGCAACTAATGACCCCGAAAATCACATTAAATGTGTCTTTTACCCCTAAATTTAAGGTAGATATCGTAAAAAATGGATTATCAAATGACCCCAAGGCTGAAGGGGTATTGGGTGCTGGAAGCAATGAACGTTGTAAAAAATTGTTTTTCTTGTCCCCATATATCATGGGTTTGTCATCGCCCGTTATCATCCCCCAAGGGATTGATGTGTCTAGGAAACGCTGGTCAACATACGCCTTGTTTGCTGCGTCACTGCCAATTTCAGGGAGTCCGACACTCTTGATCTGTTTCCCGTTAACGCTTATGAATTCAGGTCCGACGAAGAACGAAGGCCCCGATATAGTTTCAGTGACAATGGATTCCGTGACAATGGAGTCTGTGGTAACACTATCCGTGGCAATGGAGTCCGTGACAATCGCCGAGAATTTCACGTTCTTTGCGTGGATCTCTTTCCATCGCTTTTCAATCGTTCCTAGTACAAACTCAGCATCGCCGTCGGGGAACATGTGTCCATCCACCTCGACGCCGTCATTGTCGTATTTCAGCCGAGCCACCGTGTCCCCGTCTGAATTCTTAAACCGGATATCATTGTACAAATCGATGTCGTTGGCCACCTCAAGGTTGTCGAAGTAGCCGTCCTTGGCGTGGACCTTGTCCCACCGTTGGTTGGTGCTCCCCAAATCATGGAGCTCGTTTATATTGGGTAGGAAGTGACCCGATATCTCCAGGGCGGTGAGGTCGGCGAGGGGTTGTAGCACCAAAAAGCCAGACGTGGCCGGGTGCTTGAATAAGGCAATGCCCGTGTATAAAGTGTTCGCATCCACCTCCCCCGCGTACACACCGAGACCGTGGATGGACCCCCATTGCGCGGTAGTGGATCCGAGGCTCTGGTTATTGGTGGAAATAATTGACGCGTCCACGAGAATGCCCCCACCCGACATGCTAGCCGCGGGCGTCTTCGGGTCCCCTGTCCGCAACGCCTCCCACGACACGTCGGCAAACTCGGGCTTGTCGGCCAAGTCGTTGTACGAACCGCTGAAGAAGGTGGGCTTGTTGGAAACGTTGCCCCATGCGATCGTGCCCGGCAGCTCCTCACCCAAGTCGTTGTTGAATTCCGACAGGTTGACCGTTCCTTGACTGGGGCGCACCCACTCCGGCTTCCCCGTCAAATCGTCATATGAGCCACTGAAGAAGGTGGGTTTGTTCAAGACGTCCGCCCACTCCACATCGTCGGCCGTCAAGGACAAGTCGTTGTTGAACCCCGAGAGGTTGACGCTCGTCTGGTTGGTGGCCACCCATGTCGGCTTCCCCGATATGTCGGACCACGAGGATGCGCCATCCTGCCCGTCCTGTCCATCGGTGCCGTCCCTACCGGGATCGCCTTTGAGTTCCTCGATGCTTGGCCTGTCGGTCAAGTCGTTGAACGAGCCGCTGAAAAAACACGGGTTTGTTGGTAACGTTAACCCACGCAATTGTGCCCGGCAGCTCCTCACTCAAATCGTTGTTGAATTCCGATAAGTTGACAGTCCCTTGACTGGGGCGCACCCACTCCGGCTTCCCCGTCAAATCGTTGTACGCGCCGCTGAATAAACCGGGCTTGTTCACCACGTCATCCCACTCCACGATAGCCGCCGTCAAGTCGTTGTTGAACCCCGACAAGCTGACGCTAGCCTGGCTAGTGGCAACCCATGTCGGCTTCCCCGACAAGTCGTCGTACGAGCCGCTAAAGAAGGTGGGCTTGTTCAACACGTCCGCCCACTCCACGTCGCCACCTGCTAGGGACAAGTCGTTGTTGAACCCCGACAAGCTGACGCTCGCTTGGCTAGTGGCAACCCATGTCGGCTTCCCCGACAAGTCGTCGTACGAGCCGCTAAAGAAGGTGGGTTTGTTCAACACGTCCGCCCACTCCACGTCGCCACCTGCTAGGGACAAGTCGTTGTTGAACCCCGACAGGTTCACGCTCACTTGGGTGTCCGCCACCCATGTCGGCTTGTTGGATATCTCCGACCACTCAGACGCGCCGTTGAGGCCGGGCTCGCCTTGGGGGCCCGTGAGCTCCTCAATACTCGGTCTATCGGTCAAGTCGTTGAACGAGCCGCTAAAGAAGGTGGGCTTGTTCAACACGTCCGCCCACTCCACGTCGCTGACTGTGAGGGACAAGTCGTTGTTAAAACCCGACAGGTTCACGCTCACTTGGGTGTCCGCCACCCATGCCGGCTTATTGGATATCTCCGACCACTCGGACGCGCCGTTGAGACCGGGCTCGCCTTGGGGGCCCGTGAGCTCCTCAATACTCGGTCTATCGGTCAAGTCGTTGAACGAGCCGCTAAAGAAGGTGGGCTTGTTCAACACGTCCGCCCACTCCACATCGTCGGCCGTCAAGGACAAGTCGTTGTTAAAACCCGAGAGGTTGACGTCCCCTTGGGTCTCCGCAACCCATGTCGGCTTGTTGGTTATATCGGCCCACTCAGACGACCCGGGTGGCCCTTGCGCACCGTCCTCTCCGTCTTGGCCGTCCTGTCCGGGCGGGCCAGGTGGTCCGACGGACCCAGAGAGAGGTGGTTTGTCCGTCAAGTCGTTGTACGAGCCGGACGTTGCCACGGTGGCAAAGCTGGGGAGGTCACTTAAATCGTTGTATGACACCGTCACCGAATCGCCCTCCAACAAGACTCGGCGCGACGTGCCACCTGCATCGAGGACCGACACGGAATCCGCGAAGACGTTCACAAAATGCCCCTCGAGCCACGGGGTTGTCGTCGCGCCAATTTTCTGAAGGGGTGTGCCTGGCTCCAGCTCGTGTGGGATCATGTCGCCGTTCACGACGATGCCGTTGCTAAGGGTCGCCTCGTTGATTCGATCCAGCGAAACGGTTGTCGGGTGCTCGTATTCCACGAGTTCAAACGCATACTCGAGGATATCCTCCAAACTGAATTCGCCCTCAAACTCTAGAAAGCTTGTTAAAACGATGTTGGAAAGGCTGGGGACCGTAAGCTTGTCCACGGAAAAGTCCGTCTTCTCGGTTTTCGGAATGAATTCTTGTAAAGTGTTACTTAAGCTCGTGCCATCCAAATTTATGTCCTTGGCGAAAACAGTTTTCCATTCGTTCGTTTCGCTGCCGAGCGAGTGAATGGGCCCGAGCACCGGAACCGTCGTCGGTAAGAGTGACGCGCCCACGGATATGTCAGTATCAAACCCGATCGTTGTGATGTTATTGGTGCGGATGTTCGCCGCGCTGAAGTTGTTGGAAAATCCAGTCACCGTGTTTGTGAGCGTTGTTAGATCCGTAGTCAACCCCTCGATGTTCGAGTCTTGTTGGTCATTTTCCACCTCCTCCACTGTCACCCGGGCCGCTAGCTCCCGGTACAGGGATTCGATTTGGGTTAGGTCCACCTCCACTGCCCGGCGCCCGTTCAGCTGCAGCGGCGCCGATACTTGCCGAGATTGGTTCATCGCTATTTCTATTAAAGGCTATTTTTAGTGTCGCCGTGAACCGTCCACCGTTGAGATCCAACGTTCGACCGTCATCATCACTTAGGCGAATGCTCACGTAGCTTAAATATCGGTTGTACACATCCACGAACGCGTCGGAGCTAAAGTGATCAATTTCATTGAATTGCGCGGAACTGGGAATCTTCGCCAGGATGTCGCCAACACGCCGCGTCCGGGGGTCGCGGTTTTGAGTTAATAAGTTACTATGCACGAAGACACTGCTCGTGCGCGTCAAGTCCACGATACGACTAGCGGTAAGCAAGAGCTCTCCTTCAACGATTTGTGCGGAGTCCCCAACGGACAAACCTAGTAACCGCGTGCACGTGGTACCTTCCCCGATCACAACATGGTGATCCGCGTTTTCCGTTCCACGCATCGACAGCCTATTCGTGTTCTCGTCGTAACTCGCCACGTACTCATCGAGTCTTCCATCGTTTAGGAATGCGACGATATCGTCGATCGACCGGTTGCCGTGGGGAAGCTTGATGGTGACCGGCTGCCCCGGAATCTCACCACCGTCGTCGTATTTAAAAACCAGCGTGTCATTCCCCTCGAAGATGCTATAATAGGTATGCGGGAGCCACGCGTTCAGCAACCTTACTTGTATGGTGAAACCCTGGGGGGCGGTCAGCGGATCTAATAGGGAAAATACGTGGGTTCCGTCATCGAGCTTTGCGTCAGCGTACGCCGTGTCCAAGTACAGCTGCTGGAGCATTTCTTTACACTATATCGAAGAAAAGCAGCGCCCCTGGCCGGGCACCCCGGGCCTTATCTTCGATGGAATGCCGAGACGCATATGCAACCCCTAATGCATTGTTAAACGATGTCGAAGAAAAACTGGGGAGCGTAACTAATTGCTTTTGATTGTTTATCCTTTTCCCGCTTCTCAGCTTTCGCCTTCCTGGCGCGTTGAAGAGCGGCTTTCATATTTTCACTCGCTACTCGTTTAGTTTTTGTAGTCCCGCACCCCTGGCCGGACGCCCCGGGCCTATCTTCGATGGATGGGGGGTTGCGCCCCCCCTCGGCGCAAGGAGATGCTTCGAGTGGCTCATTGAAAATAAGCGCCGAGGGGGGGCGCAACCCCCCAGCTACTCGTTTAGTTTTTGCAGGCCTGGGCTCCGGATTAAGGTCCTCGTCTGCCTTTGGATTGATCTTGCCGGCCGAAACCTCTCCACCAGCCACATCGCTCCCCCCAGCATCGCTAAGTACCTCAGTAACGGCGTGCTCTGAACCGTCTCCGTCACTGTCGTCGCCGCGTTCGAGATGGCTTCGTCCCATATCATTTATTTCTGCACTAGAAAATAAATAGAGCGATGACGGCTACTTCCTCTCTACTTGAGTCTATCGAGTCGGAGGTAGTTCACGGTGAAGCGGTTTCGTCCGTGGCTGCGAGTACGCCCGCCCCGATAGATCCCCATTTGCTTGCTCAAAACTCGAACTATGGAAGCGTTGCTTGGTGGAAAGAAAACTACGACGGGTTTGGGTTCAGCGATGAGCAATACCGTGTGTTAGAGGCTGTAACATGGGGGGTGTCTCCAAAAGAAATCAGACGATACTACAAAAGGAAGAACGTAAAATGCGGCTCATCATCGAAAAAAGATCGACATTCACAGTGAAACCTCCGGCCTTTCTGTGTGACAAGAAAATTCACGACCAAGTGGTCGACCCCTTACCAAATCGCCCATTTTTCATGGCAATTATCGGATCTGCGGGGACGGGTAAGACCTCCATGCTCGTCAACTTACTGTCAAGCAAGCAAGCGTACCGCAAGGCCTTTCATCACGTCCACGTTGTTATGCCACCACACAGCGTGGCGAGTTTGAAGCGTAACATCTTCAAGAACCACGACAGGATGTATGACGAATTGGATATTGGGACATTGGAAGGAATCCGAGAGGCGGTGAAGCAATCGGCCGAGCAAGAGAAAAATAGTTTGCTGGTCCTCGACGACGTGACCGCGTCATTAAAGGACAATGAAATCCAGCACAGCATTCGCGATTTAATATACAATAGACGTCACTACAGGCTCAGCATAATAATACTCATTCAATCTTACAATGCAATGCCATTGGGCATCCGCAAGACCTTGTCGCATTTTCTCATGTATAAGCCGCGGAACAAGAAGGAAACGACGGCGATATTCGAGGAGCTCATAGCATTACCCCGGGAAGAGGCGGACGAGGTTATGCGCTTCGTGTTTGATCGACCCTACGCCTTCATGTTTGCCGACACTGGTACCGGGGACATTTATAAGAATTTCGATCGTATAGGTAAACACGATGCCGCGACGGAAAACCAAAACCTCGAAACAGACGGCGGGTAAGAAAACGACACGCAAGCAACCACCTCGCAGGAGATTTGTTAACCGCAACCAAAACGTACGAGTGAACGTCGTACAAACCGTCTCAAATGGCGGACCCACTACGGAAAATCAATCGGAGCCTTTCACACGGGGATGGACCATGGGAATTTCAGCCCCACCTCCGCCGCCCCCGATGCCGCCGCCGATCATTATTCAACAGCCGATACCACCAAATTTACAACAACAAGACCCTTTTCAACACGCGAGAGAACCTATTACCCACGTCAAAAGAGAGCTGCCACATTCCATACCCGTGCCCGAGCCCCCGACGATGGATGCGACAAACCCGTCTTCGTCGGGTGTACCCTCGGGTGGAGAGCCCTTCGCGAACTGGGGACGTTCTTTGGAACAACAAGTCGCCGAGTCTCAGATCGTAACAACAAAGGAACTTCTGGACTTGGCTAAGGAATTGGGTGTCAAAATCACTGCCGGACAAAAGAGGTCTGGCAAAAAAGCATTAGCCCGGTATATCGATGGGGAAATGGCAAAAGGGGAAATGGAAAAAGGGAAATCTCCTATGTAAGGTGGAAGGATAGGCGAGAATCGAGGAAAACACGCGAAACATTAAAATCTGAGCATATATCAAACACGCAAAATGAAACTTGGACGCTTTATCGGCGAAAAGCTTCATAGTCTACGCAGTCTCGGGCAAAAAGTGGCTCACGGCGTTCACTCCGTCGGTAGCAAGCTCGGTGGGTGGATGCTTTCCGCGGCTGCCCCGGTTGCCGCATTCAACCCTGTTTTGGGTGCTGGTTTAGCATCGGCAGGTGCGATAGCTAGCGGGATCGGTGGATTAGCCGGAGGTGTTGAAGGAGCTCTGAATACGGGGACAGTCAATCTTGACAGCATGAAGGGGCACGTAGGGGCTATACGATCGGCGTACGGACAAATGCGACGTCCCGGCTCAAAACTCGAGAGAGGCTAGCATTTTTTTCTGACACGATACTATAAATAACACAATGCAGAACGAAAGCCGCAGCTCTCTCAGTGACTCGTTCGTGTACGGGAACAAGCCCAAAGCTGCACCCGCCACCAAATCGAGAGTTCATATATTCCCGGAAAATGGAACTTCCGGGTTCAATCCTGGAAACACTATAAAGTTCGTTCTTCCCACCGGAAATCGCGGAGAATACTTGAACACGCGCCAGAGTTACCTCAAGTTCCGGCTGCAAAATCTCGACAGCACGGCGACAAACAAGCTGACACTTGACAGCTCGGCGCACGCGGTCATCCGCTCGCTAAAGGTCTCCGCATCCGGTGGGGCCGGCGGGGGTGTCCTCGAGCACATCGAGGAGTATAACGCTCTGTTTCACGCACTTCTCGACGTATCGGGCGACGCAAACCAAGTGACTTACGCAGGCACGATTGCGGAGGGGTTCGGCCAAGAAATTGACGGTAACTCGTCCCGGGTGTTTTGTATCCCGCTGATGAGCGCTGTCGTCGGGAGCATGCAGCAGAAGTACCTCCCGGTAGGTGCGATGGCTCGAACTCATCTCACATTGGAGCTAACCCTTGGAGATCAGGAGAAAATCCAGAATGCTAATCGTCTATGGGCGGTAAAGGACGTGGAGTACGTGGCGGAAATGATTCATCTCGATCCGATGGTCGACAGGGAACTTTTGGCGGTGAACAGCGGCGGTATTGTCGTGCCCTTTAGCACTTACTCTCAGCACCGTTGGATTGCTAGTAATGGGTCGGGATCGATGTCGATGGCCTTTTCTTCACCGTATAAGTCGTTAAAGACCCTCATTGCAATGTTCCGGAAGGACGAGACGAGTTATGCCGCTAAGCCATACGTGTCGAAGCGTGCCAATCCAATCGGCGACATCGGAAGGTACCAGTTCACGATCAACGGCGTCCTCACTCCATCGAAGCCCGTGGAGAGCAACTCGGAGGCATGGGCCGAGGTCATGAAAGCATTTCACGCTTACGGTGCGATCGATCACATCGGGAAGCTCACAGTCACCGATTGGACAGCTGGAGAGGGGAAGTACCTCATCGGGTGTGATCTAGAGAGTCAAAGCCACAAAAGCATGTTTGCGCAGAATGGGGTAGACGTGTCGACATCTGTATCTCACCTCACTGTTCAATTCAACTCGCAGCTCACATCAAGTCTTACTGTCGACGTATTTTCCCACTATGACAGCTTCATTGTAATCGGGGCCGACGGGCTCGTGAACGTGGCGTACTAAACATTTTATTCCATATCTAGCAAATGGTCGCGGGTCGCAGAATCGTCGTTAGCACCCAAGAGCGGTTGAGCGGAGAGAAATACGCCTTCACCGTCCGCACGCCCGCTTTTCAGAACGGTAGCGGCTTCCAAGGCCAACCTCATGTTCGCTTCGCGCTGGAGTGGTGCACACCGATCACCGGCTTCACAGGTGTAGAGCCCGACCCCCTCTCGATCATGTTGTGCTCTCCATCAATCCAAGAATCAAACTCCTACAAGAGTTGGAACCCCGTGAACAACGACTCAGTTTTAGCTCTTTTACAGGCTTGGCGTGGCGGCAATGTCTTTGGCGAAATGGCGGATTCGTCGTACGTCCAAAGCAACACGTGCGCTGGGATATGTGACGGCTCGCGGCTAGTACGAGGGGATATGTCTTTCTACCTCCTGCAGGGCCCGACAAAGCTCAGAACTAGTGTGCTTCCGTGGACACCAAATGTCATTAACGACTACACCTTCAGCCTCGTTTTCTGGGTGGAAGAGCCCGAGCGTAGCCTTTATCCGCCCTTTTTTCACGTGTGGATGAATGTCCGCGGACCAAACGAAAGGGTCCCCGTCGACTTCCGCACGTTCCGGACTGATCGCAACGACGAGACAAGGTGGCAAGTCGCGGTCTCGCATTGCTCGTTGATTCATCTCTACGGCTCGCAAGCGTTCGGGCTCGCAATCACGAGCAAAACCCTAGTCGACGACCCGTACCAAGGCCTAAGCGTCCTCGGATTTCTCCCGGGATCACGCGCACAAGACGCACTTAGCTACTTGGGCCAGAAGCTCACTCTGAAAGGCGTTAACGAGGATACGGTGGGGATCCCGATCCGGCGGCCCCTGGATAACGTGGGCGAGATTGACCTTCAACTGAGGACCGCGACGCAATTTACTGAGCTTAGCAATGGCGAGTCAACGGCTTACATTATTTGTCTCACCTTCTATCAAATACCAGACGAAGAATGACCTTCCGGCATACGCTAGGGACGGCGAATTTTCCTGGGAGTGTTTTGCGCCCGGGGCTGAACGAGAGCTTTTTGGAGATATTTGAGCCGCAATCAGAAACCAGTGGCATCCTTGACGTCGGTGAGGACAATTCGCCTCCGGAACTGGTGGAGAGCTCGATAGAGGTCAACCCTGCCGACGCCTTCAGTGTTACCATCACGCTTTCTTTCTTCGACACGTAGTAAAGTTATGTCACTCATCCAAACAAACCTGCGGTTGTCGGACACTAACCGACCCGACGTAACCACATACCTTCCACCATGGAACTACCTACTCGGCTTCACCACGAGCATCCGGCATAATAGCATTGGGAACACGGTGAATGACCCCCGGGGGATTGCAAGACTCGACGTTAGCGGGATTGACACCAGACCCGGGACAGTTTTTCTTAGGTGAAAACAAAAATGAGTGAAAGTGACATTGCCGTTCAAGTAGATAATCCTTTGCTAGAGAAGTGGCGTACGCATGCGAAAAGACTTAAGCGTATGCACCAATCCGCGCACTCCCTCTTCAAGAGTCTAGCGGATATGTCTCTCTTCACGACTGTGGCGCTCAGCCTCGGAGTCGGTTGCTTGAACCTCACGTACGGCATCGGGCAGCCTTCGGCTACCACCGGGGTACCCGCGATCGTTAGCGGTTGTTTGTCCCTACTCAGCGGGTCCGTCACGGCCTTGAACAGCGGGCTTGAGTGGCCGAACAAAGCGGAGCGCCACGACAACTACGCATCACGGTTCGGGGAAGTGGTCCGGGACATCAACACAGAATGTACTTTGCGTCGCCTGCAAGATGCCGAGTACGCATCGGAGGGAGATTTCATCCGCCACATGTCAACGGAGATGAACCGGCTCGAGGAGAACGCACCGAATATTCCCGGGTGCATCGAAAAATCTTACTCTAATCCAAAATGAGTGGCGTCACCGAGGTACGGCTTTACCGAAACACCGTCGACACGGTCCCTACAAGTTACACCAACGTCACCGCGGCGGTTCTCAACTCGTCGACGAAAAACCACGCCACCGGCGTCAAAAGGTACTTGGATGGCGTCGCGATGGTGAGCGGGCTCGAGGGCGGGACCCACTACTTTTGGGTGGAGCTCATTGATGCCCGCGGCAACACGGCGGGGCCGCAGCCGGTCGGAGACGTGCATATCCGCCATGAAATCCTCGACACGAAAATAGTGGAGCACGGAAACAACATAGTCACCGAGGGCGATATGATATTATTCAACGGGTTAAGTTCCTACGCGAGATTCGCCGATATCGGTGAAGAGGGGGTAGACTACGGCGAGTACGTACGGTCCGGAACATGGTCGATGACGTTTTGGATCAAGCCGCTAGTCGATACATCCCAAGAGATGCGATTTCTAGTGTTAAGGAGTGGCTCCTTTCTTTGGCTTTCGAACAAAGGTTTGTTTAACTCAATCTTCGGCGTTACACAATTCAACCTTACAAAAAACATGTGGCATTTCTTCGTCTTATCGGTGGAGAATCACCAGTGGACTATGCACACAAGAATTAACGGTTCCGGTATCACATCCACGTATTTAGGAGAGTGGGACATCTCGTCCCTAGAATCGAACAAGATGTTCATCGGCGTGAACAACGGTGGGACGACAGGGCCCTATTTAGGCTATGAGTTTTGGTGGGACGGATACGCGAGGAAAGTTACAATCGACAACCGCCCGCTGACCGGGGAAGAGGTAACGGCGATTTATAACGCGACAAACCCTAATGTCTAAATTCCTTAAAATATAATTTACAGGAAAATTATATACATCACTTTGAAAAGGTCGTTGCTGTAATTCTAAAAAATGTCCCCGTAATTCTCCAGCAAAGCTTCGGGATGGGGGGTTGCGCCCCCCCTCGACGCAAGGAGACGCTTCGAGTGGCTCATTGAAAATAAGCGCCGAGGGGGGGCGCAAACCCCCAGCTGAGGATTACCGGATGATTCGGGGTGTTTCGGGTAAGCAGGGAAACAACCTTAAATTGGCTGAACACCCTCGAAATGTCCCCATAATCAGGAGAATTGATTAATTCTCCGAAGTTTTGGGAAATAACGAGGAAAACCAGCTCAAATTTAAAATGTCCCCGTACCGCCCTTTCTTCCAACACACATTTCAAAATTATAAATGGGCTCAATCTACGCGACATCGACTTTATTACAATTCCAACCGATGTTAACTGCTGCCTCTTGCTGACTTCCGCAGCAAAACGTGATGCAGCGCGCGGACATGCGGTTGCGTGCTGGGCGTCCTCTTGCTGCAGACCCATCATATCAGAGTGCTAACAGCTTCAGGAGGGTTCCCGTGCAGTGACGCTACGCACACGGCAGTGCTGGTTCATATAGGTTTTATGTAGGGTTTGCCTTGCGAGACGGCCAGCTGATGCTCTCGCTGCCGATCTCTAAAATGAAAACTTTAATGAAGAAGGATCCTTAGGTGTCCCTATTAAATGTTAATACTACCTGCTGCAAGATTTCGCTACTCCTTTTCTCTCGTCACCTATTGCCACACCACATCACCGACCGCCGTGCACGAGCAACCACTATTTTCCGCGCTATATGCTGCTGCGTGGATTTGTTACCGCAGGACTGCCCGGGTAAAAGCGGGTCATAATTATTTTCCGACAAAAAACCCACAAATCCAGTGTCGCTTGCTGCATGTCCGAGGGAGCGTATTTGCGGGATTGAGTGGCGCTGATCGAAGGGTCGAAGTCGTAGGTGGGACGATGAACTAAGAGGGGATGAGGGGGCCGCCGAGTCACTGCGTCACCCTGTTTCGCTACAAAAGAATGCGTTGCGATCCTTTGATCCCTGCAACAAACGTTGCACGACGAGCAGAGACCAGAACCGCTATCGCGGCGACCTCTTGCCGCGTGAGACTTACACGGGGTACGCAGTCTTGTCTGGCATTGGGAGCATCAGAAGACGTCTGCTGACAGAGCGGCAGTACACGTATTGGGTACACGGAAGCGGAGATCAGCGGTGAGTGGCGGGTCTGTCAGTGGGTCGACCCACTTATTATCAATTCCCATCGCATCACGTGTGCTCAGTGCATGTTTTAGCCCAAGAGCCGCCTTGGCGCACGGAGTACCCGTACGGCGTGCTGCGCTTCAGAAAGCGTCGGCGACTCAGCGTTAACTGACGCGCCACAGGGTGTCAGGCACATTTGGCTGCTTGCGCTCTCTCGCTCCCCGAATAGCCTCCGGATCAGTCCGAACCGCCGCAAGCGGTCGGCGGAACAAGCGCCGCTCTAGTACTTTCCACAGAACATCCCACAACCGCACGTATGTTGTCTCCGAACTTTGGCTCTGCCTTATTCCTCGATATGTACAGACGCTGACATCCGCCGAGGGCAGGCATGGCCGCTACAAGAGGAGCGGCCGTCGAGGGGGAGCGGCACAATTCTGTGTTTCCGTCCCTCGCAGTATTGTTTTCCTTGCCGAAACCACCGCAATTGCACTTCGCCTGCAGCCTATAACAACAAACAGCTCCAGAAATACCTCGCGTGCAAAGCGCAGAGTGACTCACACCCGCTCTCAACAATTATACCTTCTCCGCCCAATCTCCCGACATGGCGATCCTCAGCAGTCAACGGTCAACGGCAGGTAGACTCAGCGCCAGCATCCACGGGGCCAGTCCCGGATCGCCAGCAGTCACGCGTCTGAAGTCTGTCAGCTTTGCCCATTCGCCCGTCAAGCCCAGCCCAGCCCAACAAGCAGTCACCCTCATCTTCAACAGGTGACCAGAACATCAGTCGCTCCTCTCGTTTATAGTCGCCGGTCACTTTTACCAAGCCCCCGCCCCTGCACGCCACAACATTTAAGGTGTCCAGCTTCCCTTAGTCTATTCCTGCCGCAGCTGCGACAGCTCGGTCCAGAGCGGGTGACGTGGGTTTTGAGTTGGGACGAATACTTCCTACTTGCTGGATCCCCGCCGTGCTCGATTTAGTTTTTCCGCTATGGAGTATTCGTCATAAGCGCGCAGCTTTTTCTTTCTCTCTGATCTCTACGCGTAGTGATCAGATTAGTGGCGGTATAGTCACGTCACTGGGCTGCGACGACAAAATACCAGCCCGTGTCATACGAGCTATACGCAGAACGCTCTGTAATTGCTGTCAGTCGACAGGTCGGACGCGTCTTGTGTGTTATTGTCTTGGACCGCGCGATATTTGTATCGTCTATCTACCTCATCGCATTCTCGCACAGCTGCAATCTCGCGTAACGATAATTCGCTACAAGAATATCAGATGGTATCAGCAACTATCAACATGATAATAGTCGCTATAATAACACATCGCTGCAACAGCACAAATGAGTTTTTTCATAATATTTTCGAAAACGTCAACGTGGCGGAGTAGTATAGTACCTCATCACGTACCGCCCTCTTTGCTGCTCGTCGAGTCTTCGTCACATCCCGCGCCCGCCACGCCGGCACGTACGGCAGCGGGCAGCCCCATTATTCATATATAGTCCCCCGCCCATTATTCATTCCTATACCTTGATGGTCCTGCTGCTTATTTTGCTGTCATCCATACCCTGCAGCGAGCTCATCCTCCTACTGGCGCTTACGCGAATTTTATTTGTCGTCGCTCGCTCGCCGTTTTGCTGCGTGTCTGCTACTACTATTTAGCAATCTCTGGCGGCGAGTTCGTGGCGGGCGGGGCGCGCGGCCAAACGAGTAGTAGCAATGTAGATTACAATAGTTTGTATCAGCGAGCGATGTTTGTTTGTACGTACTGATGATGCCGTCCACCGGCGCATACCGCCGTTATTCAAAACTGGCTTATCCATTCGCCGTTGGTGTGCCTTTTGCTGCTGTCATTGCAGTCACCGATGCCACTACTCCTGGTAGTATAGCAGTATATGCTGTGGTTCCCACATATCACTCGTCATCCCCTCCGCTAATCCGCTTCAATCGCTCGCCCGTCGTGCTGCCCCCCGTCGTCGTCGCTTTGTCTTTTTGAGCTTGCGCGTTCATCGGTGGAATTGTTTACATGAGACTATGCTGAGCAATATAGATGATTAGGGCGACGTCGGCGCGGGCACAGTCGAGCAGTTGCAAGAGGTCATCGCGCGTCGTATTCTCCGCTGATGTCAGCGTCTCGTTTACGAATACCGCACTGATGATGATGATGCTGCATATACACATAATCATGAAAATCAAAACTATCAATAGAATATCAAACAAAATTCATTGCAAGTATCCCAAAACTCATGCATACATATGCAGTTTTTGAATCAACACCCTTAGCAGCTCCTTTTATATCTAAATATATCGAACTATCTATCCTTCAGGCCATCGTATCTTAATAATATGTTTTAGGCGCCGAAAACGTCAATAATAAATTGCCGTGTGTGTGTGTGTGTGTGTGTGTGTGTGTGTGTGTGTGTGTGTGTGTGTGTGTGTGTGTGTGTGTGTGTGTGTGTTTGTGTGATGGGGGGGGGGATCTAAGCGTATACATATGCCCAAACTAGAAACTCGTGGTTCAAGCAACAATTCTTAGTACAGTGCCTGTCCTTAGTCTACCCTAACATAATAAGCGCTTGTTTTGGGTATCTTTATAATGTTTACAATGTATGTTTTAAAAACCTAATATCTTTATCAACAATGCTCATTGAAAGTACGTTGTAAAATCCACTTTTCAAAGAAATGGGAAAGAGGGGCACTTAAACAACGTGATTAGAGTGTTATGGCCTGATTGACGCTCGTTGGAATTGCATCTGCTTAATTGCGTAGAATTCTGGCGCGCTTACTTCTGCTCCGCAATCATGAAACAGACGTAACGTTGATGCACACGGACAGTAATGATGCACTGCCCCCACGTGCGCGTTTCCTCATGATTTGATTGTGTGCATGCCGTCGGTTTCAGTGTCTTCGAGGATCCAGCCGTCTCGGAGTGGCTCCTTGCAAGGGGAGACGCTTCCGCGCAAGCCGGCTACCCTCGTCATTACCCGGCACTGCTGTCAGACGAGCTGGACTCCTCGTCACCCACCCGCCAAGAGGTTCCTATGGCCGAGGCCGTTCCCATGAGTCTCGACGGCCAGATGAATCTGCTATTCACGCCGACCGTCGTCCTCGAC